>VWZI01015485.1:0-38839 GCA_013396835.1 Psilopogon haemacephalus
CAGGTGCTGAAAGTGCTCAGGCTGCCGTTGCCGCTTCAAAATGTCGTCATACCAACCCTGTGGTTTCATCCAAATATGGTAAGTTTTTCTTACTATTATGCTGACTGGATAAGCTAATTATGTCCAAAGGCCCAAACAGTCTCAGGCATTGATATATAAACAGATAGGCAGGTAACACAATGTGCTTTTGCCAGTTCCAACCCCCCTATGTCAGGGGATTGGAACTGGATGATCTTTGAGGACCCTTCCAACCTAAACTGTTCTATGATTCAATGATTCGTTGTTCCATGCTTAACTGATATTCTGTGTTTTATTGCTGTATTCACACATGTGATGCTTACCAGCAATGCCTAATTGCTTTATAGCAATATAAGCTATATTCCAGCCTGGAACTGCTTTGAATTTGTTGCTTTCACGCGATAGCTGCGTACAACAGCCAGCATGACACACACCTGCTGAGATACATCGCAAGACATCTGCCTGCACCTGCCAGAGCAGTCCTGCATCTCCAAAGATGAGCAAGCCCTGGAAGTACACAGATCATCAAAAGCCAGGACCAGGTCAGAAACTATCTGTGCCCCATCCTTTATCCAGCAGCCTGTGGAGCCTGGGGTGAATCAGAAGTCTCAGAAACAGCCAGCAGCCAGACCAGCCAGAAAGGCAACAGACAGAACTCCCTGCAAGTGTTCTGAGTACTGTCTCAATTCATTACTAGCCTCGAAAGTATAGAAATAATATTTGTGAGTAAATACCTTAAAGCTTCCTTTATTTACCTAGCTTCTGCCTTAAGCCAAAATGCCCTGAGACCATCTAGGGGCCAAGTGGCACTACTGACTGCAAGATCTAGTTAATACTAGATCTAGATATTGTTTATGTAATGCATTCCATGTCCGTTACAGAAGAACCAGTTTATTATTAAAATTAATGGTCAGGGGTGGAAAAGTTTGGATATCAAAATGAACAAACAACATTAATTTTGGAAAGTCATCTATGTCCTTGTAGTGGTTTGGGAATTATCCACTCCCCTCCCCCACCCCTAGTGAGGAATTTACCAGACTAGACTCACTCAACTGCAAGTTAAGGAAGCTGTACTCACAGCTTAACATGATTTACAAGCATTTATACATATATACAATATGCGCAGACATTTACAATTATATACAAGTTAAAAGTAATACGGACACAAAATCCCTCCTGAAACAGTCAGACTGCCCAGAAGGCTCCCGAACCAACTCTTCTCCTCCTCCTTTGCACCTCAGAAATAACCATATCAATCACTTTGTAGCTCATGTGATAAATCTGCAGAGATCTGAGGTGAGATGTCAAAAAGATGACAAAGGAAGGTTGAGAAAAAGGGTTAGGTCTCCTGCAAAGGAGCCACGGCAGATGCAACTAGCCACAGACCAACAGAGAGAAGAAAGAACTAAGCGAGAAGTGTGTGAGGAGTGCCTTATCTTTGAATATTTGCATCTCTCAACTGAAGAATGAGTGATATGGCTGTCACTGTTATTTTCTTCTCACAACCAAGTATTTAATTTATCTCAGTAAAATATTCAAATAAGCCTCAAAACAGCACATCCTTGAAGCTCCACATCTGCAGCTTCTTGAACACCTCCAGGAATGGTGACTCCACCACCTCCCCTAAGCAGCCTGTCCCAGTGCTTTACCACTGTGAAGGCATTTTGCTAAAATCCAATCTGAATTTCCCCTGGCACAACTTAGGCCCATTTCCTCTTGTCCTATCATTAGTTATGTGGGAGAAGAGACCAACACTGGCCTCAAAGCAACCTCTTTTCAAGTAGTTGTAAGAGTTTCAGAGCACAGTTTGAAGGAAGTAATAACTGGAAGCTAGATAAATAGAAAAAGGAACTGAAATTACTTTAAAATAATAGATCATGCTAGAAAAAGGGATTTTTTTTTCCCCCCCAAACATAAATGGAGACACACATGATTTCAGGCTACTAGGAATAAAAATAGCATTTGGTATAAATCAAGCCTCAGTGAAAGTGTGAAGTGATGCTTGTACAAGTATGCCACAGGGGCCATGTGCATGCAACACACACTATGGTTCTATGCAGCATCATTTAGGAATGAAGAACACAGATAATCAGCAAAAAATAGAAATGAGTAAGGCTGACCATGATCCCTCTCCCTGCTTATACCCTCAAGTCTCTAGAAGACAATGTTTGGGTCTGATAAATTTTACAGCTACATTTTGCAGACAAATTGTGATATGTGAACATGTGATATCTACAAAGTTGCATGTGATGAGACTCTGTAAGCCTGTGAAAAATCCAGATACCGTTATGGTGAGGACTCGAGAGAGAGAACACCTGGAACTTTAGAATATGACCCCAGGAAGTAAGTGAAAGATACAGAAGAATATTCCTACTAAAGGAACTGGAAAGGGAATTCCAACCTGAGAAAAACATGATGATGTAGGCCTGAGTGAATTCTCAGCAGGAAGGACATCACATCTACTTCAAGTGCTCTACTTCACCATCAGCAAGCACAGCTCTAGTTGTTATTGCCAGTTCAAAGTGAATTGTCACAAAATGGTGACAACTGTCACTAAACTGAACAACTCAGTTGCACGCCTCTGTCTTGTAGGTAAGAGGGAGAAGGTGTTACATCCTTTGGTAAGAACACAACATCTTGTGGTTTGTGCAGCATACCCCAAATTCAGAGAGATGGCGCACAGACTTGTCAAGGGTTAAGGGTTGAGCCAACCACTAAACAAGTGTCAGATGTTCTCTATGAACCCCTATCCCTTCACAAAGAGAGAGAAGGAGAATAAGGGAGAGAGACTTAGGATTAAAATGAAAATTAAAAATACTTTAATCAAAATAATTAAATTAAATATATATTTTAAAATCAATATTGAACTCTGATCTCCTGATGGCAATTATGTTATCATCATCACTGATGCTGTGGCCAGACACCACGGAAGTCCCAGACTGAATTCACCAGATGACAGGAACCAGATTAGGGAACTAGATTCAGAAATTAATAGATCACACTCAAAGGCTGTAGTGGGTTTGCAGTGACCTGCCCCCCCGCCTTTTAAAACCCTGGCTAAAACTCAGAAAAACACACTGGAAGTTAATAAATGAAGCTTTATATTTACAGCAATGCAAATATACAAGCAAATATTTACAAGATATAACAGATATTTACAGAAATATACAGTAAAAAGGGAATACAGACACCACACCCCTCCCAGAGACCAAAATCCCCAAGAGAGGATAATCAAATCCCCCTGCCACCTTTCCCCCCTTCCCCCAGCTTTATCTCACCACTTGATGATGCTGCAGATAAGCTGAAGATCAGAGAGATTAACGATAGGAGAAGAAATTTGTCATTTTAGTGATTTAACTCTGAATTAGTTCAAAGGCATAGAGACAAAGGAAAAAAAGCTGCCGGAGCCAGCACAGACCCAANTAGTCACAGCTTGTTAAAATATTTGCATCTGAACAAGAACTTTTTCTTCCTGCCCCTTCAGGCAGTGAAGTTGCAGCCTTCTTGTTTGCAATAGTGTTTTTTAACACTGCACCACACACACCACCCCCACCCAAAAAAAAAAAAAAAAAAAAAAAAAAAAAAAAAAAAAAAAGTTTAACCTTTGTGATCCCTCAGCTTCATACAACATCTATGGAACAGAATACCTGGTTTGTCTGCACCTCCAACATAGCACACAAGATTTAGCAGTGACCTTGGTCTGCATACCAAATCTGTGGTAGTAATTAGAAACCTTGAGCATTATCACTACTAGAAGCAAAGAAAACACGCTGTTAATGTCAGAAGGTGCAGTGACTTAGAAGACACTTAGATAAAAAGTAAAATCGCTGAACAGAATTACTTCTGTTCTAGCTCAAACCAAGACAAAACTGAAAACAAAGTCTGTTCAGACCTAAGAAATGCCAGTGTAGAAAGACACATGCAGCCATTTTCACAGACAACTGTCCCCAGATTTCCTTCTCCTATGTCCTTTCTGAAACCTCAGATGCCAGGAAATGTGATGCAGATTCATTGCATCGTATTACCTCCAGATAGTGCTAACCCATCTGGTTACCTGCTTCAGTAGGTGATAACCTAATGGCTACCACTGGTGCTTTCTGAGATTATGCAGCTGGATTTTTCCACGATGCTTATGTCAGCTCATGCTCTTGAGAAAAATGGTCTAGGTTTAGGTCAAATTGTAGTGATATAAATGAACTGAAGAAGATGAATCAAGATTTGTTTTCTTCATGAAGGTTCATCACTGAAGCGAGAGCACTCTACTTAGGAAGAATCAGTTGGAAAGAAATACTGAAAGAGCCTGAGCAAAATGGACAAAAATAGAAGAGGAGAAGAAAGTGGCTGGGAAGGGAAGTAGCTACAAAAGAGGAAGCTAACCAAAGTCAGAAAGTATACTTTTCATAGTTTTATACATTGTTGCTAAAACGTGCCAATACAAGTTTGCATTTACACAGACTCATGGCTGGATATATGGCAACCCTGTGGATCCTTCCTTCCTTCCAGTCAGTGGTGAGAAAATTGCAGCTTCATTTCACTTGCCTGGCGAGGAGCAGCATTCTGGGGCCCTTGTTCAAGTCCTAGAGCAGTTTAAGCAGCTTAAACTGATTTATAAGCTTAGGGAGTCTAAGTCTTCAAAGATGCTTAAAGCTACTTAAGCTGCTTAAGACACTTTAGACTGTTAGCATGTACCATGGGGCTGTACACAACATCCTGGCTGTAGTGGGTTTGCAGTGACCTGCCCCCCCACCTTTTAAAACCCCGGCTAAAACTCAGAAAAACACACTGGAAGTTAATAAATGAAGCTTATATTTACAGCAATGCAAATATACAAGCAAATATTTACAAGATATAACAGATATTTACAGAAATATACAGTAAAATAGAAATACAGACACCACACCCCTCCCGGAGACCAAAATCCCCAGGAGAGGGAAACCAAACCCCCCTGTACCACCTCTCCCTCCTTCCCCCAGCTTTATCTCACCACTTGATGATGCTGCAGATAAGCTGAAGATCGGTCAGAAAGATTAGTGGCAGGAAGGAATGAATGGTTTTAGTAATTTTACTCTGAATTAGTTCAAAGGCAGAGAGACAAAGGAAAGAAGCTGCTGAAGCCTGCCCGGGACCCAGAGCCGACTGACTGCACAAGCACACTGGCTTATCTGGATGTTTTGGGAACATTCTCAAAACAACCTGCTTCTCTCTCAGTCAAAACTGGGTGAAGGGACACAGTGTTTAATTTCTCACTCTCAGGCAACAGTCTAATTTCTCACACAAATTCTCCAATTAGCTCAAACCAACACACTGGCCTACAAAGCGAATAGTCCATCCTTGGGTTTACATGTCCCAGCAATGAAACTGTCTCACCACAGCTGCCCTAAGCCATGTTCACTTGAGTCTAATTGTCTCTCTGCAGTTTGTCTGTCCTTGACATCTGACAGGTTTGTCCTGGGATTTTTGGACTTCTGCTGTTTTTAACTGTTGTTTGACAAGGGCAGGTTGTCAAACGGCAGACCTGAAGCTAGCCATATTCTTCAAGTCAGTATTCATCAATTTGCACACCAAAATTCACAATTTCCAGTGTTTATTTATGAGAGAAGGTTCTCATGCAGTATGAAATCGTTGCCCTGGTGTCTAGAAGTCATTTATATTTTTAAAAGAACAAAAGGATCAACAGATATTTGCCAAAGTATGGGCTTAATCAATAAATACCAAACCAAAACCTTTCTGAATTTCTGGAGAGTCGTATTTGGTCCAGACCCTGATCTTATATTTGAGGATTATTGACCATCCTTTGCTAGAGTAAAATAGCAAGAGTGGCTGCAAACACTTCCAGTATTCACAGTCATATGCTTGGGTCAACCCCATGATGCATTGTGATAAGCACAGGCTCCCCGCGAGAAAACATTTTTGAGACAGGCTGGTTTGGCTTTTTAAACATATGAAGTAGTGACTACAGTTAATATATCTAGAGTTATACTGAGCAATGAATAGCATTTGCTAGAAGTTTTACCAACAAACAGCACATTTTCTGAAAAACTTAGTTTTGCTCAGTTTTCCTGTGGGAGTATGATTTTTATAAGATTTATTTTGACCTAACTGCAAAAAAATCTTGTATTGCAGAGTGCTACTTTATTTTTACTGTGATTCTTGTGTATACTGGAGTCCCTGGACAACTGTGGCTCCTATAATATTCACTGTGTTTCCCTACCTGTGTGCTGCACCATGACTGCAACAATTTAGGGTTGTAATGCTGAAATGTTCACATGTAATTTAAGTTCCCAAAACTTTTCAACCTTTCTCAAATATATTTTTTATCACTCTCATTGCCATTTCTCTAATTTTCTAACTTGGAAAAAAATTCCAGAAATGTGAATGAATGCAATTACTGAAGTTCAGAATGTCTCACAGACTGAGATATCCTGATTTGCTAGTTTTACTGAGGTCCATATCCAAGCTGTTGTCCTGCAGACCTACAGGCATAAAGACAAGATTTTGTCCTTTTCCATTGGCAAAGATGATTTGATCTCTGTTTATATCAGATATGTTTAATTTCTCATTTGAGCACCATTGTAAATGATTAGGTCATTGCTCCCCTGGGAAAATAACTAGTGCAATAATTAATTTGTATTTGCAAAACTCTTCAAGAACTCAGAAGAAAAATAGTGTAGATTCCATATGAATCAAAAAAATGTAGGTTTGGATAGGATCTCAAGGGATAATGTAGTTTGTTATTCCTCAATATTTTTAATCAAAGCTGTACCTAACCTTACTGAGGCAAAATAAAAACAAACAACTCCCCTCCCCATAGCATAAAGTCGAAGGAAAGACGGAGATTTCAACAAAACAAACAAAAACCCTAAACCAACCAAATAAACAAAACCCCAGAAACAAAAAAAAGCCAAGAAGTCCAGAGAACAACCTATGTGTGCTGGTTTGAGGCTAATTGGATGATTTTAATGAGAAATTAGATTATAGGCTGAGAAAAGGAAAAAATTCATGATGTCTCCTTCACTCATTTGTTTACTGAGATGTATAAAAGTAAGAACCTAAACACAGATAAGGCAGAGCTGCTTTGGGTCACTTTGGCTGCTGATCTCTATTTCCCTGGCTTCTAGCTGAATCTGTGTAACACAACTAATCAATTCCTGCTTCTAATCCCCCCTGGCTGATCTTCCTCACCTACCTGGCACATAAGACAGATACTGGGATAGGATTGGGTAGTGGGGGGAAGGTAATAGGGTGGTTGGGAACCCCTCTTGGGGATCCTGATCTCTGTGAGGGGCGTGGTGTTTCTGTATTACCTTTTCACTGTATGTGTCTGTAAATATCTGTAATACATTGTAAATATCTGCTTGTATATTGTGCAAAGATGTCAATATAAAGCTTCATTTAGTAACTTCCAGCTGGCTGAGTTTAGCCTGGGTTATTTCAAAAGGGGGTGGGGGGTGGGGCAGATAACTTCCCAAACTAACACACTGTGCAATATTCCATCACAGCTAATGAATATGCCCAGGACCACATGTGGAATTTTCAAATGTGTTGTCAGTGAAAACCTGTTACGAATTACCTTGTAATTACTTGTATGGTCTGTCATGTTTCCAGGATCTCAGCCACCTGCTTCAAAACATTCATCTGGTCCATTTTCTAACTTTGAAGACAGACCATAATTGTCTTGATAATTGTAGGTGGCAGGCCCTCTGTTTCATATCTGAAAACAATAATGACAGGGATTATACAACCTTCTTAGGTAATATATATTTCAGTGAATGTTTTAGTTACAACATGTATCTGTAATACCTATTATGATACAGCTTAAAAAGTTTCCTTCTACACATATCTTTACTAGGCATGAAAAAATATCACTACCCTCTTTGTAATAACCTTTTATGTGCCTGAAGACTATTGAATAGCTGTTTTCAAGATTAAAACAGAAGCAAAATTTGCAGCCTTGCTTTGTGGATCCGATTTTACAGACTTTTTGTCCTTGTTGATTTTTCTTGGATTGTTTCCAACTGATTTACATATTTCTTAAATTATGGTTCTTCAGAGAAAAATACAGCATTTTAACTGAGGCCTTACCAGCGCCAAGAAGAGCATGCTAATTATCTCATCTACATACACTGTTTCAAGCAGACTATTCAAGAGAATCTAGAATTACATTTATCTCTTCTCCTCAACAGCATCACACTGTTCACCCATTCATGGCCCTCATTAATCAGTAGATCTTTATTTGCAATGGCATTCTGTGGTTGTGCTTTTAATTTTGTCCTCCCAAATGTAGCCAAGATTGTCTTTGTTAAAATTTTTTGTGTTGGATTTCAGAACCTTTCAGAACCTATTGTGACACTTTCGAATTCTAATTCTGTCCCCAAGCACATTTTGCAAATCCTTACATGGTGTAATCCACCAAGCTTTTAAGAATACAATTCTTTCTAATTCTGTCATCTAAGTTCTTATTGAAATGTTGAACAGAAGCCTATCTGTTAGGATCTGTGCAAGACTTCAACACCCTCCTAGTGCAACTATCAGCAATCATGGGCTAGGCTTACATTTCAGAGAGGACTGACTTAAGGAATTATTTCAAATGTGACATTTTTTTTGCTAGCTCATTTATGAGCATACCTGACAATGTCAAAAGCTTTACTTAAGATACAACTTGGCTCAATATACAGTCACTTCAGCTGCTTTTCCTTATCTATTGGACCAGTTTCCTTGTTCAAGAAGGAAATCAGATTAGTTTGACAAATACATATTGGCTGTTTCTTATCACCTGATTATGGCCATGTCATGTATGCGTTTACTTCTCAATAACTTGTCCCGCTGTCCTTCTTGGTATTGAAGTTAGGCAGAGTACTCTCTCATTCCCTATGTTCTTCATTTCTCATTTTTAAAAGAAGAAATTGTTATAACCCTGCAAACCAGGGCTTTTTGCAAAATGCATATTGGAATGTCAGATTGCTGATGATTACCAAAAATCTTAAGTGTGATCCCATCTTTATTTCCACCTTCAGCTTCACAGTTGCTGCAGACACCAGTGGTTTATCCACTCTTCCAGGTACTGTAAGAGACAAATTAAAATCACAGCATATAGTAATTTTCAACAAGCTCTAGAGACTTGCATCTGTCTAATTTATTCAAACATTATTTTACCTGTTTTTTTCTCTGTTCTGACATATGTCCTTCCTCTTGTTAAAAACATCAACAAAAAATGCAAACAAAAACCAAACACCAACAAACCCGTGTGTTTTTAAGTACCTATCATTAATGTTTATGTGCATATGAAGATTGTATCAAAATAGAAAATAAAATGTTTCACCCTCTCTGAATTTATATTATTTGTACCCCTGCCCTTCTCTTCCTCTAGCTTCTTGGTATTTATAGAACCTGTTTTTCTTCCGTTTTGTGCTCCAGGAAAGTTGTAACTCATTTTGTGACTTAGTCTTCCTGGTTTTATCCCAGGATGTTTATGCTACTTCTTTGTTACTCATCTCACTTATATGTCCTTTTTGATATTCAGGTCACTGGAGAATTCCTGATGCAGCTGTGCTGGTCTCTTACATCTTATCTCTCTTCCACATCAGGATGGTTTGCTGGTGCACATACAGCACTGCATAATTCACTCTTGGGTTTATTTTCCTTAGAATATTTTCACAGGAGACAATTCCTACCATCACCTTGAATTGCTGAGGTATATAGCAGTGATTTTTATTCTTTTTTTTTTTTTTTTTTTACCTACCTTCATTTAAAACAAACCAAAATTGGTACGTTCCATCTAACATTTTTCACATGAGAAAACCAACATGTTTTAAATGGATAATCTGTGGCTCCAAGCAACATAATTATATCCTATTTTAAAGAACTACTTTGCCAATTAAAAATGGCTTGTCAGAATCTCAGTACAATGATTTATGATTCTGTCACAGTGACAGATGTTCTTCATGTATCTCTGATATTGTAATCTGGAATCAATGTGCTCTTTTTCATGTTTACCCGTAAAAAGAAATGTATTGTATAAATTGTCCTCGAGGCTTTGCCCTGCATTAGCTTAGAAAAGCGTTCTGGTTTTATAATGAGTTCTGTAGTAAAACTACTTCAATCATGACACTGCACTAGCATAGCAGATCCAATTGAGCCCCTTTACTGGATGCTTATCAGGCTGGCACACTCAAATCCAGTGAGGGTCTGGCATAGTGCCTCCCTCCTCTGAATCTTGACAGATTTCAGACATCATCTCAGTCTTCGGCCTCTTTGTTCATCCTGCAGGCTGGGATTCCTGATCTTAAGCACCCCCTGTCTGCCTCCCATATTTATTACCTGTACCTCTTGGCTGCTGAGATGCAGAATTTGAGCCTAGTGGGAGAGAGAATTGCTGAAGCATGAACATAGAAAGGCATTAACTCATGGAGGAAGAGAGGTGTCAAACTGTACGAATAAGAAGCTTCTTTCTACCACTCATTGCTTCACTTGCTTGAGTTCAGTAGCACTCCATCTCCAGTCCTTTCTAAGGTGCAAGAATTGTTCTTGGTGCCATGTTTCTACATAAAGGACTGCTGAGGGAAGCTGAGGAAACAAGGCTTCAGTTCAGAAAGCAGTAGTGACACAGACATGAATATACATCGCACTAAATGTTTCTATCAACCAGGGATTGCAGTTCTTCACAGCATGGCCACATTGATGGCAACTTTTGGGACAGACACAGTTCAAGTGCTCCCCAAAACACATAATCTTCCTGTAACGGGGAGCTTGGTAACAAAGCTTCTGCTCCTATTGATTTCTTATTATGAGGGCACTGCTCTGCAGTCCAGATCTCTGCTATGGTTACGCTTAGTGGTTAGTCTTGTTCAACTCTGAGATCTCAGCAAGAGGTACAGTGAAATATCATACCACAAAAGGAAGAAGCTACAGGAAACCCACTTTCGGCATATGGCCATGGTTTGAGATACTTGACCACAAGCAAAAGTAGAACATGAAAGAAAATTACTTATATAAAAGGGCTTACTTTCAAGACAGTGGAGCTTATCAATCGCGATTCTGCAGAACTTTAGACATCTGGAAGGTTGAAGGCTCAGGACCTTACATTTTACAGTTTAGTAAATCAAACAGAAGTTAACCTTTAGGCAGTAGATGTGCAAATAATTCAGTATTGTATGAATGTAGAAATTGAGTTTCACAAAGGATTGTTATTCTATTCCTAAGGGCTGCAGATCTTCCCATTTATTTTGTCTTTTAAAAACCACAATGCAAGCGACATTGTTCAAAGATTTATACCTACAAAATTAATATATCTGCGAGCTACTACACTAACTTACTGCGTTTGAGATATTTACAGCATGGCAGAATAGCAAACTATGAGTGGAACGATTTGTGTCAACACAAAGCTACCCTGTTCAGAAAATGTTCATTTTTCTCTATTTTTCAGACACAGAAACAATAAGAGGCAATCATATTGTTGATTTTTAAAAAATATACATTTAGACAGAACTCTTAATAAGTGTAGTAGTAGCAGTCATGGTCATGAACAGACATGTTCATGTACTTTTCAGTCACATCCATTCTGTGTACCTTTGTAATTTGGTTCATAGCAATAAGGAAGCCTTGAATCAAATCTCCAGACTGTGCACACTTGTCCCCTTAGGGTTTTTTTTTTCTCAAAGTGATGCTGGTGTGCACAAAATTGATTCCCATTGGACTAAAACATTCCAGGAGCCCAGTGTCATAGTGTTCCAATACTCAATAGAGTAATGGGTCCTAAATTCTTGTATGTGCTTTCCACTACAAGAACCTCCCACATATAGCTGAGGTACAGGCATTCCCTGAAGGCTTTCAGAGCCTGAAGGAGGTTGCAGAGTCAAGTATTCCATTCCTATCTATTGTCAGCTGCTAGTCACCAGCAGTTTTGTTTGTAGTGGTGTCTGCCTATCTGCTGCTTTATCCTCATTCATCCAGACTTCAGATCAGAAACCTTTCCCTCCTCATTTTTTCTTCCTTCCCTTGTTGAAGCTAGTTTTCATTATCTTCCTGTTTTGTACTATCTCTTCTCCACTGTTCTCCTCATATTCTCCCTCCTCAGATGAAAGATTTCAGATAAGTGCAGCCTGCAGCCTTGAATATGTCATTTCCCATGAGCCTCTGCCAAGATAACCAAATGGCAATCCCAAGACAGTTGAGAAACTCTCACCGGCTCTCAACTACAAGAGAAACCATGAGCAAGGCTGCCTTAGAAAGTCGAAGATGAAGACAGTCTTCTTGCGGGCCAGAAACTATAACCAAGGACATAGCCCAGGACAACAAGTTTGTTTGAGAGGGAGCATGCACCTAAGCCAGCACCTGTCTTGGATTTGCACACCACAAAATCATAAAATCATTTAGGTTGAAAAATACATTTTAAGAGCATTGAGTCTAACCATTAACCTGGCACTGATGAGTCCACCAGTAAACCACATCACTGAGCACATTTACACATTTCTTAAGTACCTCCAAGAATGGTGACACAACCACCTCCATGGGCAGCCTGTTTCAATGCTTTTTTTCCTAACATCCAACCCAAACCTCCCCGGGAACAAATGAAGACAATTTCCTCTTCTCCTATTGCTTGTTACTTGGGGAAAGATAGACACACCCACTTCGCTACAGTCTTCTTTCAGGTAGTTGCGGAGAGCACTAATGTATCTTCTGAGCTTCCTTTTCTCCAAGCTAAACACCCTCAGTTCCCTCAGCCACTCCTCGTAAGACTTGATCCCTATAGATGCTGCACCAGTTTAATTTGTGTTCTTTGGATGCACTCCAGCACCTCAATGTCTTTCTTGTAGTGCAGGGCTCAAAACTGATCACCAAACAGGATGAAGCAGTGTCCCTATGTAGGACACCACTCTTGGCACCTTGGCCCCAAGTCCCACAGCAGACTCTTGGGAGGGCATATCCAGGGACATTTCTTCAGCCTTCTCCCTGCAGAGAAGGTGACAGCCACCTTCTCTCTATCAGCCCCATTTCTGATCCCAGCAGGTGTGAAGTAGAAGGACAGGGACATAGGAACTGTAAGATCTCTGATGGAATTACAGCACTGATATCAAAGCTGTGAAGGAAGGATGGATTTTGCCAGACTGCTAATGGGGACTACCAAGTTTTGAAGGGCACTGGAGCCATAAACTGTAGTAAAAGTCTCCTGCTGAGGAACTACATGAATCAGAAACCTCACGTTCCCACTCCATTCCATACAAATGCCTGTCATGTCATGATAACACAGTTACCTAAGGCCAGACAATCAGCCCCTGCCTGACTTCTCCTCTTCACTAATTAAAGCTGGCTGTAAGCTTGTGACAGTCACACATTTTGTCGTATGAATGCTTTTACCAGTCTATTTCTGTTAACTACACCTCTTCTTCTCATACCTATCCTGGCCTTTCCTTTGAGCCTTACTTAGTGTCTGCTTTCCAGCTGTTCCCATTGGGCAGGGGCACATCAGAAGAAGGGCCCATGGGCATTGATGGCCCATTGGATTGAGGGAGTGCGGAGGAGCAGGCGAGAGGCTTGTGCCCCATGAAACAAGGGCAGGGAAAGGGTTATGCTGCTGAAGGATTTATTTTTCTTTTTCCAGGAACTAATTAGTCCCCTGTTCTCTCCATCAAGAACGCTTGTCCTTTTTCTCTCCACCACTTCCTGAAGATCTGTTAAGCAGGAAAACTCTTTCATCCTATCACCCTTCCTGCTGGGCTGCAGCTGCTGGCTAGCTCTCCCCAGCACAGGATGTCTGTGGCAGTGATAGTAAAGGAGGCAGTTGTGGTGGTTTGGGAGTTCCACACCCCCTCACACTTTGAAATAACCCAGGTGGCTGGAAGTTAAGGAAATGAAGCTTTATATTTACAGCTTTGCACAATATACAAGCAGATATTTACAATACATAACAGATATTTGCAGATATATACAGTGAAAAGGTAATACAGAAACACCACAGCCCTCCCAGAGATCAGTCCCTAAGAGGGGTTTTCAACCACCCTACCACCTTCCCCCACTTCCCACTCTTATCCCGCTATCTGTCTTATGTGCCAGATAAGTGAAGGTAGGTTGGTCCAGGGCTGGGAGGGTGGGTGTTTTAGCAGCAGGAAAGTAGTTAGTGAAGTCATACAGATACAGCTAAGAAAGGCAGGGCAAGAGACATGCATCAGCCAGCGTGGCTCAAAGTGGTCTGTCTTATCCTTGTTTAGGTTCTAACTTTCATAAATTTTTCAGTAACGTATAAGTGAAGTAGAATCAAATTTTGTTTTCCTTTCTCAGCCTATAATAGCTCATTAAAATTCTCCAAATAATTCAGACCAGCACAGCAGTGTGATTACTTCCTGAGAACCACAGAGGTCCATGCCACCAGAGAAGGGCAAAAAGAGTACAGAAAGTCAGAGACTACATAGTAAGAGTAAGCTAAAGGGATGGTAGCTTGCACATCCCTAAGGAGTGAGTGGACAAAGTAGACCAGCCTTATGGGTCACACAAGGATATGAGGAAGCTCCCCATCCCTTCCACTAGAAGAGGGGAAGATGACACATCTCAGAAAGCTTTTCTATTTTAGTCTTCTCATTGCAAGAAAATGATACAGAGTTCAGTCATCCCACTTCATTCTGCTCCTTGTGACCTCATGTACAGTGAGTGCACAGTGTCCAGGCGTCACTGATTTTATGGTCTCCCAATGCTCCCACAGAGGAGAAGGTGACCATTCATGCAGCCACAAGGGAACTGGTCTCCATTAGCTAACCTATGTGGAAGTGTTCACATGCCCCCCATAGAATTTGTGCAGAGCTGAGAAAACACCCATAACTGGAAACAGTTGGGACTGCTGGAGACAAGTCTGTGTGCTGCACAAAGCTCATTGTCTGGTATAGAGGTGATCAAAACCTCATCCTACTTCCAAACCTATGTGCAGAAAAGGTATGATAAAACCTTGCAAGTGCACTCTTGGTGTCAAGGTACAGCCTTATCAAACAACATCAGGTATGTGGCATTTCCCACAAAACCTAAATACCATCAACCTTTCCCTTCTTGAAAAAGAGGTAACCATATTTCCACCAAGCCCAGAGCTGGAGTTGTTGAAAATGACGCCTCATGGATCTCTGCACCAGAATCAGCTAAGAAATCCATGAATCTCCTTTAGAGCTTGAGCAAAGCTCTATTCTGTGTGTAGTTGTGCCTACAGCAACTTGGAAACAGAGGAAGAATGTGAATATTATCAAATTTCCTCTTTCTGTTTAGGAAGTCATGGAGAATGAAGGCTTGGAGAGCTTCTCAGATGTCAGTGACAGCACTACTGGAATAAAGTAGGTTTGGAGGATGTAGTCTCCATAAAAATTTGTCTTGGTGGACTTGCCCACACCACAGGGATGAATGACAAAGGAGTACTGGCTGCAGGCTGTGACTCTAAAGGATGGTAGCCATAGCATAGCTATGGGCTCCAAAATCTTGCATGAGTATGGTGAAAGTGTAGCACCAACTCACAGAGAGCATATTCATGATGCTGTTCATCCAAAAGTCTTGCACCCACCACTGGTTATCTTATCTGTCTATCTACCTTGGTCAACATAGGTCCATTTGCTAAATTAATTCTAAGATTTGTATCCTATGTTTAGAAAATACTGCAATATTTGAGCCTCAACATTACATCATGGAAAGACAGAAGTGTTTTTACACTGTTCTGGACCAAGAACACCCAACTGTTCTAACAAGATCTCCACGCATTGCAAACTGTCCTACAAAATATAGATTTTAATACATTGTCACTACAATACTGAGTCAGACCTTTGACCGGTCGAGTCCAGTAGGTAATTTCAGATGGACAGCAGTACCAAATATTTAAGGATAAGTCTTGTGACTCAGCTTCTACTTGAATAATTGAGGGTGGCTGAATATATATTATTGGGAATTTGTCAGGCATGTCCATAAAGTTGTTAGCACAATTTAAGACATTGACGATGTTACATCAAGTCATTCTTTCAGCTACAGCAGCTCAAATTTGTTTCTTCAAGTGCTGCTGTCTTCCTTTTTAATTACGTTTAGCGTATCAACTGATAGCAAAATCTGAGAAAACAGGAAAAAGTAATCTCTTTTTTCTTTGTTATTTTTTCTAATCCTTTGCACTCAAAGGATGCTCACTTAGGAAGATAGCAGCCAGCAGCTTATCTACCAACTCCTTTGATCACTCCTGTTGTCTGGAGACAAGCAAATGATTGTTGTCTGGAGAAAGGGATGTAAGCACTCACAGGAAATGCTACAGCCTACTCCAGTCCTGCTGTAAGAGAATTTTCCAGTCTGACTTTGCTACAAATGCAAAGAAGACAGACAGAAGATGTACAACTGAGGCAATATTATGTTTTTTGTTTCACTCCAGATGGATGGGAAATCAGCTGCCTTTTCAGTTAGATCTAAATCTGAGATATAGGAAAAGGGCGAAATAGCTGCTTTTGTTTCTATCACTTTAGGAACAATAATAGGGGCCTCAGCTCTCCTTTTCTCACCATTTTGCAATTATGAACAGTAGCTCATCGTATATTAGTGGAAATATAAGCACTTTCTTTTGAAATTATTGATGTAATTTTCTGGACTGGCTTCCCTTTCAGGTCTCTTTGTTCTCTCATTAGCCATGACCAGGCTGTGCACATCCTGTGCCTCTCATCAAAATGCATATTTTTCTGCCTACAACCCGGCACCTACAGCACATTCACCCTTCAATCAGGGTATTATGCATTGCCCCAGCAACCTCTTCTGTATGCATTGCCCATATCTACGCCAAGTCCATCGCTCCCTCTCTACCCTTTTCTTTCTCATCTTTTGTTGAAGCCTACATTTATTTTCAAAGACTGCTCTACTCAGTCTTTTATGTGCAGTGCTTTAAACCCTTTTATTCCCCTGAGCATTCCCAGCTATCCATTCTTTCCCTAAGAAGGAGCTGGATCTTCCTTGAAGTCATTATTCAGGGAAAGGAGAGTAGGCCCCATTATTTGATTGATTTCATAAGTCATTTAAATTAATGATATGTATGCACGACGAGCAAATCCTTGTTAAAATGGTTAATTTGATCATTTCTTTTCAATGATAGTGGGAGAACATAAAAACCACAAAATGAGTAACTGAGCAAAATGGCATGAATTATGTTTTGCCCTGTGTTTTTTTTTTTTTTTAATAATATTCAATGACAACATAAATCCCAAAGAAATACTTAGGGGATTTTACTTTATCTACCAAGAGTTCATTATGTCTTACATTATTAGAATGAAAGGCAAAGAAATGAGTAATTAGATTATGACGTTAAAGCTGCAAAATTTTTAAGCAATTGCATTACTCGCAGTGCCCTGTGCCAGGAAAATGACTGGTTTGGTGACAGATCTCCTTTTCTATGGCAAAGCCCCTTTTAAAACAATTAGAAACTAGGATATAAAATATCTTTAAATATAGGAAAAATGAGAAATTATTCTGCTGATTTACATTAGCCTAAAGCATTTGTTTGTATCACAAAACCACTGCAGTAATTTGACTAACTGAGTGTCAAATTCATGCAGGGGAGGTTGAACGCTTAAATAGGATGGTTGTCAGGACAGAAAGGGCAGTGACAAAGCTCTTCAAACAAAATTTTGCTATGATCTGCCTCACTTATACCTTGCTTAAGTCAATACCAGAAATCTTGTACTTTACAGAAGGAAAAATAAATAGATTTTTAAGAGAAAGCACTTTTTTTAATGTTAAAAAAACCCAACATCCTGTCATAAAACTGTCTAGCATGAACTTACTAAAAGCATATACAACAACTTTCTGATTATAGTTAATTAAAAGATCTTAGAAAAGTGCTACCTTAGCTTGAAGAGAACAGGCTACGTTTCTGTTGCCAAACATTCCAGTGTGATTTCCACTGGCTTTATCAGGAATTGCACCTGTAATCAGTTAATAGAGAGAAAAATATGGTGATGTAAATAAACATTCCAAAGTAATGCCTGACAGTGTCTCCAAATAAGCCTGTGACAATTGCTGGAAGTATGGTTGGAAACCACACCAGTAATTTTTTCCAAGCAAGCATACTGATGGCAAGCACCCTATGTTTGGAGATCTCATTAGACATAAATGTATTCCTTACTAGCAAAGTCTTAGTCTTAGTCCTGGAATTTCCTATGGGATCAGCATTTGTGACAATCTCTGGTCCCAAACCTTGCCTCCCATCACTTTAATAGAAGAAAGGGGTTGCAGTAACTCACCACTCCTCCCTAGCCAAGAGCTTCTCTCCAGTACATCTCCAGAAGCATTACAGCCAGCACAATGCAAACCCCTTTGCCATCAACTTTCACAGGTCTGGTCCTAGAGGTATCTCAGGGATGACTTCTGTAGAGAAACCCACAGCTGCCAAAAGTCCCTTAGAAGCCACAGACAGAAAGTACAAAGTTATTTTAAGGACAGAATTAAAATATTTCTGCAGCCATACTGCAGTTGGCCATCAGACTAAATGACCAGTAGTGTAAGCCTGATTCCCATGAGGGATTGCTTCTCCTTGGTGGTTATCCTTCAATTGTGTATTCTCTCTGTCAATAAATTTATTACACTCTTAGCAAGAAAAGAGTCATATTTCATACATCTCTTTCTCAGTGATTGGAAAGCACCTTGAAACTGCTTATTATTAATCTTTCCTATACTTACATGCAGTTTGCTAAGACTTCCCAGACCAGACAGCAATGACCCTTTGTTCCATGTTAAACCTTGAGCTTGTCAGAGTCTGTCTTTATCAGAGATGTGCTCAGTTTTCGGTTGACTTTCCTTAGCTCTTTCAGAAGTCAGCTGGAAATAGTATCTGAAACGAAAGGTCACTCTTTCTGGAGTCTATACAAAGCAGTGATTTCAGCAAAGCAAGTATCTTTGGGATATACAGTACCTTCCATACACTGAAAACCACCCATCTCTTATATTCATGCAGAGATATTGCTTGCATAACTTCTATTATTTATGCTCCAGACTTCATCAATTTGCCATATTAACATGTGATGATTTCATTTGCACTCTCTGGCAGCATGTGCTTACCATCCTGGAAAGTATTTATCATTTCTCTATGGTTTCAGTTCTACAAAATCATCGTTCTGCCATTTTTGCCTTCACAGTGGATGAAGGCTTACCCACTGGTGTGATTGTAAGAAGACAGACTGTTCCCAGGTCCTTACTAGAGGCATAAAGCATGTGTTTATAGAATTAAGTTAGTAAAGAAATAGGAACTCAGTGGCAGGAAATAGCATTACAGACTTCAGAACACCAGGAGTGTAATTAGTACTCTGGCATAATGATGAAAGAAGGCAATAAAATAATTTTACTCCATTCTATAATTCTTAGAGCAATTTAAATTAGTTTGTCAGCAGGGAAGAATTGGTTTCTTTTCCTTAAATTTCATCTGTATGCTGTCTTAATGTGAGTTTTTTGGTTTTTTTTTCCCCCAGAACACTGAATACAGTACAATTTCAAATTCACATGATACACGAATGATTGTCCTTTTTTTTCAGTTTGAGAATTTCATGAGCAACACAATTAGGAGGGTTTGAAATGGCTGGAGAATCAGTGGTTCTCTAGTCCCAGGAAAAAAGAAATGTGTGAGTGTTTGTTCTGGGATCTCTGCAAACCCAGGGAGGCTCAGGAGGGTGGAGATAATAGCATCACTGTACCAGCATTATTCAAAACTAAGAGAAATCATTTTGTGACGATTTGAAAAAGTCAGAGTAGCAAGGAGAGGCATCTTCCAACCCTGACTGATTCTATGATTCTCTAGGACTAGGGGGAATGGAGCAAAGCTGTTGGTGAGGAGATTCAAACTGGATGTGAGAAGGAAGTTCTTCACCATGAGAGCAGTGAGACCATGGAATGGGTTGCCAGGGAGGTGGCTGAGGCCCCATCCCTGGAGGTGTTTAAGGCCAGGCTGGATGAGGCTCTGGCCAGCCTGATCTAGGATAGGGTGTCCCTGCCCATGGCAGGGGGGTTGGAACAAGATGATCCTTGTGGTCCCTTCAAACTCTGACTGATTCTATGACTCTATTCTATGAATCAGACAGGTCAATGGTTGGACATGGTGATGGTAAATAGATTTTCTTACTTAAATGATTCTGTGATTCTAAGGGCAAACATCCTTAGTTATTCAAAACCTTAGGCGCAGCAAAACCAAATATTTCATAAAATCATGTTGGATAGAAGTTGTAAAATTATAAACCACTAGAACAATCAGAGTAAAAGCACACTAGAAGCAGAACACCACCTACACCAAGTGTCATCTCCATTTCCTGCTGATGTCCATATCAAAACTTCTCCCGTACTACTTGATATTTCTACCATATATTAATGAATTTTTATTTACATTACTGATCAAAGGGCTCGTTGTGACACCGTTAATTCCAAATACTTAGACTTTTTTTTCACAGAGTGCGTTGAGCCAAATTCAGGTGGTAAATGTTAGACAACTGCAAAGGCACTGAAATCAGCACTCTCCCATTGCTTGCAGTACATTTGCTCTGTAACCATTCTGCTCTTAGATATCTATTTCCTTTTGACTGTGTTGCTACTACAATTACAATAAAGCCCTGGAACGTTAACATTTGCCTTTTATTTCTGGATGCTACTTGAATGTGATCAGATTATTTGCTTTTTGTTTACCTTTAGGACTGGAACTCAGTTTGGGTTTTTTTTAGAACAGGAAGAGTCAGTCTGAGTTCCATATATAGCAAGTCAGTTTTCTCCTACTTCATTAAAATCTAATTTAGACTGAACGAAACACTTCTGTGAACTAATTCATCTGACATGGAAGGCTTCAGAATACTAAATTACTAATTACCTCATTTTTTATTAATAAATGTAGGCAGAGGTATTGATAGTTTGTAGATGCACATCTGTATGATATAAAAACACAGAAGAAAAGAGAATGAACAGCAAGAGCTGTCAGGCACATAAGTTTAATGGAGTCAAGCTTGGCCAAGAAAGAGAACTAGGTTCTTTTAGGAGGAAGGTAGACAGGAATTATCAAGCCAGATGGTGGGATTTGGTGATAGGATTTAAGGCAGTTCTGGAAGCCATTGTCCTGGATTGCAGAGACAGCACGGGAGAAAGAGCTCACTGCCAGATGTGGCAAGACAGGAAGGGGAAGCACAGTATTTCTATTATTTCTATTGAATTACATTTTAAAATCTACATTTGAAAAGTGTTAGGGTTTCAAATTTGGGTGCTCAGAGCATAGAAAACACCTAATTTAAAGTTGCTGTCCCGGTATGGGTGACAAACAGCTCTCCCAAAGCGGCAAGGCTAATCCCTCCCTTTATCTCTCTCCCTATTTCCCTATTTCGGGCTAAGTTGGTTTTCCCTTCTTCCCCCCACCTCGGGTTCGGGAAGAAGCGTGTTTTCCCCCCTCGCGTCCCGCGGTATTTTTGTAGGCGTGGTCGGGATATATTTGTATGTAACCTCTCTGTTTCCTGAGTTCTGATTGTTAAAGTGTTGCACCTGGCGTTTGAGCAACACGTGCGTTTATTTCTGCCGACCGGAACCCAAAAGAACCTCGAGGGGGACACTAGGACCCCCTCGTCCCACGGGATATCGAGCCTAATTAAGCTTTATCCCGTTACAGTTGCTCAGGCAAATAATACTCATAACTTTTTAATCCATTATAAAACCTTTAATTATAGGATAACATATACCTTTTTACACAGGACCTTTGGCCTTTCTCTGCACATGGAGGGCATACATTTAATGAGCAAGCATTCATTAGCTTCTTTTATCCTTATGGCTAAGTGCATGGTCTCATGCTTTATTTACTATATCCTATTCAAACTCTGCCCTGAATACACAACTAGTAATATCCTCATAGGATCTCACATGTAATTTATTGCTGTAATACTTAGTGCTTCACAAACATTAATTCATGTCTCCAGCCTCCTTGTAAGGACAGGTCATTTTTCTTATTTTTATGTTTGTGAATAGTTTGAGATGACAAAGGATTGATTTTTTTTTTTTTTTTTTTCAGGAAACACACATCCCTGTCTCAAAGAAACAACTAATCACCACTTCCTTTTTCCCATTCTAGTGTGAAGCCACAGATTAAATGATGAGGGAGAACGAGGGTCTTTGGTGGACATGAGCATGTATGGCTCTAGACCTCACGCAGAAGCAGTGTGCTCATCTTCCCACAAGCCAGCATCTGAGTGTTGCATCAGAAATGCTATGCAGCTGGCAAAAGAGGATCTCACCCATTCATCATCGCTCCCTCATCCTTTCCAACAACTGACAAGCTGTGTCAATCACCGCTGATGTCTGCCCTACTGAAGCACCCACTAAACTTCACAGGCCAGGGAAGAGATATTAAATATCAAAGTCTACACAATCTTCACAAGGAAGTAACTCCTCTCTTGCCTCTTAACAGCTTTGTAAATTCCTGTACCGTGGAGCTAGAGTCCACATCATTAAAGGTTTTTATCATTTATGCTCAAGAACCAAAATGTTTTGCAGGCAACTGTATCTAGCACTGAAAAGTGCTAATAAATATCAATTACATAGTAAGAATTACAACTTTCTTATATCTGAGAGACTTTTAACATCAGCGTAATTTTAATTTTCAAAGCACTTTAAACAAATGCTAATCCATATAGGAATCTCACCACAGAGGTAGGCACTGAAGATAAATTTTGCCTATTTAATTTTCACACAGCTCTAGGAATCTGAGCCTGGGTTGTGGTTTTATGCCACCAGGGCTGGAAGCTCTGCTTACATGTGACTAACTAGCACACATTGTAATTGTATTTTCTTGCATAGCATACTCTGCTTTCCTTACAGGTGAACTGTTAGTTTGTGCTCCATGAAATCATTGCTGAACAGGCTGCATTCAGACATGCCAGCATTTTGGTTATTGCCAGGCAAAATAAACTGCTTCAGTGTACTGCTGTCTACAAATATGCTTGCTCATAGTCAACATTCACACAGAATTTAGTAAGTCACTTTCTATATCTAAAAGCTAATCCTTTATTGTAAAACAAATGTGGTCATAAGCAAACAGAAAATGGTAAAGTAAATAAAGAAATCGTTTGCTCTCTCAGCTTCACTTCAGCGGTGAAGAGATGCCAGAGAAAGTTAATCATGGCCAGATGCATTACACAGTTGTAAAACTAGCCTAGTAGTCTGAAGAAACAAACACAGTAGGTTCAGCACACCTTAAATACTTATTTTCTATCCCTGTCAACTCCCTGTTCTGTTTTGTTGTGTGAATAGACAAGCTGGCACAAAGAGCAGAAAACAGTGGTGGGAAAGAAAGATGCCAAGACAGCTTCTTAAGCCCTGCTTAGAGTATAGTCTCAGTGACATGGGCAGTGGCATTGAGCGCACCCTCAGTGAGTTTGCTGATGACTCCAAGCTGTGTGGTGCAGAGGAGTCACTTGAGGGGAGGGGATGCCACCCAGAAGGATCTTGACAGGCTTGAGAAGTGGGCCAGTGCATGAGGTTCAACAAGTCAAAGTACAAGGTCTTGCATCTGGCTTGTGAAATCCAAGGCACAAATACAGGCTGGGTGCAGAGTAGCTCTAAAAAAAGATACTTGAGTGTATTGATTGATGAAAAGCTCAGGATGAGCCGGCAGTGTGCTCAGTCCAGAAGGCAAATGGTATCCTGGGCTGCATCAAGAAAAGTGTGGCTAGCAAGTCAAGAGAACTGATCTTTCATCTTTACTCTGCTGCTGTGAGACTTTGTCTGAAATACCGCATCCAGTTCTGGTGTCCTCATCATAAGAAGGACAAAAAACTGTTGGAGTGAGTCCAGAGAAGGGCTACAAGGATGATCAAGGGCTAGAGCACCTCTACTGTGAGGATAGACTGAGGGAGCTGGGGTTGTTCAGCCTGGCTAAGAGAAGACTCTGGAAAGAACATACAGCTGCGTTCCAGTACGTGAAGAGATCCTACAGTGTCATGGTTTTTAAAGAGCAAACAGAATTAGACTCTCTCAGATGAATTGGAAAGAAAAACAGAATTATATTGGAAAAGAAATATACAGAAAATTTACAGAGAATATACAGCAGTTCATAGCAACTCCCTTAAATCTTCCCCATACCCAAAATTAAATTTACAATCCCCAACGCTCCTTTTCATCCCCTCCCTTCCTCCCCTCCCCAGCACCTCTGACTGCTGCTAGACCCAAAGAGAGCCTCTGCAGCCATAACCAGACCCACTTCCTACATGTTTACCTAGGTAAGTAACTCCCACCAGAGACAGAAGGAAGGAGGGAGAGAAAAGGAGAGTAAGCTGGCCTTGCCATGAGCTTTATAAAAAGACAGCAGAATTATGGGATTGGATAACAATTTTACAACTAGTCTAGTCCCTAGAGGATTTTTTTTAACCCTACCATTCCCAACCTACAACATACAAGAAGGCTGGAGAGGGACTTTTCATAAGGGTCTCTAGGAATAGGACAAGGGGGAATGGTTTTAAGCTGAGGGAGAGTAGGTTTAGGCTGGATCCTAGGAAGAAGTTCTTCAGTACAAGGGTGGTGAGACTCTGGAATAGGTTGCCTAGGGAGGTTGTGGATGCCTCCTCCCTCAGGTTGTTCAACACCAGGTTGGATAAGGCCTTGAGCAGCTGAGTCTAATTGAGAAGCATCCCTGCCCATGGCAGGGAAGTTGAAGTAGATAATCTCTAAGATCTCTTCTAACCTAAGCCATTATATCATCCTGAAATTACACAAATGGAGTTCATCCTCACATCTTTTAGTGGTGGATTTAGTGCTGATAGATTTGTGGTTGGATTCAGTGGTCTAAACTGTCTTTTCCAACCTAAATAATTCTGATTGTTCCCCTTCCTCATGGTTATTAAGATTGTAGTATTTTAGAACAGGGCAGTTAGGAGGGCTGCTGTATTACATTCAGGAGAAAGTCCAGTCTTATTACATGGTCAACAAAATGTAAACATTAGGTGACAACTGATCAAATTAGTCTATGCAAATCTAGCAGCGATATAGCTGCAATTTGATAAAACAATACAGAAACAGCTTTATAGCAGTGCATAGCTACAGCCACCAGCTAATTTCTACAAATATGTAACAAAATACCTATAAGCCCCCAAAACTACTTATGTTATTTCAGACTTCAAGTGAAAACTCAACTGATTTTTGCAATGCTGGATGTGGCTATAGTAACAATGACTTCAAAAAGAACTTTGGTCTCATAAGGTGTTGCGAAGTGTCTGCTATCATTTTCCAGAACAGACTTTTGGTCTGTTTGCAAAGCCAGATGCAATCTACCTGATGGGTTTCTCAGAGTTTGGGAGTGATAATTCCTGGCAAAGTTTAGTATAATCATAGCACCACAGAATTGCTTTGGTTAGAAAAGACTTTTGAGCTCATCAAGTCCAACCATTATCTAAGTCACCAGGTCTGATTCTAAACCACATCCCTTAGCACCACATCTATGTCTTTTAAATACCTCCAGGGATGATGATTCAACCATCTTCCTGGTGATTGTTCTACTCATTTCCTGCTAAGATTTTTGGCTAACACCTCATGATAAGGCCTGATGTATATTGGGAGGCTATTAGGTCAAAGGACAAGAAGTAAAGTGCCATTATCATCTGCAGATTGCTGCCTCCTGCAGCTATCATCTTCCCATGGTGATTGTCTGGCAGTTTCATCACAATCCACTAATTTACAGAAAGGGACAGGCGAAACTTGCAAGATTGAAGATGTGAACATCTCATCTCACCCGAAAAGCTTCGGAAACTGATCCAACAGCAGTTAGACTGTAGAAGTTTTTGTGCTTCCTGATGCATTATAGGGAGCACCAGCACCCTCAGCTAGATAGATATTTAGTTCATACGTGCATGACTTCAGTTACAAGTTGTGAGTTGTAGGTTATGAATTGGAGAACTTGGAAGTGAGAAAGCTCACTATTTACTTGATGAATTAGTGGATTCACGTGGTAGACTGGTTTGTTTGTACAACAAGGATTGAGCCCTTCTTTGTTGTGTTCTCTCTTAACAAGATCATAAATAGATTTTAATTTACAGACTACATTGTCCTGTAAATGTGAGTGATCCAAATGGATCACAAGTCTTTAGAAGTTCTGTTTCTTTCAATGTGGCTTGCTGCATATCACTGCAGAAGAGTAAATTAAAAATTGAATTAATTTACTTCAACTTATCTTTTAAAGGCAACTAATTTTTAAAAAATACCACAACTGAGATCTTACACGTATGAAAGTTTGCCACAGCTGCCAGGCAGGTGAGCCTGATTACATAAGGTGCCCATGAAGCCAAGGAGAGACAGATCCCTAACTAAGTTATTGAAAACTATTAACTTATTTAAAGCTAGACTGGACTAGCTATTTTATTTTCTTCCAGTCTGCTGCACATCTGCCTCTGAAGTGTGGAATTTAATGGTTTTTGCTCTAAGTGTTATTATAGGGTTTCATACTTGATGTTAGCAAACTTTTATCACGTAGATGTCAAAACATCTGCTGCAACTGATCCTGGAACAATGAAATTCTTTGTTTTATTTTACTCTTATCATGAGATAATGAAGTAACAAATGTCCTGGTACCTCCTCAAAGGCGGGAATCTGTGAAATAGTCCACACCTTTGTCTTTAGAATACTTGTCACATTGCTTCCCTAAAATAGGAATGATTGATAGGCAGGTAGTGCCTATCTCTTTGTACACGAGGCTTTACCCCTTCATTCCATAAAGGCAGAAATTACCAGGCTGAAGAATTTTATTTCAAGTACATAAAGATCAAATAGAAAACTAATCTCTGGAAGATAAACCTCAATACAGTGTAATTGAGGTGATCCTTATTTGGCAGGGGGGTTGTACTCAATGATCTCTAGAGGTCCCCTCTAAACCCTACCATTCTATGATTTATACAACTGAACACTGTAGAGACGATGATGCTTGTAGGGACTTTAAACTTAATTATACTACTTCGAGCTTTAAGTGATTTGACTAAGGTGAACCATCTCAATTAACCTCCTCACCAGCTTCTCTAAACTGCTTCATTTGTCTGTAACAGCTTCCCTTATGATCAACAATAATTATCATTGCAACACCCTAGGAGTACTTTTTTAAGGAGACTCAGTTCCTCATTTGTGATTTACTTACAAGCATGGTCTCATGCCACAGGTACGTAGATAATTGTATGGTCTCTGTTTAGACAAATAGCCTCTGAGTATTACTAACTACCTATAAAAAGCTTAAGGAAAGCTGTGTTTGAGAGAGTTAAATTAATGTTCACTGATACTATAAAGAAAAGGGAGGAAACAGAAGCACATCTGGCTTGAACACCTGATCTGCCTTGAGGTGGCAGAGGGTTGTCTGGCTTGATGAAGTAAGCGGCAGCTAGAGTGGCTATGTATGGCACAGGAGATTGCCCTTCTTCCCTGGCCAAGGGAAAGAGCCATGGCACAGAGGCAATCGCTCACAAAAAAGACATCAGGGAAGGCAACCACATGGTTTGTGGACATGTCACCTGGTTGCATATGAATGGAACTAAAGAAATCTGGTAAGACAACTAAACAGGAGACCTGTCATATGACTTTTAATAATAAATATCACCTTGTATAACATACACCTGGCCAAATGAACGAGTTCAGATGATGGGACAACTCATCCAGGTCCCCTCTTTCTCTTCTGCTGAGCTGCCAGAAGGGGCCCAGCGACCAGGCACAAGTGGAGATCTCCAGTCCAGATGGAGGTTTTGTCAGCAGGAGCAGTAAGGGTTCAGAGGTGGGCTCAAGTGGTGGCCACCAGAATGAGTTGCCAGGCATGAGTTACATTCCTGCCACCTCTAAGAACAGCAATGCACCCAGAAAATCAGATCGGTGAGGACAGTCTCCCCATTAGGAGGGAAACATTAGCTACAGATATGAGGAATAAGCCTATAAAAGAATTTTGCTATCAAGGGACCCATTTGGCTTTCACCAGAGAGCATTTATTTGGCTCGCTATATTTAGAAGTAGAATTAACAAGAATCTTTTTTCTTTCATCAGCTCTAGGCAGTAGGAGGAACAGTTGATTAGTTTGCTTGTTAAAGTATTATTGACATACCATAGTGTAGTTTTCAAACAATCATATCTTGATTGATTTTGGTCATGTAAATAAAATTCTCACAAGGATTATTTTCAAACCCTTTTAAGTCTATATATAAATGCAGCATTATTTTCAAATCTCAACTTTCTTGTCCCAATGAGTATGTTTTCATGTGCCTGGCACAGGAAATGAAGAAATTTTATGCGAATATTTAAAACTCATTTTTGCAGACAAAGCAGACTTAGGAAAGCTCATTCAAAAGGGTCACTTTCAAAGTTGGAAAGAGCAAATTGAGAGCCTAGGAAATATTGTTCATACTGTCAAAACAATTTAATTTTAATCATATTGTTTACTGCATATTCATATTGAACATGCAGAAGATTAAAAGGGGATGGATGAAAGGATATCAGTTAGACAGAGCTTGGGAAATAACCCCAGATTCCACCTTTGGAGAGAAGTTCAATGAAAATTCTTGGTGATAATTCCTATTTCCATAATAAAACTAGAAAGCAGACATCTTCCAAGAGGACTAGATGCACTACAGTGGCCTATGCCCAAATACTGGGTTTGGCCAAATGCCCACCACAGCTCACAAGTACATGTACTTTGGAAAAAGTCCAGCTTACCAAGCTTCTGGGGCAAGGAACAAACAAACAGCAACAGAAATGTTTCTGAGCAGAAATGGACTCCAGCCTGGAGGACTGCAGGCTTCCCTGGCAGACCCAAGAATCCTCAAGGCAAGATGTGTTTCAAGAGCATGCAACATGCAAATCTAAATATAAATCTTTGATTCATGTCTCCTTGCATAACTTTTACACTTGTTTTCAGCTGAATGTTCCTTAATGAAAAGGGAAAGATTGGAGGGAAAAAAAAAAAAAAAAAGGCAACCAAGCAAGCAAAGAAAACCTTAACACAACTCTACAGCAAAGTGTATCGACAGCAACGTCCACTCTAAAAAGGCACAGACAGAATTTGCCTTACTCCCCAGAGGACTTACTCTCCCAGAGGAGTTAACAGTACTCTGTAACACCATTACAGAATAGGCAGTGGAAGGCTGAGGCACAGCTAATGAAGAATCTTAACAGTGATGCAGAACAAATGGAAGGAACATTTAGATCAAAGAACAACACTGCAGCGTTCTTCATAGGAAAAACAAAACAAAACAAAACAAAAAAAAAAAAAAAACCCATAAACAAAACCCCAGACAAGCAAACAAAAAAAAAACAAAGTCAAGAGAAAACCTAAAAAAGTAGGAGCATTTATCACTGACAGGGCATGAAGAAAATGTTTTGGTTTTTTTTCCACAACCAATGGATTTGAGGGTGGAAAACAATGGAAATAATTACTAAATTCAGGTTGAATTCAGCTAAATTGTTGGCTGAGAGTATAGGAATAGATTTTTTGAAGATGGCAAATCCTTCCATTCCAACTGTTTGTAAATAAAATTTGGCCACTTATTTGTTCAAAGCATCATTCAGTTAGAAAAAGCACAAAAATTTTCAGAACAAAAAAACATTCAATTTTGTTTGAATGAGGCATTTCAGTTCATTCAAGATTTTGGCATGATGAGTTCTTTGATTTTGTTTTGCAAAAAAAAAAAAACAACCCCAAAACTGGAAAATTCTGACCCAAGACATTTATTTCCTGCTTTTTTGGTTTGGCCTTAGAACAACAGGATTAAAAAAAAAAATAAAAAAGAGAGCATTTGCCTAGATCTGTTGCAGTCACCAAACAAAATTATGCCAAATAGCATCACTTTATCATAGCAAAATGAAGACACTACAGCACCAGATCAATCCAAAGCAGCTATGTGTTCTTTTATGCTTGCTGACTGCTGAAGGTAACACAACAGGAATGGTGCAATGCTAGACATGATGGAATACTATCTGTGTGTTTAAAATCAGAGATGGTGCAGACTTTATCCTATGCTTTTTTCTCACTAGGCTTCTGGCCACACATACCAATGATATACTGCTAGTGAGGCAGACAGATGCTCCCCAAAACTTTCTGAAAATGAACTTTCCTGCCAAACAGTGGCTGCCTTCTGCTGGAACAAGTATTGTCTTGGCCTTCACGTGTTTGTTTTTTTTTAATCATTGCAGGGCTGCAACATACTTCATTCCAGAAGACATAAATCATTTTAGCAGTAAAATTATCTCAAGTCCTTTCAGTTTTGTGTGCCCTCACTTTTAATGCTGAATGTTGTCCAGTAGGCGAGATGGGATGGTTGATGAGACATGCACAGCTTTCTCTCTACTCCGATTTGTGCACCTCCTATGGTCATTCTTGCCACCATTGACACTGCTGCTGGGATCATTGAACTGCTGCCAGCATCAGGAAGAACCACATGAGTGGAAACATGCTCCAGGCTCTTTCATGTGTATTTGGCAAACACAAGTTTTGAGCATATTTAAAAAAAAAAAAAAAAAACCCAACTTACATATTGTCTTCACTGGAAAATATATGTACACAGTGCACAGATATGGAATAATGAGTGGGAGCCAACAGAGCAAAATTATTAATGCAGGAGGAGTCCTCACAGCATTCTGCTTCTAGCAGCATAGCTCTGCCCCAGTCTTGATGGTCATCCATGTCTGGGAAATGGGCTACCGACAGCAGCATTTGGTCCCAGGTAAAAAACTGGTTTATGGACCACTCAAGCTTCCTGTTACGGCTCTATTACAGAATAGCTCTATCTTATGTAGAAAATAATTAATTAGTAAAGTAAGCACTAATAAAAAAAATATTTTAAAATAAATCCATTTCCAAGTTGAACCTGCTAGTCAAGTGTTTCATGAGAACATCAGTTAAATGCTGTGTGTACTACAGCCAAAACTGAAATCATCTTTCTGACACAACAGGAAACAAGAGAAGCAATGAAGCAATAACTAAACTGATGAATTAAAAATAGGGAGCATGGCATTTCAATATTCATGGAAGAGCTTATTTTTATACTGGCATGAAACTATAAGTAGATTAATAAAATAAGGTGTGATATTTTTAGTGGCTATTGGATGGCACATGTGACAGTCAGGCACTTTGAAAATGGCATTAAGACTTGCTTAAGACCACGTGGGAAGGCATAAAGTGATTTAGAACAATATTTTAAAGAGTCATAACATCACCAAATTGTTTCAGTTACAAAAGACTAAGATCATAGAGACCAAGTACCTAGAAAGCCCAAAGATGAAGCAGGGATAAAAAGTACCTAACAGGGAAACATCTGCTTTTTTCGTATTTAGGATGGTGGCAGAATAACTTCCAAATGCATAAATGGTACATGTTGTAAATCTAAACTCCATCTTATTTTATAAAAATATTCCATGTGGTATAAAGTAAGGCAGTATTAAAGCAGGAATACTGTCAAAATGTGAAGACACTTTATCCATTGGCTAAAACAAAGACTGAGGACAACAAGTTACAGGACAGAAGATTTTGCAGGTAATGTGCATATGGGCATTCTCACACCCATTCCCATACTGCTGTAAGCAGCTGTTCCACGAAAGAACAAGTTCAGATTTAGAAACATGATGTTATGGCAATTTATTATTCAGCACATGGCACACACTTGAGTGTTTCATTTCATGTATTTCAGGTTTATAATGAAAGCACAAGACAGAATCTATAGCCAGGCTGTATCTCAGATTCATCCACTGTGGCTCTGGTACACTGGGCAACTGCTTTGCAAGAGATCCTAAATAAAGGATAGAAAACTATTTTTATATTTACTGAAGTTTTCTCTTTTGAAACTGAGGAGTCACAGATAGCATCCTTGATATGGTACTGAAAGAGGAAGACAATTTCACTTGTTCAGAGATCATAGTCTCTGAACGTCTACTTTTAAAGATACTGAAATTCTTTGTAACTAGCAAGGTCTTAATGACTTTCTCACCAACACTAGCATCTATTCCCAGTGCTGCTACAAGAGGAACAGCAGGAGAGCTGAGTTTGGACACTCTCCCTTTAAACAGTGAGCTTGCCAAGCCTTAGGGTTACCTATGTTACTTATCAAGACTTTCAATCTAGATTCCAAGATTTTTGTCTCCCAGATGATACACTTAGTCCATGGTATATGTTACACATACCTTACACAATGCCACTGCAATGAGAGTGCCACCATCTAGTGCACAGAGGATGCCTCTTTATCTGACTCTACTTGCTATGACAAGCCCATTTTGAAATGCTATGAGTTGCATTTAGACTGCTGCTTATGGAACTCTTAAACATAGACACCAAAGCAATTTATATTCCAATTCTTGTCACTGGCTACTTTTATTAGGCAGACTAGAGTGCTGAGTGGTTTTGTCCCTGCATCACATAAGGGCAAATGAGACTTGCAGGCTTCAGGTTAATGTGAGTAGACAAGAAGTCAGGCATGCATTGCTGGAGCTACAGAGCTACACGGCCTTCAGTGCACTGCATGACTATCATACCAGGTACAGAGCAGATACCCAAGGTAAGCGTTTTCTGGATTTTTGCAGTTTGCCTGTGCCCAGATTAAATCAACTCCTGTGATAATGCATCCTTTCTTGTGAAGAAATTCCACAATTGAATTACCCTGCTCGCTGCGCCATTTTGTATTGATTGTGGGCTATTGAAGAGGCTGAAATTATAAATTATGTAGCTTTTATAATTTCCAAAAGCCCCACCCACAATCTGTGTGTAGATTAGTTTAAGTTTGGGTTCTAATTCAGTCGGGAAAAGTCTTCACAATGATGCCTTTTCTTGTAATTCAGGAAAAATCAGGAAAATGGAAAGGTTTGGGCCTGAAACTTGTCCTACTTACAGATGGGAGACTGTCTCAAAGTCCGTGCGAGGTTCGTGTCTCCAGGTCCATGTTCAGGTCCCAGTGAAGGTCCAAGCAAGTCCTGCTGCAATCTGTCCAGCTGCCATATATATACTGAGGTGATCTGTTGCCTCCCTGTTCAAGCCCATGGAGGGTGGGAGAAGGCACTTCACACCTATTGTACTAAGCCTCCGGTGACAGAGGTGGGGAGGGAGGGAGACCGTTTCCTGCCCCATTCACACCTCTGGTGGGGCAGTGGACTGGGTGTGTCCTGCCACAGTTCACACCTCATTCAAACCTCCGGTGGGGCAGTGCCCTGCTCTGCCACAGTGAACTGGTATCTGCAGTACTCAGACTACATTATTAGGCCCTTTGGTCCAGGAAAAACATCTTCCCTTTGTAGTGCTGAGGTAAAAAAAATGCAAACATGACAAAAATCTCTACTATAAATTATGCATTAGTTTCTCATGCAAAGTCTTTCAGGTGACAGAAGCAGATGTTTTTTGAGTCATGTGTACATATGTTTCTCAGTACAAGAGATTCCTGTGGAACCTTCTAGGTACAAAGAACACAGAAAAGATCAGATAAAATCCTTTCAAAGCTGAAGAGGAAGAGATGTCATTCCAGTGACAATTAAAAAAAAAATCAAATAAAAAAAAAATTCAGCATGCATTTAAGCTGAGTAGCTGTTTCCTGGACTGAGATAAACAAATATATGAGACATATGTCTGTTTTCTTTTTAGTGTTTTTTGAGCAGATTGTCACAGAGGCACCTGAGAATACATCCATAAGATGACTGAGCAGAGGTCTTGAAAGCAGAGGTGCAGGACAAGTCCAGAGATAAAAGCAGAAATACAAGTGGTTAGGGATGGTCAGTAAAGGAAAACAACCCTGAAAGCTGGGAAGGACATAACAAAGAATCAATTTGAAAAAAACAAAGAACTCGTATTGAATAGATATGCATCTACAGACATCACCTACACAGCAAAAATTAAAAAGATGAAAACAAAGGAATTAAAATACCCTCTACAAGACTGGCAACGTAGGAAGGCCAGAACGAGTAGAAGTGCTCCTGCACTATGCCATCTCCTCACCCAGGCATTAACACCATCGTACCCAGCCACCACTTAGCCATGGGGAGTCCTATCTCCCCTTGTGCAGAGAGAGTGTGTTGCCCTACTCAAATTCAGCAGGTGTTATCATGATGGGCTAAAAAAAGCAGAACTACCAAGAGTTGTGTACAGATGTGCATGCATGTGTTAATGCATGCATGTTTTCTGCTCCAGTCTGCTCACACAAGGTGGCTGAGACCACAGAACCTGATTGGACTAAAGGTAGACACAAGCCAACTGGGTTGTTTTGTGTGGTTTTGGCTTTTGTTTTGTTCTTTCAAACTAGTAGTTATAAAAAGTAAATCTACAAATCTTTTAAGTACTTAAAGATGTATGAAACGGTGTAACCCTCCAGATGAGTAAATAATTCATTACACAAATACTTCCTAAAGATACATTTCCTTGCTCTAGTGTGCTGGTTTGAACTAATTGGAGGATTTGAGTGAGAAAAATAGATTACAGGCTGAGAGTTGAAAACACATGATGTCACTTCACTCACAGGTTTATTGAGAAAGAAAAAAATTTGTTTTAAGAGTTGTAACATATAGATAAGGGAGACAGTTTCAGACTGCTCTGGGCTGTGGCTGCTTCTGGCATGGCTCCTTTGTTCCTGCCTTTTGTAGCTGATTCTTAATAACACTACTAACTTCTTTTCCTACTGCTAACCTCCCTGGCCAACTTACCTTCTGCATCAACAGATGGTGAGATAAGATTAGGGAAGGGGGGAAAGGTGGTAGGGGCGGTTAGAAACCCCTCTTAGGGATTTTGATCTCTGGGAGGGGTGTGGTGTTTCTGTATTACCTTGTCACTGTAAATATCTGTTATATATTGTAAATATCTGCTTGTATATTGAGCATTGCTGTAAATACAAAGCTTCATTTATCAACTTCCTAGCCTGGTTTACATCAAAGGGTGGGGGGGAGAAGTAACTGCTAAACCACCACATCTAGGAATTCCTGAAACAAAGTTTGGTGAACACAACGAACCTATGAGAAGAGCAACATTAATTCCAGAAGGCTTTGAATTTAACAGGTTTCTCTCTTAACATGAGATGAGAATTATTATTCTGTCACTCCTTCTGGAATGATATTAAGATTCAGACGCCGAGCGTGACAACGGAGCGGGAAGGCTTGCAGTACGCCGAGCAGCTCCTGGCTGCACCTGTTTACGATCGATTGCCTCATTATCATTTCACACAGCAGGGGAGAGCACAGCTAAATTTGCCTTTGGAGAAAACTGAACGTTCACCAGGTTTATTAATGTCGCTTTCATCTGCAGCCCTACATGCCACTTTCCGGGGGCCGGGCAACGCTCAGCAGCCATAACAGGGAGCTTTATTGACTGGTGTGGGATGGCAAAGGATTGCAGCAGAGAAGTATCCAAGCTGCTGGGATGGTGAGTGGACACGATACAGCAGAAAAATCAGCAGCCGTGCCCATAAAACGTGCAGGTTTTTTTCATACCTCCCCCCGAATGGATAAATCTAATGGGAAGAAAGCATGAAGTAATATATGGAAAGTAAAGAAGCAGGAAAATAATTGCATTTCTCATGCTTTCATAGATCATAATAAAAAAAGTTTCTGACTATTTTGAACCTGCTGCCAGGTGAGCTCTGTCACAGAGCTGGGATTCACAAACTATTTTTTTGCTTCTCGAGCTAGCAAGGGCTAGGGACCCAGTGCTTCTGTGTTACTTCCTGCTTTCATTGCTGCCAGGAGGGCTTCAGGCACCCCTCCAGGCATTCCCCAAAACTGACATGGGGAGTAACTTTGAGGAGCAGCCTCCTACCCTCTCAGAAATACAATTACAGACAGAACACTAAGACAAAACAAGTTGCAGAGATGCATTTAATTGATACTGGTGTTCCTCCTGACAGTATTTGCATTCACTTATCTCTGTTTGGATTTTGTATGCATGCCGGTGAATGTAACACTTATTTGCACATGGGAAAAGATTGGCAAGTAGTCACCTATATTCACCCAAAATAAGAATATGTAAGAATCAAGTGTGCAGAGACTGGTAACCATCACACAGAAAGAGGTGAACCACAGCCCCAAAATAACAAATATCCAGTGAAACGGTTGTAGCTCTGGAATATGTTTGCATAAATAATTCACAGAATTATTCTGAATATTGAATGTGTATAATGTTAAGGCAGCCTGGGAAGCTCTGCACAAAAGCATTTTTCCAATTGGTAGATTTTTTTAATAATTTGTCCTGCCAATCCCCTTAATTCCTTCTCTCCTCACAGCCTTAGCAAACGCATGACTAAGTGTCTCTCTCCAACAGCAGCCATTGTAAGTCATATTCTGGCTAGCTCTGAACACAAGAGCCATGGTTAATATAAACAAAATGGTTAAATCAGGATTCCTTCATTACAACTGCCTGTTATTAGCAGATTTTTTTTTTTTTTAAATGTTGAAAATACATATAGAAAATTAGCACTGAAAGTTGATTTGTTTTATTTTCTACTGGAACATTGCACTGGCTTTTGTTGCCTGTATCCTATGCTGACTAGTCCATAGCAATTTGTCACTTGCCCAGAAACAGCTCATGCCTGTAAGGTGAGATAAAGTACCAAAGAAAGGCAATTTGACACTACTATTCGTTTCCTGTGATTGATTCAACACAATCCAAATGGTACTATGCAACAATTTGAGTTATTTTCTAGGCTGAAAGCTCACAAGAAAATAAATATTCTGTTCTTAAAATTCACAGAAGGCAAGGCTGAGAATTCTCTTGATTCATCATAACCACAGCATTTAATTCTATTCTGACAAGTGCATCACTTTCAGTCAATGCACCTTGGGTGGAAAAGGTATGATTCAACCTATTTAATTTTATTTATATTCAGCAGGAAAAAAAATCATAGGCCAAAGCAAAAAGACAGACTCTCTCTCTCTAGCATTTTTTCTGTATTGATTCTCCAGCAGCAAGTAAAGAACAAAAAGTGTTTTCTTCAGAGTTGTAAATTCTCCTACTAATGGTGTTCTCCGTGGCACTTAGGAGAATGTGAAATTGCAAAATGAAGAGGAAGCAATGATAGCTTGTTCCTGAAAGGAGAAGGGGCAGAAAATTAATGTGTGACAGTTAGGACAACCACAAAGGGAGATGGCAGCAAACAGCAGAGTTCAAATAAAATTAATAAACCACCAACACCTGAGAGGTTTCAGAGGCAGAAGCCCTCTGTTTTCCCATTGGTAAAGCCACAAGCAGAAAGTAATTAGCTTGCGGCCACATCCGGTCCTTATTTTTGACACTGAATTCTGTCTGGTATTTCAGGATACATTTTCATGTCACAATATCAGGCTGTGCAAAGACCCTGAATGAACTCACTTGAAGAGTTAAAGCAACTAAAGCCCTTCTGAGAAGTGTGTTAAGAGCATCGCTTTATCCTGGCTAGACTGCCTGGCTAGTCTTTAGAGGATGATTGGATATAAATCTCTCAGGCACTAGAGAAAAATGGAGCCATTGGCTACTTGTGTGCCACCTACACAATGCAGGTTTTTTCCCCATATAGACAAATTTCTTATTTCCTTGACTGACGCTGAGTATTTCTTTTGTATGGTCAACATACTGACCTAGTGATGCACGTATTATTTAAATTATTATGGGAAAATAAGTAAAAATGATAATAAAATCCTTTAAAGAGTAAGTGAATCCACAGAAATCAATAAGAAAATCTACTGCTGATGTGAGCATTACAAGATGTTCAATCTTCACAGCCAAAGACATTATTTCAAATAAGATGGAAAGGTCAAATTAGCATCAAGAACTATGTAGCTATATCTGCAGTCAATTCATGACTTCTCTACCTATTAGGTATGACAACATAACAATTGTTAGTACATTTATTACGTATATGAATCATTCCATCTCCATTTTTCAGGTACAAATTCAAATGCTCCTCAGAGAATATCAAGACATTTACAATCTAACCTTAACCAATTTCCACAGAAAACAAACAGGCACTATACCCTGAAGAACCTGATAGTAAATTATTTCCCTCAGGCCTTATAAGTAATCAACTACAGAAGAGGAAACTGGATCAAATTTCCCAGGTTCAAGGCTGGCAACCTAAACTCTGGACAGGTTCCCTTCTCAGGCATGTTGGAGAAGCAGCCTGGAAAAGGAGCCATGTGCTGGGCATTGGTCAAATCTTTGACCTTGTCACAGCACCAAGGGTCAATGGGACTTCTTAAGGCAGGCTATGGAAAGAGGACTTTCTGTATAAAGTCAATCTTACCGTAGCCTTACTGTCCAGAATCACTTTGCAGGTATTTATTTCTACAAGAAATTTCACAAATCCACCTGTTTTTTAAAAAAATCTCTTCTTCACTGAACAAGTCTTAGAGAACTCAACTCTAGCACAGCCCTGCCAGGAGCCATGGTCCCAACCTCACAAGCTGAGTCAGAGCATGTTTCTTGCATCACAAGCACATACTACCACATTATTAGCAGTCCCATGCACTAAGAACTGTGGAGGAACTCTAGGGAGAAAAAGCCTGCCAAGACCAGCAGCCTTCGTGAGCAGACAAGACCAGCAAGTCAGATGCAGCCATTAAGGTTATCATAACCTTTCTGGCACGTCTGTATATTTGACATTATCATCTCTCTCTCCCCACAGGCCTCAGAAGACTCTAGTCATAGTATAAGCCATAAGCATGAAAATATTTCAAGGTGAATATTGAGGTGTTCTCTAGACCTCCTGACCCATTTCTGCAGGCATTATTTGTGAGAGTGATGTAAAGACCCAAGTCAGGGAGGGCTTCTATAATCCCTGAGATTTACAAGTAAAAATCCAATCCCGATTAGCTCTGCCTTCATCTCTGAAGTAAATCTATGAGACTTAGGATTTGTGGATTCTAAGAATAAGTTCTTTAAACT
>VWZI01015485.1:38888-73895 GCA_013396835.1 Psilopogon haemacephalus
AGTGAGTTTATGGCACTACTGGATAAATTCCACAGTCAAACAATCCTTAATCTTCAATTTTTTGTTCCTTGGAGATTTTTAATTGAAATATTTTCATATTTTCATATGAACAATTCAAAATCCTAATGATCACTTGACAGTGGGTTCAGGAATTATTTAAACAAGGGCTTGACCTCAGGACTACCTATATCAATGTTTCAAATGGGTTTTGGATCAGGCACTACATTTGTGCAAACATCTAAATACATTCTTTTGTGTAGGATGAGTTCAGAAAAGCTTCCAGCTCTGTATGTAATCATTGCTGTAAGATCACTTGCTGCTTCCAAATAAAATATCTATCAAATCTTTTTGAAGAAACATTTTTTCCAACGTGCCTGGTACATAACATACTTTTCTCATTGCTCTGTTTCAATTACTACTAGCATTATTATTAATAAATCACAATTAGTTGCTATGGAGATAATTAATTGTGCAAATAGAAGATCGCGACTGAGCTTCCGAGGCAAACAAACAGTGTCAGAAGCAAATTAACCCTAAATCAGCAAAAATTGCCATGTAAATAGTGTAATAAGAAAAAGAAGAAATCAAAGAATACAAAAAACTAAACCAAACCAAACCAAACCCACAAAAACCAAACCAGCATTTTCTGATGTCTTCCGGGAGACACCATCTGGCAGAATACTTAATCAAAAAGAAATTAGTTTTTATTAAATTACACTATAGCTATTACGAGAGCTGTACACTAATAGGTTGTCCCACCAACCTGTTTACCACTGGTAGCTATGCCAGTCAAAACCAAGCCCTAAGTGTGCTGCAATGTACCCTCAGCTTCCCTTTATATGCTTATTCAAAACTGCATTGCACTGCAGAAACAAATATACACTAACACTGATACAAATGTGAGTTTTAGCGTGTGAAAGAAGGTTTTAGCTTTGAGCTGTGAATGCAGCTGTACCAGACCAGCAAGAGTATTTTGCTTACAGTAAGTTGGAGGTTTCTTTGCAGTTAAGAAAGGCTCCAAATGTTGACCCCAAACTGTGTTCTTTACCTGTTGTGTAAAAGCAGAGTTGAGATATTTCATAGAATCATAGAATTGTTTAGGTTGGAAGAGACCTCAAAGATCATCCAGTTCCAACCCCCCGCCATAGGGGGGGTCTTTCACTAGATCAGGATGCTCAAGGCCTCATTCAATTTGGCCTTGAACACATCCAGGGAGGGAGCAGACACAACCTCCCTGGGCAACCTGTGCCAGTGTCTCACCACCCTCACTGTGAAGAACTTCCTCCTAACATCCCACCTAAATCTCCCCTCTGCCAGTTTAAACCCATTACCCCTCATCCTGTCATTACAAGGTCTTGTGAACAGTCCCTCCCCAGCCCTCCTGTAGGCCCCTTCATATATTGGAAGGCTACTATAAGGTCTCCTCAAAGCCTTCTCTTCTCCAGGCTGAAAAGCCCCAACTCTTTCAGCCTGTTCTCATAGCAGAGGTGCTCCAGCCTTCTGATCATCTTCATGGCCCTCCTCTGGACTCTCTCCAAAAGTTCCACATCCTTCTTGTGGTGGGGGCTTCCTTTTATTCCAGTTCTGCACAGAAGTGTGCTAGGTGATAGTTTGCAAAGCTAGCTCATCAAGCTACAGCTAAATCGTATATCTGTACTATCCAGGATATATAAACACCCCAGCACACTGCATAAGCACACTCCTTGATAACCATTGGATGATTCTTTGATTCAGTCAATTTGAAAGTATGGCATGGTGTGTTTCAGATGTACTGCAGATGCCTGGTGGGTAGAGGTCTTCACTTGGAAGTAGGAAACTTCAGTCATGAAGGTGTAGTTTTCACATTACAGTGAGCTAAATTCCTCTAAAATACATGATTTGAGCAGCTCTTGTGGTATCTCTGGGCACATGACCAGAGAGACCTTCTTGTTCCTCGCTTCAAGGTTTATTTGTTTCTCTTTTTTCCCCTCTCTTTGTTTTTTAGTTTTTGTTGGGGTTTTTTTGTTTGTTTGTTTTGTTTTGTTTTTTTTAAGGCCCTGATGTCTTTTGCAGAGCACTTTAGGCTATTATCTCTTCCTAAAGCCTGATCTTATGAAATGTATCTTTTTGTTTGAATTTTTAACTTTTAATCACTAACAGAACCTCTGTCATCTAGGCAGAAGATAGTTTTGTCTAACCAAAAAATGTATGTATTTCTGAAAGTGAGGTGGCAGATAGAAGGCAAACCCTTGGGAAAAGATTGAAATCAATGTTTTGATTAAATTACATTATAAATGGAACCACATCGAATAAATTAGGTAAAAACGTTATACCCGGAAAGGATCCCAAGCAACAAATTTGGTTAAGCATATTTCACAGCACAGAGAAAGGCCTCTTTGACTTCATTTAAATATGGGTGGATAAAAGAACAGTTTTCTTCTTAGTTTTTACTCTAAATTAATTTTAATTGAGTTGTTGACACTTGTGCTATGTAAAGAAACTCTCATTTACATTTGCTTTCATCTTTACTGCCATTAAGTGTGATTTCAGGAGAGCAATGAAGCTTGGGCACAGTAAGCTTTAAAACTTTCCCATGCTGACTGCTGCAATTTCATCCCCAGGGCCTCCAGAAGTAACTATCTACACTCTTCTGAAAACCCGAGTGGTCAGGGCTGATGCCAGCGCCTCACGGTTTCCATACAACAGAAACGTCCTTCCACACCCAGGATTAGGAGAGGTCTTCTTCAGTAGCAGGATAATGAAGACTGCCAGCGCCCTACACCCTTAGAGCGTGTTGGTAACAGTGGCCTTTCTTTGTCGCACAGTTTAAGAAAAACACTTGTCCCAGTTATCTCTTTCCAAAGATGTTAACCATCTGTCATTTCCATTGCTCTCCTTTCCAACTTTCACAACTGCTAAGGCAATAAAGTAGTGTCTCTGTCTTTCACAAGGTTGACTGCAGGTGGTGGCGGTCAGTCTCATGTAATAGCACTTCAAGAGCAATTCCTGCTCTGCTAATTAGATGATGTTCTCAGCACTTCATGAAAGCGGAGAAGACATTTTAAAGTAATGAAGTCAATAGCTGAGATGCAACGGAGAAAATTGCTAAACAAATCTGACATCTTGAAATTCAAAGTAATAGCAAAGACCTTTACAGGCACAGGTTTGAAGACATCTGTGGAAAGATCTTTCTTTTTTTTCCCCATATGACTGATGCATGACTTCGAGCTACAGATTGTTTTGTCCTTCAAATTTATGTGCATGATGAAGACTACCACCGCCCTAATTTTAAAAAAATATTCAACATCCACAACTTCAATTAAACTCAGCAGCACCCAGATTTCCCTAGCTTCTCTGAGAAGTCGACTGTTTCTTCTCATCTCTTTGCAAACTTTGCAGCACAAACCAGGCTGAAAGAACGTATGCTTATACCAATCCTACTTTCAGAAATTCTGAACAAGGAATCAAAGTATAAATATGATGCTCTGGCTGGTTGCAAAACTTTTAAAGTCTGCGTTTGACCTTTCACTCCAAAATAAAGTAATTCCTTGAATTTCCTAACGCTCAGGCATGAACATGGGAAACTCAGTCGTTGCCACATTCTCCCTTTGCATCTCATGGTCTCGCCGGGTGGATCCAGCTTTGTTTTGTGCTGCAGAAAAAAAGGCTCAGCTGCTTCTATTGCTGAGCACAAAGACTGATAGTTTAGCACAATCAGTCGCATTAGAGATTTACAATGGCCTTGATATAGGATCTCTATTCACGGGCCGTTAAGCTTCCTCTTTTATATCTAGAGTAGATAGGAATTTTGTATGACAAAAGAATTGCCACATGAAAAAGTCAATTTAATGGCTTCTCAAATATGTACCGTCTTGAGTGGTGGGAATCCAGCACCTTTACTTTTTGGTTTGTCAGAAGATAAGCGAAGATTTTCACCTTACTCTTAATTTTAGTAAGTAGTCACCTGTGAGAGATGTTCAAATAGAAAGAGTGTCCCCTGCCATCGAGTTCTGCATGGAAAGTTTTGCTCTTTCAGGAGGTTTGCTTTCATCAATTGTTCTAAGCCCATACACCTAAAATGCTTTTTCAAGCACCACAAGCACACTTTTATTATCAGTACTAAATGGTTACAAAATCTCTTTCAGGACTGAGCTTTCTTCAGTAAACTAACAAGCCATGTTTTCCACAGATGGAAAACTCCTGAAGAATAACTTGGGCTTTTTACAAGCCTACCCAGAGCACAGCCAGCTACATCAGTGAAGAAGAAGAATTAAACCATGCCATAAATCAAGCAAATAGCAATCATGATTGCACTCAGGCAATTTGAAGATAAGACCTTGAGGATTGAAGTTGAGGAAGAAATTTCATTTAAGTCAAACTCAGTGTAACATTTGTTTTCTACTCTAAGGATGCAAGAGTACTATCTGATAGCATGGTCCTGTCTGAATCATCATCTCATCTAAAGCTAGATGCTGAATCTCAATTTAGCATTTAATTTGCCCCCTGATGTTTGCAGACAATGTCTCCTCTCATTTCTGTAGGTGATTCAATTCACCTGCTCAAGATATCTATCAAAGATATCTTAACCATGCAGTTTGGGGATCTCCAGTAACAGAAAGACATTGGCAAATTTTAACTACTCCAGCAGAAGGCTACCAACATAGGCCAACTGAACAGCTGGCTCACAAGAGTACACACAATGAAAGCATAAGAGGCAAAATCATGCAACAGAAACAAGCTTCAACGCAGGGAATTCCAGTTGGATGGTACAAAAACTTTTCCACATGGAATGTGGTCAATTAATGGAAAACCTGTTAGGCTGCAAAGTCTGCGTCTTTGAGCTCAAAACTCAACTAGACAAGACAGTGACAAACTTAGCCAGCTCACCATGTCACTAGTGGGAAGTGGGAATGTATGACACTCCAAGGTCCCCTCCACAGGTCTTTATGCACTTCAGCGTTTACTGAGCTCCCACTAAGTCAGTTTCAGACCTCTGTCAAGTTCAGTGTGCATTTTCTATCTATTCCATTCCCCTTGGAGAACAAGGATAAAATTCATGCTGAAGGTGGGACAAAAGATTGAATTATTTATACATAAATAAATAAATCCAGACATTAAGAATATTTTATTTTTAAATTTCCCAATTATGAAAACATTTGTTTCTTATCCTTATTTTTTCTAGCCTCCACCAGCACATGCATGTGTGTGGGTAAAATTATTAGTATCTAAGATTGATAGGCCTAAGAGGTTATCTTCACTAAAACAATGTTGCTTTTGACTAAAAGCTGACTGTTCCAAATCCCCATTCCTGAGCCAAGAAACTGCCACTACTGTGGGCTCCACCAAGAGCCACTTCTTCTCCTTGTCATGTTATCTACTGTTTGATTTCTTAGAATTGTAGCCGTTAGCAAGATACTTAAGGAGTCAATCCCTGGAAGGGATGGATACCCAGCTTTGTTAACACTGAACTCATTTCCTCATCTCTTTCTCTTTTTTGTTAAACAATTCATAGCTTGGACCTCTGCAATTACTGACAAAGAACAGGGGAACACAGGTGTAGCTACCATCCAACCTTTCCCTTTCTGTGAACATATTTAATAAAGCTTCTATCCGACCTGTCCTAAATTGTGTAATTATGTACCTGGAGTCCATAGATTCTTCAACACAAATATTGAAGTGCTTAGAGCTATACGAATCTCCTGCTTCACAATGGCTTTCATAGCTCACCGAAATACAAAACTTAAAAGTGAAAAACAATTTAATCATAGAACCACTTGTGTTGGAAAAGACATTTAAGATCCAACTATTGTCTGACTCTGCCATGTGTGGTGCTAAACCATGTCCCTTAGCAACACACCTGTGTGTCTTCTGAACACCTCCAGGGGCAGTGATTCAACCACCTCCCTCAGGAGCCTATTCCTATGTTTGAGAACCCTTTCAGAAACGAAGTTCCTTCTAATATCCAACCTAAATCTCCCATCATGCAACTTGAGGTAAATTCCTCTCTTGCTATTGCTTATTACTAGAGAGAAGAGACCAATGTCCACCTCGCTACAACCTTCTTTCATGTAGGCGTAGAGAGTGGTAAGGTCCCCCTTGGCCTCCTTTTCTCCAGACTAGACAATCCCATTCCTTCAGCTACTCTCCAAAATATCTGTTCTCCAGATCCTTCAACATCTTCTTTCCCCTTCTCTGGACACACTCCAGCAACTCACTATGTTTCCCATAGTGAGATCCCAAAAACTGAACCCAAGACGCAAGATGCAGCCTCACTAGTGCTGAGTATTTCCCTAGTCCTACTGGCCACATGTTTCTGATACAGGCCAAGATGGTGTTTGCCTTCTTGGCCACTTGAGCACACTGCTGGCTCACATTCAGACAGCTGTTGATCAGCACCTCCAAACCTTCCCCTAGTGGGCAGCTTTCCAGCCGCTCTGTCCCAAGCCTGCAGCATGGGGTTGTTGTGACCCAAGTGCAGGACCCAGACTTGGCCTTGTTAAACCTCTTACAATTACCCGTGGCTCATGGATCCAGCTTATCCAGGTCCCTCTGCAGACCCTTCCTACATTCAAGCAGATCAGCACTCCTTCCCAGCTTAGTGTCATCTGCAAACTTACAGATAGTGTATTTGATTCCCTCATTCAGATAACTGATAAATATGTTAAAGAGAACTGTGCCCAATACTGAACCTCGGGGAACACCTTTTGTGGCTGGCCACTAGCTGGCTTTAACTGCATTCTCCACCTTTATTTGAGCCTGGCCATCCACCCAGTTTTTTACACAGCAAAGCATCCATCTATCCAAGTCATGAACAGCCAGTTTCTCCAGGAGGATGCTGTGGAAGACAATGTCTAATGCTTTACTGTAGTCCAAGTAAACAACAACCACAAGGAGATAAAGTTCATCAAGCAGGACCTCCCTTCCATGAACCCATGCTGACTGGGCCTCATCACCTGGCTGCCCTGCATGTGCTGCATAATGAACTCAAGATGATCTGCACCATGACCTTCCCCAGAACAAGTTCTGACTGACAGATCTGTAATTCCCAGGTCTTCTATCCCTTTTTGTAGGCAGGTGTCACATTTGCAATTTGGAGGTCAACTTGGACCTCCCCAGTTAGCCAGAACTGATAAATGATGAGAAGAATCTTGGTGGACTGAAACAAGGCAGAAAACTTTAAGGCAGCTTTCCTCTCTACAGCAGTGCCCAACAAAGGCAGTAAGGGCAGGGGAAGAAATCTGATAGAATCTATTTTGCATTCAGAGGCATAAAACAGAATTACTGAACTAAGAGAAAGTAGAAAGTGAATGGGCTGGACAGCATTCAAGGCGGCAATGGTCATGAGCACAAATGTTATTGCTGCAATTCCTAACTAAGCCAATCTAATGTGATGTGAAACAGTAACAAAACAAGATGCTGCATCATGCTCCCACCATAACAGCATGACACTGCATGTTACAATTTAAATATGATTAACTTAATCATTAAGAATTACCATGGCACCTGACCTTAAAGTATGTCAAGAAAATAAGGAAATTCTGCAACAGAACAGAATTGGAGAGTCACAGCCGTTTCCCTCTCAGGGTGTGATAAAATTGTATTTTCACCCAATCACATATGTCCTGGTTTAGCATTGTGCAATACATTACTTTCTTTGTGGCCTTCATTGTAGTGCCCCTTTCATTAACTGAAGAACAACATTGTTTAATCTCCCTGGCAGTTGCTTAGGTTATTAAATCCATTCCCTATAGAATCTGAATACCACCACCTCAGGGGATGCAGATTTATGCTACAAAGGTTTTTTTGGTCCCTTTTTTTTTTTTTCTTTGTAGAAAACCAGCACATGCCAGTCACTAGTGGAATAAATACACCTCTCTTCAGAGAACAGGGCTGTCCTATGGCATCTAAACAGTTCTCAGTGCTTCTTCTGATTCCCCCAACTTAAGTAGGACAGCGTCACGAGATCCTGAAATTTCCAGAGCTTAGATAAAGCTCAAATCTCTTCGAATGTCTTCAGAAATATTCTTCCCCAAACAAGTTAGATTATAATTTGACTGTTTCATGCAAGATCCTTGGAATAAAAATAGCGCCATCTTAGAACAAGCTCCTGATATTATTTTTCTTTTACTGCTGCCCACAACATTTTGAACCCGAACTTCTCAGTCATTATTTATCACTTCCAAGATTGTTGAAGATAGATACTGCGATTCAGATAGTTAACACAGACTAAAATCTGTTGTCATCTCTTCTCTTTCATGGTTTAGCCACAACAGGATAAAAACTACTCACAGATTTCCCTAGATCTGCTGTAGATCTTTTTTTCAGATTGTATAACTGTTGGACTATGTTTTGGAATTGTGCAGAAGAAAGAAATGTTAGCTCAGGGATGTTTCAATTGTTGTAGTGCTTACGCAGAGTCAAGGCCTTTTCTGCTTCTCACTCTGCCTCACCAGCTGAGTGAACTGATTGTGAGCAATTAACAACGCAGAAACTATAAAATACAGCATTATTTTATTTCCAAAAGCCCTGCCCACAAACCATGTACAAACTAGTTAAATTTTGGTCCTAATTCAGTTGGGAAAAATCATCAAAGGATGCTTACAGGCAATGTAGTGATTTAGGAAAATCAGAATATTGGAAAAGTTTAGCCACAAAATGCCTTTGCTTCACTTATAAATAGGCAGCCTGAAGCCACAGGGAAAGTCTGTTTTACTTACAGCAGTGGAGTAGAATTCAGAGGTAGTCTCTGGCTTCTTTGTGGCAGTGTTGGAGTTGCTTGGCATCTTGATAGCCGTTGAGAGGCTTCCCAATCTTCCCTGACTTTAGCAGGGTGCTGGGAAAGAGGCAGAGGATCTCTGACCTGATCCTGGTTCCTCTTGGCACAGAGGTTTACAGAGGTGCAGGCAGGATCTCTTGCAGATGTGCAGAGAGCATAATGTCGATGGCACTTCTCACCACGTCGTGAGGGACTTAGTGCCTTCTCCATGGAAACTTCAGGCACTTAAGTTTTCAGGTCATCCAAGCCCAAAATATCAGAGCTAAACTGGTCTGAAGCAGGAGGCAGAGCAGACCACATTGTCCAAGCCAAGCAGTCCATAGAACAGAGCAGCACACAGTGAGGTAGAGGCAGCACAGAGCAGCTCTACTACTTACGAATTGGCTCAATTTGTATAATTTGCCTGAATGCAATGGCTGCTTTGGCCACAGAGATTCACCAATTAGAATGGCATTTGCAAAGCTGACCATATTAGGCTTGCTTGCCCTTATTTGGGCAAGACACTAACAACTACCTAAACACCTGGGGGAATCCTGTTAATCAATTTGGGAGGGGTCGTACTGGCCCAAGCCTTTGTTTTCCTCATGCCCTTGCTTCCCCTATCAACAGAAGGGTGGGGCAGGCCAGGATATCTAACAGGCCTATTAGCCTTCCACAACACTGAGGGTGCAGAGAGAGTTGGGAGGTGACACATCTGGAACAGCTGACCTCAGTAATAAAACCTGGAGAAGAAAGAAGGGAGGGCATTTGGAGTTATGGTGTCTGCCTTCCCAAGTTATCCTTAGGTGTGGTGGAGTTCCGCTTTCCTGGATGCCTGAACACTTCGCTGCCAATGGGAAGTGGTGAACAAATTCCTTTTTATGCTTTGTTTGCACGTGCAGCTTCTTCTTTTCCTGTTAAACTGTTTTTATCTCAGCCATTAAATTTTCTCACTTTTACTGTTCCAGTTGTCTCCCCAATCCCACAGGGAGAAGTGAGTGAGCAGCTGTGTAGGATTTAATTGCCAGTTGAGGTTAAGCCAGGACAGAAGTGTGGAGTACCCATTCTCTCAGAAAGCTCTGCAATCTTCACCTTTTCATCCACACAGTTGAGGGAACACAATTAATGCTGCAACACAAGAGCATCAATGCAGTAAATGTCAGTTCAAGACTGTATGGGAGGACAAGGTAACTCTTTTGACTCAGAACAGATTTTACTCACTGACACTGTCACACCTACCATGACCAAGATGCTCATGCCCAAGCATATTTGAGTACCTGGCTTGCATGCCTTCAAGGCCATGACTACGTACTCTGATGGAAGACTACATGTACAGTCGGTAAATAACCTCAACACCTCTTCTGGACTATTCTGGGACTGATTTTGGTTATCCTTTAGGAATACAGATTGTAATCCTCCCTCTCTTCATCCTGTCTCACCTCTGAAAGTCATTAGCATTTACATATTGTTCTTTATAGGGGTGTCTTATCTCCTGGCCTGTTATCTTCCCACTTCATCTCTTTCTGGCTGCATGCTGATCTTTGTTTTCTGTATAGGGATGTTCAGAGAAACTGCAAGTAGATGGATTGAGACCATAATGACCTGCTCAGTCAGTTGCTATCAGCACACCTCTTGTAGATATCCCATTTGGTTGTTTCTGTAGATTACAGCTGTAACCTTGGATAAGAATGGGTGGAAATAGCTATGTTTTGAGTTTTCAGCCCTGGGTTTGGAGCTGCACTTATGGCTTGGACCTTACCTGGAAGGTCCCTTGCTCAGCCCCAGGCAACTGTCACCTCATCTGTGGGATGTGGAATGCAGAATGCCTCAGCATCCACCATTCAACCCAAGTCTAGTCATCACTGCCTAGAGTTGCTAGCTGTAAGTCTCCACATCTTTGTCACATTAATTAAACATGTTTTGTTTAAAATACACAAAAATAAAGCATATTTTCTAGCTTAAGTTTTTATTCTGAATTCTCCTCATGACATCTATCAATCACTGTTACAGCTACTCATCTGACTGTGCTTTTCAAATACAAAGGTCTTGAAGTTAATTTGATTATGAGTTTTAATTTTTAAAAAATATACTATTTTTTAAAAAATTATTATTACAAGTAAATTTAATCTAGCTTAGTCTCAAGCACTGGAAAGTGTATCCCAAATTTTGTTCTAGACTGAATTACCAATTTTTTTCAGTCAATGTAATGGATTGCACTTTTAAAATTTTTTCCCATACTAAAATACAACCTTTTTATTGTTAAAGCACATTCTCACTTCTGTCAGAATTTTCGCATTATCTCAGTAATATTGCTTAAAACATTGTAGGAAGATTGCTTGAAATAGATGATTTCAGTTGGATTCACTCTTTAACATAATTTAATAAAGCTTTACATACTGATTTTTACTGAATATTTTAAACTCCATAAAATACCTGCTATCATCCTGAACCTCACTAAATCTCCCATGTTCTCTTTTAGATCATTAGAGTTTTATAGAATAATGGAAATTTTAAGCATCAGAAAGCTTGAAGAAAGTCCCTCAGTGATTAGTTTCTTACTAAAGATTTGTTTTGGTTTTGTTGCTGTTTATTTTACAAGGATATCCTGCATATCTTTAATTTAATAGATTTGATGCCAAAGCTAAAACTAAAAGTGGGACATCTATTCATAGAATGGTTTGGGTTGGAAGGGAACCTTAAAGATCACCTAATTCCAACCCCTGTGCTATGGGCAGGGTCACCTTCCAGTAGACCATGTTGCTCAAGGCCTCATTCAGCCTGGCTTTGAACAGCTCCAGGCAGGGGGCATGCACAACCGCTAAATCAACCACATCTAAACTGTAGTTGAGGACATGTAATCAGGGACATACAGTTAATTACGAAGCAAAGAGTAGTTTCATACAAGCAACTATTCAGGGCTAATCCCTCCTGGAGAGTGGTCTGAACCTGACCCCAGGTCCTCCTGACTCTTCCCTGAGGGGTGGTCTGAACCTGACCCCGGGTGCAATGGTTTGCCCTCTCCCACTTCCTGTCTTGGACCCCTATTAAAGCAGAGGCTCTTCCTCTTTCTCTCTTGCTCTGCTCTACCTCACCTGACACCACCACCCTGTTGCAGCTTCTCCTGCTTTGCCATATGGCCAGCCAATCACACGGTGAACCAAACACCTCCTGAATCTACCTACCATCCATTTCTACCCTTCAGGTTTTATATATATTTCATATTTTATTTCCCTTCCCTATACCATTTTTGTAACTCCCCTTACCTTAAATACCTTCATTTATTGTTCAAGTTTTCCTTTTAAGTTCCAAATCGGAGCAAGACTATTCTTTGTGTGTTTTACCCCTTTTCACTCTCTATACCTAATTCTTTTTCCAAAGCAGGAGGGAGGGGAAGGCATCCTATATATGTTATTGTTCTGTGCGGCTTTGGGAAGCTTAAACCAGTAAACCAACGTATAGAATAGCCAAAATAGGTTCATATAAGGAAAACAAGGAACTGTTTGACCTGTGGTCATCTGGAAGACTGGGAGCCACAACCACCTGGGACCACTGTAACGACCTCTGAAGATTAAAAGAGCATGCTCAAGGAGGAGGGATTTTACATAAAATGATTCTTGGAAATGATTTGTATGTTCTAGGAAATCTAACAATTATGTAACATTTTGATCTAAAGAATCAGAAGCTTAAAACAAGCTTGGTATGCACAAAAGGTGGAGCTATCCCCTGTGCATCCAACACTAGTAAAATATGTCATTGTCTTAATGGTACACTGATACTAAGAAATTTATTCCTAGTTTGGGATAGCAGATTTAGTCTGAAGACAACAGAGGAAGCTTTATTTTCACTCTGTTTACTAGCTAGCTTCTCTATGGGCTGAAACTAGAATTTGATTATCACCACATATAGGAAATAATCATTTTCTTTAGAGGTATTCCTCACACTTCTAAAATAAAATAGATTAAAGTATTAATTTTTGTGGTTGCCATACTTGTCCTTGCACTGATTTATCATTACACCCTAAGACCCTGTGAAATTCACAGTCATTTTGAACTCTCTAGAATGGGAACCACGAAATACGATTCTTTAAAAACCCACATACAAAAGGAGATCCACCACAAAAGGGTGAAAGACATAGTATTCTTCACCACTCATGAACTTACTTAGGTTTGAGTTATCAGACAGACCTTATCTGAATGCAGAGAAACGGAAGAAAGAACAAACATTCAGATTAGGTAACTCAGAGATATCTTGATTAAAATTAGCATACACAAGTACTTGCAAATGCAAATCCAGCTTGGCTCTATGATCACACAGTATTTCACAGCACAGAATATTCACATCTCGTGTGAATCTCAACAGTTTTAGCCAATGGTTAGCTTAAAACAATCACAGAAGTAAAAAAAAAAAATACTCAAAGGTACTTCATGTGCTCCTCAACAGAAAATTCAAAGATGAGCTCACAGGGATTTTAATTTTGAATATGCACATGTATTCATGTACCAATGGTGCCTAAATAGGATTTGCACACTGATTTTTCCTTTCTATGAAATATATAATCAGATGTTTCTGGAAGCAGCTTTATCTAGTGCTGATTTCTCTTGAACTGTGTGAATTTATGTTAAGTATCTGTTCTCTGTCCATCAAATATTGAGAATAAAATGCCCTGTTATTTTGTTAAACTTGTCAGGTTTGGGGTTTTTTCCCCTTTAAAAAAAAAATTACCTAAGGCATTTTTCTGTTTTACCCATTAGCTCTTTAATTACAATCTTATTTTCTCCCTGCTCAACTTGACTAGTTTGCATGCTTTCTCTCTCCTGTTCATTTATGCTTTTTATGAATTTATGATGCTTTTCCTTCCATTTTAGGTACTCCTCAGTGGTTTTATTTGAAGTGCTGACCTCAATGGCTTGTATATATTGTAAATCTAAGAAAATACACGACTGAGCTCTTTCTTCATAATTTATTAAATATTCATTACCTGTGAACAATTTTCCTTAATCTTAACTTAAATTATCTTGTTTATCAAATATGCAATTACTGGATGTTGCTGAAGCACTGTCTTGTTTCTGGAGACAAGCCCCAAATAGCTAATTTTTAAATTTGCACTGATTTTTTTTTTTTTTTAAGGAAAATAGAAAATATACAAGTATGTGTATTTACTTTTTGTTGTTGTTTTGTTAATAGATTTTCCCCAAAATCATAGTCTGTGGTGGTTTGGCAGTTACCTGCCCCCCCACCTTTTGAAATAACCCCAGCTAGACTCAGAAAACACTGGAAGTTGATAAATGAAGCTTTGTATTTACAGCAATGCACAATATACAAGCAAATATTTACAATGTATAACAGATATTTACAAATATATACAGTGAAAATATAATACAGAAACACCACAGCCCTCTCAGAGATCAAAATCCCCAAGAGGGGTAACCAACCACCCCCTACCACCTTTCCCCCCTTCCCCAATCTTATCTCACCACCTGTTGATGCTGCAGATAAGCTGAGGTAGATCGACCAGGGAGATTAGTAGTGGGAAAGTTAGTAGAATTATTAAGAATCAGCTACAAAAGGAACCATGCAAGGAGCAGCCACAGCCCAGTGAGGTCTGAAACCGTCTGACTATCTATGTCTGGGTTACACTTTTTTAATTTTTTTTTTTTTTTTTTTCCCAGTAAAGCTCTGGGTGAAGTGACACACTGTGTTTTCCTCTCTCAGCCAATAGTCTAATTTCTCACTCAAATTCTTCAATTAGTTCAAACCAGCACACAGTCCCAATTCCAGAAGACACAAATCTAGCCTTAATAACACCAAATAAAGCTACACCCAAGAGAGGTGGGAAAAGTCATGGCATGAAGAGTTCACTTCAACAAAATGTTCACTTATCTTTGCTTCCACTCATTCCTTCAACTCTGCTACTTAACTGGGCACTACCAAGCGTCTAGCTCTCCCTGTACCTGCTCCAGGAAAAGGAGAGATGAAATACCACAGCCCTCAAATGAAGCCTGTCTTCTCACTGAATACTTCAGCACATGCTTAAGGTTAACCCAGACATGGCTCATCTACACACATGAGTTACTGTCTAAAATGCTATGGTCTGTTGTGTACTTGTTCCCCACATCTTAGTACCTGCAAAGCTTTCCCCACAGTCCTTATGAGTAGCATCTATAATTTTTGTATGTAAGCATTGTGACCAGCTTCTCAAGATCTGCAGATATGACTATTGGCTAACTTTAGTATGCGGCTGACTCATTTTGATGTTCCCATGTAGAGGGCTACCCACTGAAGACATTCACCTCTGTCCCCAGTTTTGCTACCATATCTTCACCAGTTTGAGACTACAGATGCCAAAAGACTCTTGCAAGTTGGACTAAAAGAATTTTCTCACATGAGCTACTACAAACAAAAATTAAGATCCTCAGGAAAGGTTGGGGATGGGTTGCTAACAGCTATAGCTACCCTCTGCATGCTCATACAGCAGCTTATTGCCTTGTGGAAATAAATTATTTCTTGCTGGTTTTTTTCTGGGTCATGTGGGATTTTGTTGTCGTTGTTGTTGTGAGGTTTTGTTTGGTGGTGGTGGCGTTTTTTGGGTTTTTTTCTTTTCTTTGTGGGGGGTGTCATTTCCCTTCGTTGACCTTCCCTCATTTTTTAATTTAAAAAAAAAAAATCAGGAGAAACTAAGACATTATATCCTTGACTCTGCGATAAAATGTCTCTCTCTGCATAACAGGAAGCCTTCTACTGACTATTTCCAAAGGCAGATGCTCTGAGAATGATTCACAGCAGAAAACAAGAGCAGCAGTGCAGTTATTCCACAGTATAGCCAGATGTTAGCAATTAATGCAGTGCAAAAAAAAACCCCATTAACAGTGCCCATATAGGGGCTAAAGAGCAAGAAGTACAGTTGTCTTCAGAATCACATATGAAAGGCAAGACACTAACTACATGATGAGTTACTTAGAAGAATGAATTCTATCCAAGATAACAAATTTACATGCTCAGTCAGTGTGACCAACCTAAAGAGGCTCACACCTGCTAAGAACACTACACACTAACAATAAAACAAAGGAGATTTACCTAATGAAGCAAAACATGTAACTCCAGCTTTGGTGCCTGAATTGGAAGGAAGATATAATGTAGGAGAACAACGTGCCTATGAAAAGGAGAAATAGGCCAACCACCATCTCCACTAGCAGCTCCACCTTCTCAGTATCAGTTATTTCTGGACACTCCCAGAAACATCTGTGCTACCAGAAATATAGGGTGAATGTCAGTGTAACAGTGTGAGGGAGGAGGCTTCACTCAATTGGATTATTTTTCTAGTAGAAGTAATTGCAGGAACTGTTTTTTTTTTTTTTTTTCAGTAGCTAGAAGTCCATGATTGTGATAATCAATATAAGAAGTGTTTCTGCTTTATTACCTGAGAGAAGTCTGCATTTCTACTGCAGGGTTGCTAGAGACTGGGTATTCATCTTTTAAATCCATAAATATTAGCGGTGTCTGTAGCATGCAGTGTGGCAACTCATCCTACACCATCAAATACCTTTTCTATAGCAATTTCAAGTACTTTTGCAGCTCTTTCTTATGATTTATTTCTCATATATTCTGTATCATTTGTCTTGGATTATCAGAAACTGAGCAGTGTGTGAAACAGGTTAAACAAAAAGGGAGATTTTCAGGTTTACTGAGCTTACTAAGAAGGCCAATTGATGTCTTATTTAGCCAGTTAAGAAAGCATTTTCCTAGGCTTCTCAAACCCCAGCCTAGACAACTGAAATTATTAAATACAATACAAAGAAGAGCCTTCTTCAGTCTGTTAAGACTGCAAGATATGACTAATTGTTAAAGCAATTAATTATGAGAAGACGTTGATCCTGCAGAAATATTTTGTGAGCTAGTAACCATTCCAGTAATTTTGTATTGTAATTTAAAAATTATTTTCCCCAAGAAGGGAAAAGCCTCAACCATGATTCTCGTGGTGATGCCAAAAACAGAGACAAAATATCCCTCATCTATTGTTTACATTAAATCAACCTTGTCTATTCTGTACTGTAGTCAAGGACATGTAACTAAGGGTAGGTAGTTAATCATGAAGTAAAACAACCACGTTATACAAGTAATCTATAAAACAGCCAAAAGAGTTCCATACAAGGAAGAGGAGGAAAAGGTTGACCTTCAATCATCTGTAATACTGGGGACCACAACCACCTGAGACCACCACAACCACCTCTGAAGATGAAAAGAATATGTATGCACAAGGAGGAGGATATTTATGTAAGGCAATTCCTGGAAATTATTTGTGTAGAATAGATCAAATGAATATGTAATATTTTGATCTAAATAACCAGAAGCTTTATGCTTTCTTGCTGTGCCCATAGGCAGAGCTATCCCTATGCATCCTGGTACCAGCATAAAGAATGCCTGCTCTTTAATGCTACATTAGCGCTAAAGAGTCTGATTCCCTATTTTCAGTTACAGTGTCTACTGCTAAAACTTTTGAAAGGTAGAAAATACAAAAGAAAACACCAGAAAAATGTTCTTTCTTCACAGAGCATGCAGTATATTTTCACATTCAGTCAATGGCAGCATCCTCTAAAGTGAAAAAAAAAAAAAAAGGCAGAGAGATTTACTGGTATGATTCAGTAGAGTTGCTTTTCTCAGATGGTCACTGAAACAAAAAACAAGCACCACAATATGAACTTGGCTTGCATAGCTCCTAGCACTTCTCTGATCTGAGGAAAACAAATTATTTCAGAATAATGTACAAAGTCATCGCAAACTCAAAATATAAACAATACCTGCAAAACTATAGAGGGAGAAACAACCAGGTCAATGCCTTTCCAAGCAATAATGGAAGAAGCATGATTTAAATCTCTGCAGAAAATTCTTATGCCAGTCTAGTATCACCTAAGGACATAAATTGAAGGAATATACTCCATCTGCAAGCTCAGATCTGTAATCTCAGTTGAGCACTGGTTGCTGCCAAAATCTAAATAAGAACAAAATGTTACAGATCAATACCATCAGAAACTCTGCAGCGTGTGCAAAAAAAACCCAAACAAAACCCCCAAACCCCACATACCCTAAAAATCCAACCTTTTTGATGCCACTGTTTTGAACAAATAGGACAGCAATGACCTTGACAAAGAACAGGAGAGATATTTGTAGGAAGTCATCAGGTTCCAAGTGTGCTAATGATATTGTATGTATTGTATACAAGGCAGAACATATATTTTCCTGGAATAAAAATAAGTACCTAAAGAAAATCTGAAGGACTCATTAAATATTGGGCAAATGGAAGGTGCCACATGCAGAAGATGGGGCACAAAATGTTGCAGTGAAGATGACAGCCAGCCTTCTAGTTTTGACAGTAAAGGGATTGTGGATCTGCCAGATGGCTGACCCAGTCTCAAATGATGGGAATTTTTTTCCTGCAGACTGCTTCTGCATGCAGTTGAGATGTGGGGTGTAGGGTGTGAAATCAAGCACTGTATCTAGTCTGGCTTCATTTGCAACCCTTACTGAACAACTGCTTCTTCACTTACCTAATTGTGACAGTTTTATTCTGTTAAGTTTGCTAGTTATGAGTAAGTGTAAGGTGCAGCTCTTCAGCCACAAACCCAAACAACAGAAAAGCAAGATTCATTATTTAACATATTTTTTCAGCAAGTCTTTCATTATCTATAATCAATTCCAAGAGCAAACCAAGACTGAGACTACATTATGGACAAAGTTTGCAGTACCACAGGCAACTCCCTCCACTTTGAGCTAATCAAACACCCAGTCAAGGAAACAGAGCTTCTTAAATGATCAATTGAATTACAACAGGGGAAAAAAGAAAAATTCTGGTGTCTGGTTGTTCAGCAGTTCCCTGCTTCTCCCCAACCCCCCACCCCCCTCCCAACTTTGAAATAATCCAGGCTAGGACTGAGTCAGCTGGAAGTTAATAAATGAAACTTTATATTTACAGCTTTGCACCATTTACAAGCAGATATTTACAAATATATACAGTGGAAAGGTAATACAGATACACCACACCTGGAGAAACCACTGGATCAACCAAGAGACACATTTGCTTGTAGGGCAATAAATATTTTTTCATGCATGAGGCAGATAGAGATTATATGATCCAGTGGCCATTTACAGGGCAAAATGAGTGCTCTTAAGGCTGTTAATTGGATGGCTCCACATTGAATATAAATGTGTAATTCCCACTAGCAGACCTTCATCTTGATCAGCCAGAAATGGGAACGAGATCATGCTTTCGGTGCTGTTTGTTTTTTGCATGAGCACTGAGCATTTCTATCTCTGTTCATCTGTGGGACTTGCTGTGTGTTTACGTATGAGTGCATCACTTACACATGTTTGAGCACGCACTTCTTGGAAATACATCCTCAGCCCCACAGCTAGGCAAACCAGTGGGCATGGAGCTATTGCACAACTGGACATAGGAACCCCTAACAACAGCTTTAGCAATACTGTGTCTTGTGGTATATACAAAATGCTCAAATAAGACTTAGTGACATTGACAAAATAACTGGTCACCTTGGAATTTATTTGTGCAGAACAGCAACTGGCTTGTTCAAGGTTTTTTGTTGCAATGCTGCTAAAACTTCTACAGGTAAACAATACTTGGAAGCTGTGAAGCATCAGCAAAGGGAATAAAATTATCGGCAAATCTTTCCCAAGCTGGACAAACAAAGAAGTATTTATCGGATCTTTTGTAATGTAAGGAATTCAGGTTTCATCTTGGTTTCCCCTACAGGAAAAATTGAGGGCATTGAATGCCATTATCAGCACTTCAAAAGAGCTCAACTATTAGCTGGCATAGAAACTTTTAAATCCAGTCTGAGATTCTGCAAAATACCAAGCAAGAATTCATAGCTGAATATGAAATGTGAGTCCAATGTACTAAGGACACAGCTGTGAAGAAATGCCAAAGGGTATCTGGACAATAAGCACACAACTTTGTCTAAGTTGAGAGAATCGGAAGGACTAGACTGGCTAGATAAAATATTTGGAGAATGGGGCCTGACAAGATGGCTAAGAAGCTTTATTAAAACCCTAGTTTATGCTTTAGTAATGATTATATTGTTGCTTTTGTTCTTACCTTGTGTATTTCAGTGTATTTAAAAAATGGTAGAAGGAGCTACCACCAAGATTCTTTGTGGAACAGAAAGGTGGAGATGATGGGAGTGGTAAGACTCTCAGTTATACACAGCTGCTGGATGTAGGAGAGTTGACACACAGGCCTTGGGCACGGACCATGTGAAATACAGTGTCTAGTGGTGTCAGGGAGCGAAGTGACCCTGGGGGTTGTAAAACTCTGATAAGGAATGCGAAACAAAGATCTTGTGGTTTCTCTGTGTTCTTAGATGTTAAAGCAGTGTCCATATCTTGCACTAAAATAGAGACGTGTGATTTCATATTTTTTAGCCAATCATTGTACTAGTCTTAGCTGTTCAGTTAGTGTGAATAACCAATAGAAGTAGGAAACAATGACTTGTTTAGAGTATCTAAGCATATATAAGATGAAAAAATACATGTAATAAACGGAACTTGGTCGCATCAGGCATCTCCCCGTCTCTTACATTGCGGCACAACTTGACCATAATCAACCACAGAAGCCCTGTGAAACATAAATATGTCCATTCCTGACAGATCAATGAATATATGTAAATTCATAATTTCATTCTATGTACATAACTGTGGAAAAGTAGAAACCTCTCCTACAGATCAGCAATAAAAATATTGAAGGTGGCTAACAAAGACTTGGAGCAAGAGAAAACAGAACTGTGATACCATTACAAATACAGACCTAATGTTCTGTGTGTGCCCTACTTATAGCACAACATGCTATAAAAGCAAGAGAGAAATTATTACTGATTGCAACAGAACTCCAGTAGTGGCTTTCATGCTTTTTCTTTATTGGGTATGCCCCCGCATACACAGACTCAGTTTGCTATTACACAGCTGCCAAGTAATTCCCTTTCTGATCTAATACCAGGCTTGCTGCTACTGCATGCAACATTTTCATCTAGTGAAAGACAAATAAAAGATTCAAGCAGATTTTATCCAAACTTCTGCAGATAATGAGCATGGACTCCACTATCTGTATGACAAGAGATACTCCTGTGCAATTCTCACAGTGAATATGATTGTGTTAGCACATTTCTTGTTTAAAGAATTAGTCTCCTTAGGATCGATAAAAAGCAATATTTAAGACGTAAAGCAAAGAAACCCCAAGACAGAAAAAAAAAGCAGAAAAAAATGAAATAAAAACAACAACAACAAACCCTAACCCAAACAGCAACAACCACCAAACCAAACACAACAACAACAAAATATGCAACCAAAATCCCCAACTGGGAAGTGCCATCCTTGAGACAACAATTACCACATGAAACAGTACTCAGCAAGAATTCTCACACTTAAAAACAATTTCACAGACTTACATGGTTCTAGAAAGCTTATTCAGAATTTCCCATTTCAGGTTGTATTACCTGCTAAATTTTCTGAAATTTGGTTAATTGACCAAAACATATTGCCAGTTTGGAAGATGGCCTGGTAGAATTAATAACCCTGACAAATGGGCTGAGGTCCAAGTAAGCACTGGCACAGTTAACCCAGGAACAAGCACATTTAAAGCAAATTTCTTGAATGAGTTGTAGAAAATTTTTACCATGTGGCGCTTGAGAAAGTAGATCTCAGTGTCCATGTTGCTTTTGTACTCTACCAAATTTAGGCACTGGAAGCAATTTAACCACAGAAACTGGGGACAGCAGTACCAGCAGCCCAGATATCATCCTGTCTCCTTCAATGAGTTTTACAGATCATGCTTGACTTCCTGTTACAAATATTCAAGCAGGTTTCAAATTAAATTACAATTAGATATATGTACAAAACCATCCCTTCTCTGTCCTTATCTCATGTGTGAAGCTGGTGACTACAAAAGCTATACTCCATGTTAAGCATGGACAACAGGCCTGCATTGCTACAGGTGCTCAATGAGTAAATCAGAAATGCCACCAAGCACCTTCCCCAACAGACCCTCTGCTTCATATGAAAGAAAAGATTTCCAGTCAATGTCCTTTAAAGTTATGCAATAATTGAGGACACTGATCACGTACACACATTGCTGAATAGCAGGAGATTTGAAGCAGCACTATTTTTGCCTGTAGACAAGCTTGAGAGGAAGAGCAGATAACAGTGACATTTTTCAGAGGGTCAACCCTGCAGTGCCAGTGCAGATCTGAATTTGGGAGGAACAAGGTGATGGCAAAATTAACAAGAGCTGCATTCAAGTTGCAGAATCGTTGTTTTGAGAGACTCACAAATCACACCAAGTACCCAACTTCCCTGCTCTAGCCTCATGTCCAGTGATTTTACTGAGAACAAAACCACATTCAGAACCCTGCTTTAAGCTGAAGGAAGAAGAGATGCTGAACTGGTTATCTGAGGTCTGCTGGAAGCTGTTTTGCTCTGGGCAGAATGATAAGCCACATTAATATGCTCCAACGTTTTAAAAGCATAATTTAATTGAAAATGCATCCCCTCAAGGGAAAGGAAAAAAAAAAAAAAAAAAAAGGCAGCTCAAAATGAGATTTACTTGACCAGACATTATGGTGGCTTTTATGGTGATTAAAGAGTCTGAGATAACTGTGACTGGAACATACATTGGCATTAAACTCTTCAATCAACGAAACAAACACATCATTAACAAGCAATAATTTTGGGAGATGGATAATTATTATAGTCAGAACAAACTGAGATCTGAACTACAGGTCAAAGTGGAAATTCCACATACTCTAACAAATATTTTGTGTTTTGCATGACAGTGGTCTCACACTATTGGTAAGATGCAGTGAATGAATTACAGATTTTCTCTAATGAGCTTTTTATGTAGAAGACAGTCATAAGGCATGTGAGTCACTGAAAGCTTCAAACCTCTGTATTACACCTTCATCAATCTATTACTTGTGGCACCTCATAGAACACAAATATCCTTAAGTGTCCCCAAAAGTGAGTCAGTCCAAGCGTGCTGGAAATGAATAGGTCTAGGATGAAACCGAACTCATTTTCCCAGTGACTTAGCACTGGAATAATTCACCCAGCCTTCAGCAATGGAAGCATTTCTGTATTTCCTTGGGCTGTCAGGGGAAAGAACGTTAGCTCTGTTTCTGTGCAGCTACATAAATGGTTCTGATCACTGTACCATCAAAGCTAAGCCCCCTTTGCATGCAGTGGGTTAAGCTTGTAGCTTGACTGTTAATTTCCCTTTTCAGTGGCCGTATCAGCTCCAGCAGCTCACAACATGGCCATTCTACCTGCACACAGTGCCTCAGCAGCACTGGTATTTTTCTTCTATCCCCTGCCCCACTCTGGTCAGGGAACCTGAATGGGCAAAGGGCAGAACACAGGTGAAGCATCAGACCTGCTTGCCCTGGTGCTGCTGCCACCAAGCTTAATGCCAGCTGAGTCATGCCTAGGTTTTGGTCACAGATGTTTCAATATTCTGTCAATGCCTGTAAGAATAAATAGCTGATATGAGAAAAGCAAAGAATGTTTTTTATTTTACTTGAAAAAAATCTCCAGCATTTTTAGCTCTTACACAAAATGTCTCATGAAAAAAAGGGCCCCCTTGGTGCAGGAAAGAAACCACTTTTTACCACATATGAGTAAGGATGGTAGATACTGGATGCAAAGAGCAAAGATTCAGAGAGATTTTGCCATGCTTCATTCATATTTCAGTGATAATTTAAGCAGTTCCAGAAAGCAGGGCCATAAAGACAAATTCACATTAAACAAACCTGTAGTGACCTTTAATGTGAGTTGCCTTGGGACTCCTGAGCCTTGAAGAAGATACCAGAAGCCTAACTGGAAAACAGCCTTCAGCTGGGAAATCTGCCTCTTGCCAAACTTGTGATGAACCACAAAGGCAATGAGGAAATTATATGCCCTTGAAAGACCACAGTTCACATGCAATTACAGTTTTTCAATGTTAGAAGCTTGTGTAGAATCTTTGAGTACAACCCAGTGTCTTGCAAGACCTAGCCATAAACAAACTGTTTGAGTCTCACCACTTTTGAGAGTGCCCTGTCAGTCCTTGGCACACTACTTTCACTCACAATACCAACAGAGGACACAAATCACAAATCGTATGGAGGGTCACAGTGTATATTGCAGGCCAAGGCTATGACACAAGACAAGATCTGCAGGTCAGGTCATAGGACAGCTACAACACACACAACCTACATGACTTGGAAGCGTTCAGACACCACAGCCCACAAGGCGAGGAGACAACTGTGCAGACTTAGACCTTTTGTCAGGAAGGCCTCTTTCACTCCCGGATCTCTGTAGAGCTGGTTTATTTTTCTCCAAAGAAAGCTTTTATCTTACATACCCACCAAATCAAAACACCGTGAAAAAAGAGCATTCATGTTCAGCAGTCGAGGTCCGAGAAGGGCACTGCCAGCAGCCACGCTGCTGCTCCCTTGAGGCTGCTCTGAGCCTACTCCAAAACAGGATGGTGCCTGCGAGCGACCCTCAGGCCACGCACCAGTTTGGTGAAGAGGCAAAGCTGAGCATCTCCAGCATGCACTACATCCGACAGGCTACAGAAGTCCCACAAGAGAGCCTGCTCTCTCCTGGCCAGCTTACAGAGAGCGCCGAGCAAGCCCAGGCTTGACGGAGTACTGTGCGGACAGACCTCATGCCTGCAAAACCATCCCAAGTGTTGTGTCTTTAGTCAGGAGAGCTATGTAGGCCACATAGCTTTGCTGGCTACTGCCAAGGGCCTCCAGCAGTCCCTCCCTTTTTTTTTTTTTTTTTGTTTTTTTTGTTGCTGCTTTCTATTAAAAAAGTGACTTTCTCCCCCACCCGCTGTTAAAGTGTAGAAGGGAATGTTTGGCATGAAAGACTGGTAAACTTTCATGTGGCTTGACTCATATTACAGGCACCCAATAACATTGCCTAGCTAAATGAGAAACAAAATAAAAACTGGGATTGAGTTAAACTTCTGATTACAAAAAGATTTTGGAAACTAAACACGGAATTTGGGTTTGAGGTCCGAAGTTTTAGGGCCGTAAAAGGCTAAATGACCCCCACTCAAAATTAATTAAGACCCTCTGTTGAAGGTATTTCAGATGGTACTGAGCAAATCCACTTAACATCCAAGGAAATGCATTTAGGCACAACTGGATGACATTTTTCTTGTCACCAGAGGAAGCAGCAATTTCGACTGAAATACAATTTAGCAAAACACAAGTTACAATGAAAAAAAAAGTATAATACAATAAGAACAGTCTTAATTTTATTTCATATGCAGGGTGTAAAAATAGTTGCTGATTTATATGCTAAGTATTAGCAGGTGACAGCAGCCATGTGGCCATCCTGGGGGAAACTGGCTTGGGAGTCAACCTCCTGCTTATACCATAGTAACTTAGGAACATTTAGGAATATGTAAGCCTCATGGAGCGTATCTATTGTGTGAACTAATTAAGCGTGTAAACAATAAGAAATTGTTACTGTGGCCTTGGCAAAGAAGAAGTTAAGAAGAGCAAAGTGGTTCAGACTGACCCTGAGGTCAGTCTGCCTTCTCAACGGTATCAGACAGCCTAGAGAGTATGCATAAAGAAATTCAGACAAAGGCCATAGGGAGGAAGGGGATGGACACCCCAAACAAACACCAGGGGACCCACACAGTACATAACAAGCATGCATGCAGAAGATTCACACATGTAACAAATTCCACAAGCTAACAGGACTATACTGATCACTTCTTAGAAAAATTACCATTATGTGTGAGACATAAGCAGACATTATCTGAATTTTACTGGCTTTGGTACACTTATGTGGAGTGATCTCCTATATGTCCAGCGCTGAACTAAAGAGATGCCTGCTTCCAAACACCTCATTTTCCCCCTTCTTGAAGATGGGTGTCATATTTGCCCTTTTCCAGTCAGAAGGAACTTCACCAGTCTGCCATGACCTTTGAAATATGATGGACAGTGGTTTACCAACATCATCTGCCAGTTCCCTCAGGACCCATGGGGTGGATCTTGTCAGGCCCCATGGACTTGTGCATGTTCAGATTCCTTAGGTGCTCACAAACATGATCTTCAATTACAGTGGGAATTTACAGTCCTTACTTTTGCCCTCTGGAATTTGGACATTGTGGGTGGAGCTATTGCGCACCTCAGCCTTATCCATATCCTTTGTCACCAGCTCTCCATTTCCCTTCTGGAAGGGTTCCACATTCTCCCTAATCCTCCTTTCCTCACTAATATACCTGAATAAATTCTTCTTGTTCCCCTTAATGTCCCTAGCCAGATTCTATTCTAGCTGTGTTTTAGCTTTTTTAACCTGATCTCTGGTTGCATGAAAAAAATTCTTTGTATTCATCTCAGGTTACCTGTCCTTGCTTCCACTCTCTGTGGACTTTCTTCTTGCATATAAGTGTGTTCAGGAGCTCTTTATTCATCCATGCAGGTCTCCTGGTATTCATACCTGCCTTCCTCTTTTTTGGGATGCATTGCTCCTGGGCCTGGAGGAAGTGGTCCTTGAACATTGTCCAGCTTTCCTGGGCCCCCCTTCCTTACAGAGATTTTTTTCCCGTGGAACCCTGCCAAGGAGGTCCCTGAAGAGATTGAGGTCTTCTCTTCTGAAGTCCAGAGCAATGAGTTTGGTGTGCACCCTCCTTGGTGCCTTGAGGATCTTAAACTCTACCATTTCATGGTCACTACAGCCAAGGCTACTCTTCAGCTTCAGTCACCAGCCCCTCCTTGTCAGTGAGGACTCATCCAGCATAGTACCTTCTCTTGTGGGTTCCTCTACCACTTGGAGGAGGAAGTATTCATCAATGCATTCCAGGAACCTCTTTGCTGGTGCTCTGCTGTGTTGTCCTTCCAACAGATGACAGGGTGGTTGAAGTGCCCCATGAGAACCAGGGGACTATCTCACAGAACAGCTCAGGAAAGGACCAGCAGCCACAGGCTGAGCTGAAATGACCCCCAGACCATGATGTGATTGGAGGGCTCAGGTGGGGCTGCCTGGTCAGGGTCCTTAAAGCCCATTAATGTCTATCAGGTTTTTCCACAGGTTATTCTTGAGATTAAGAAAGAGCCTGAGCACATATCCATGGGTCACAGTGTATGAGAAACTGAAGAAGTGACTGAATACAAGATGGCTACAAGGGTTTGAACTGGACCTATGAACTTTTGTAACCTTCCTAGGTGCTGAAACTCAGGCATGTGGGGGGGGAACAGGCTCTGCTCATTTGCTCCCTGTAATAGGACAAGGAGGAATGGATGGAAGCTGTAGCACAAGAGGTTCCTCCTCAACACAAGGGGGAACTTCTTTACTGTAAGTGTCACAGAGCACTGGAACAGGCTTCCCAAAGAGGTTGTGGAGTCTCCTTCTCTGGAGATTTCCAAGGGTCATCTGGATGCATTCCTCTGTGACCTGAGCTAGATTGTATGGTTGTGTTCTGGCAGGGGGGTTGGACTTGATGATCTCTTTGGGTCTCTTCCAACCCCTGACATCTTGTAATCGAGGTCAAAAATTCTGAACACGAAATAAGATACCTCTTTAACAAAGCTTGGTATGAAGCAGATCAAAGACCACTTGGTAGTTTACTTTATGATTAAAATTTCCTCTTTTTTTTTTTTTTTTCTTGTAAGATTGCCATTTCTCTTTTCTTTATATACACTATTCTTTCAAGCACTATCACCAAGAGGTCTCTTAGCTATTTGCCTTTCCCTGACATGGCAGCAGCTTTTGAAGAATGGCAATTCCAGAGGTCCCGTCTGGGCTCACTTATTCTCATTCAAAGCCACTTTGCTACTCAGCTCACAGCACTTCTAAGCAACCAATATGCGAAAGATAGGTGTTTAGAAAAATTAACTACTCTTTAGGGTTCTTGAGTTGGAGGCATGCAAAAGCATGACCTGCTTTTGAAGGTGCCAGGATAAAATGTGCTACTGGTGTTTAAAAAAAAAAAAAAGTCATAGAGTCATTGAGTTTGTTTCCTTCAGTCACAATTTGCAAATCCCATTATGGGCCCTCACATAACCACACTTTCAGCAAATACAGTTCTGACAAATTCAGTGGCCTGTAAGGAAGCTGTGAACTCAGGTCAAATTATCGACTGCCCCATTTTTTCCTGAACAGAACATGGTCTACAATGGCCATATGGCTAACATGTACATTCATACAGCAGCAATTTCCCCGAGGAGCTTGCAGCACAGAAGCTAGTAATCACATTATGCAACATTTTCAGAACACGCTCCACATGTTCACAATTAACCACACAACTATGTGCATGTGCCTAGGATTTTGCTCTCTGAGCTATGGTTCTTCATGGAAACCACTGTTCTTGCATCAGTGCTCTTTGCCCATGGCAAGGTAAGAGGAATCCAACTTGTGAGAGGAATTTTGCTCAGGAGCTGCTTTCAGTGCCCTAGTTCTCACCTTGGATTTCCATGATCTGTGAATTTACCAGCTGGAACATGACAATCCCAAATAAGAAGCCAATTAGGATGAAAGCAGTGGCTGCGGACTCCTCCAAAAGTGTGGCCCCCAAACCTTGTGCTTAACTTCATCCAGGGCACCTTCCCACTGACAACCTTCCTGTGCACAGCTGCTGCTGCATCATGATGGCCAATTACTCCTATTCATCAACACCAGCAAGAAACCTCTTGTGTTTGACCTTTCAGCATGACCTTTAAAGAGCCATGGTAAGACAACGTAACCTCAACAATCAGTGGGAGCTGGATACCTAAACTGATTACAGAGTTGGAAATCTCTTGGGTTGCTCATAGCATCATTAGATTATCAGATTTGTTAGAATTTTTACTATGTATCTGCATCCTCTGGATTTTAAAGTCAGAAAAATATAGCTAAACATCTTTAGATATCTCTAGCTTGGAAAAAAAATATATATACTTATTTGGTTCTGGTCCACATCTGCAAACAGACTACAAAATTGTTTGATTTTCATTTCACACACACACAAAAAAAACCAAACAAACCAACACCCAAACAAAACAAAACATTGGCAGGATTCTGGCACCTACCTGGTGTTCCCCACATTTTTTGAGAAGCTAATAGAGAGCAAACTGCCAGGGTTAATTAAACACTAGAGTTACTGGGAAAACATCTGATGTTAGAGGTGCAATTTGCTGTTATGCTCAAGTACATGAACCTGAGATAGAAAATGAAAATTCATGAAGAAGGCCTGTTCCCACACCTTCTGGGCAGGTAATCCTCTGTTTCTCCCATGGGAAATAATAGACAGCAAGGGGGCATTTTTGAGACACACTAGCAGAACAATTCACAGGCAGAAAGGATGAAGCCCTCAATGGTGCTAAGAACAATGCCTGGTCTGAGGAGCAGTTTCCATCAGGATTTACAGGAGAGATGAAGGAAGCAGGAGCAGGATCATGGCTGTTACAAGGCTCTGGAGACTCTCCAAGATAGGTAATGTGGGCCATGCCAGAATAGCTGCATGGCCACAGTTGAACTCAGGATTGTGGCAGGTGCATCTGAGCTAGAGCCTGGAGATATTAGGAAACTATTGATAATAACTGGCATCACGGTAGGAAAATAAGAAACCAAAGCCTATGGAAAAGCAGTCTTGTCAAGCAGACATATATTCAGTTTTCATGTTTGTTTTAATACTATAAAAGGTGAAAGTAAGCATTGGAATCCTTGGTCCTGCAAGCAGGAGTCTATCTGCATAGTTCTCACGTAAGAACCTCATGATCAGGCAATTGATGACATATACATTTGTCGATGAGGTCTCTAATGAGGAAAGCAAGTATGGCCTTGCCTGGTCTTTCAGCAGCATTCTAGACTGAGTTTTGCTGACCAGTGTTGTCTCATGGCTGCATTTCCAGAGACTTCCGGAGACTACTGTCTGACATAGCAAGTTTGTGAAAAATCATCAAGCAAGTTGGAAGCTCTCTCTTCAGAGCACTGAAATGAGGGCGCTGACAGTACTACTTAGTCAACACATATGGCGTTTCGCTATCATTTCCATTTCAGAGTGTACTATCACTTACTCTCTGTTTTTCTCACAGCTGCTCACTCCCAGTGTTAGCACACCCAGAATAGCCTGCTGTCATATAAATAGGGCTCTCCCTCTGCCACTCATGGCAGTGCTGCAGACTGTACTACTCCCCCTTTAATTTTAAGACAGCATTAATGCCATTAAATATTGTTCTGCATCTTACTGTCCCCAAGAGTCTCAAACAGTGCAAATTCCAGAGGATAGGACAAATGATAAAACTGTTACATCCCAACAGGGAAAACAGTATCAAGAATAAAAGTCTTGCTAACTGGAAGACTTTACTAACCCCAGATATCTAACACATGATTCTCATGACGTTCAAAACGAGCACCCCTAAAAACAGCCCCACCTATAAGGGACCAATATTGTTGAACTGATTGTGGGCAATTAAAGAGGCAGGAATTATAAGTTGTGCAGTTTTTATAACTTCCAAAAGCCCGCCCGCAATCTATGTAAAAACTAGTTTAAATCTGGGTTCTAATTCATTCAGAAAAAAACTTCACACAGATGCTTTTCAGGTAATTTAGGAAAAACCAGAACATTTTGAAAGGTTTGGGCATAAACAGCTTTGCCCTACTTACAAATGAAAGGCTGTCTTTTTTTGCGGCAGTGTTTGGAGTTGTGAATTACGATCCAGAAGTGGATCAACATCATACAGAGTCCAGTGCCCGCCAAAGTCCAAGATGACTGTAGATATGGCTTTTGTGAAGCCAAGATTGTGAAGCAACGCAGGGGAAAGCGCTCCATGGTGTTCCCTCCAACGATGGCAGTTTACCATGGAGGCAGGTAGGACTCTACAGCAGGCAGGACCCTACGGCAGGAAGCCAGGATGCAACGGTGCAAAAGCAGGGACCGTGCGTTTTCTCATCACCGTTTGTCCAGAGGCTCCTCAAGGTCCAGCTCAAAGTCCCTCTCAAGGTCCGACTAGACAATGTGTCCAGTTGCCATATACATACGCTGGGGTGATTTGTTCCTTCCCTGTTCATGCCCACAGGGGTGGGAGAAGGAACTTCACACCTACTGCACTCCACATTCCAAACCTTCGGTGACAGAGGTGGGGGGAGGGGGAAACTGTTTCAACCCCCATTCAAACCTCCAGTGGAGCAGGGACTTGAGTGTGCCTTGCCACGATTGCCTTCAAGGAAACTGGGCTTTGGACAGCCCCTTTCTCCAAGGTAAACTTGTTGTACATTACCACCAGGTCCTGACTGTGTCACCACTTTGGCAATTGTCACATTCCCCATCCAAGAGGGATATTCAGCCTCAAACTCTCATCAAATTTCCCTCAAATGGCTTCAGCCAGGCAATGGTGTCCTTAGCTATCTCACTTTTCTGCCTTGTTCTAAAGTGCTACACAGCCTCCCATGTCATTTCAGTTGGGTACCTGACTTCAATCTGCTGAGACACTGACAAGAATAACAATCCCTTTATACCTCTTGCTGAAAATATAGATGTGTCATGGAATGCAGTTACAGTAGCTAGAAGAAAGGGTGTCCCAAAAGATTAAGAGGAAAACTTAGGGTAGAACACAAGGTGTGAAAATGTAGCAATAATAGTAATGATAATAATAACAAACATATGTGATGTGGTAACATAAAAGAGGTACCAAGAAATACTGAGGCTTCTGGGTTTGTTTTGTTGTTTTTTTGAAACTATGTTTTGGTCTCAGAATTATTTTCCTTTTTAACATTTAGCAAATTCCCTGCAATGATGAACAAAGATGGGATTAAAAAATTATGAACAAATCAATACTTTTTTTTTTTTTTCCTTTCTCTGCTCTGACTAACACGATCACTAGTGTCAGGACATTGTTGTAGCAAAAATGTTTACATTCTGTGCTTTTATGGACTCTTGCATGATGAGTCAAAAGCCAAACATACGTTTGAGGTGCTGGAACTGTTTCCTTCTATGTCTTTTTGACAAATAATTACTTTTCAACCAACTAAATAATCTGTGGTCTAGTTTTCAAAAATAATAAACTTGAGAATACATTTAAAATAGCTACTTGCACTGTTAGCAAACGTTAGGATTATTTGGAAACTAAGCAACTCCAAACCAAAACATTTTCTATTTTTATGAATGGTCAAGAATTCTAATAATTTTAGATTACAAATATGCTGTGCAAAAATACCGGTGGACATAGTGACCATGTTTCTAACCACTTGGCTAAAATAACGATACCACACAAATGCTCCCTCTGTTGGTTGATTTTCAACAACTATTCTAAATATCACAGTAGCAAGCATTAAAAGAGTATATTTTTCTTCAGAGAAAAACATCCAAACAAACCCAAGCCCTCCTCCCCCACCCTAAAAAAAAAAAAATCCAAACTGCATAGCCCAAAGTACGGCACACAAGAACAACCTGCTCAAATTATTGCCAAACAGAAAACAAAATCAGCTAAATTTAAACAGTCACTGAGCGAAAATTTTTTGATCCAGCAGTAAATAATATCCACATATCAGAACTCTTAGAATTTGATTTTGGAACTCTTGCAAGCTAATGTTTTCTAGCTCAGGAAAAGTGCTTTCATGTGGTGGAAAGAATGGCACTGTTATTCTGTTTTCTTGCGAATGGAAAGGCACCACTGTGTGTCATTAAGAAAATGCTTCTCTATTAGCATTGACAACAATAATACTAAGAAGGAACTTGGGAGTTTTGTTTATGCACATTAAATTTCCAGCAAGTTATTCTTTAGGAGCTGGAGTGGTTTTGTGCAGTGAGGAGCCTTCCCAAGCCTAACAGTTGCCATAAAGGAAAAAAAAAAATTCTGTTTCCATGGAAACATCTGAGGTGGACCAAGCACGGATTAATCAAAATACAATGAAGCCTTTTTGCAAGGTACTAGAAAGAAATCAAGTTTAAAGTGATCACTGCTGCTCTTTCTTTCCACTCGCACTGGAAAGCATGGGAAATTCTCCTCAAATGTCTATGTGACACACAATTTAATTAGCATGGTAAGAAGTTAGGGCTTCTTACATTTATAATTACTGTGTGGTTGTGAGCTGGGAGCCAAGGATATAGTAACACCAAAAAAAAAAAAAAAAAAAAAAGAGAGAGAGAGGGAGTGAAATAAATAATGCAAAATTACATTTACATTCCTCTTTTCTTTGCTACTGATTGTATCAAGTTTTCCTGTTTAAAATAATTTAATAGCTCACATTTTAAAAATAATAATAATAAATTATTCTTAGTACTGCAGGCTCATTTCTTAGTACTGCAGGTTAATCCTGGTATTCAAAATTCAAGCTATGGGTTAGGAATTTTTGTTTTGCTATGATTATATATGATATTATACCATTCTTGACTACCACTAGAGGAGAAGTTTCTGCCAGCAGAATTTAGCCTCAAGTCCTGCCATTGCTCAGGGATGAACAAAAGGGGCTGTGTAAAAGCCAGCCTTCCTTCACCAGTGTTCTCAACAAAGAAAACCGAGAGCACTGCTCCATTTTTATAAGAGCACTTCCACTGAAGTGGTTCTTTTGTTAGGTCTTTGCATTAGCAAGACTGACACCTTTTTTTTTCTTTTTTCCCCCTAACAATTCCTGAAGTTATTTTACAATTATTCTATTAAGATGTTCAAAAATACTCCAAAACTGTAAGAGCATTGCACAGTAATTGCAATAGAAACCAACAAATGTCAAATGACTGTAAACCCTCCATTTGTACACAACAATACAATCCTAATGTCAGAGACATGAGATGCATTTCCACTTCTAATCCTACCTTGTAGTGAGGCTCCTCTTTGAAAAATTGCCAGCGATAGCACTGGCAGGGTTCCACTTTTGTGTTTTTCAAAGGTTTGGTAGCAAATACACTCACAGATTTTTCTCTTCTTCATTTTATTACTTCCAGCAGGGATCTGAAAATCAAGCTGGGTTTTCCATCTCCAGCATCACCATCATTTATAAAAGCTATGTTGGCCAAATTATGACCACAATAATCTGTGTGCACTTTCTCTGTTAGTAAGAGATTTGTGCAGACTTCACTTGGTGAAGAAGTCCCCAGTTGGCAAGCAGCACACATGTCTACCTTGGTGCTCAAGAGGGATGAGTGCTACAGGTTCCTGCAGGTTTAAATGAAGTAGAAAGCAATGAATGCTTCCATTCTGTCATTCAGGCGGGCAGGTAAGACTGTGAATCCACAACTACTTGGTTTGTGCAACTATGCACCACAGCAGCACATCCAAAGAAACAGATTTCAGTCAGTCACTTATTACTTATATTCAAGAAACATTCAAAACATGCTAGATACTGTCTGGGCAGATAAGCTGGCATAACTGCTCTCAGAGCGGAGTGGCATGCACACCACACTATGCATGCTCTGGTGGTACGTACTGGAGGCACCTGGGGCACCACAGGAAGCCAGGAGGATCTGCCCAACACAAGTTCTTATGAGTCTTTGCAAGGACATGGACATGCTGAGTGGCACAGATGTCCACACCAAGGTGCCAGCCATGAAAGCTAAGGACATATGGAAACACAGCTTCTGCTCCAGTAAAAACATGGCTACACATCTAGGGCACAGGGAGGAATTAACCCTTCAAAGACTGCAGGAGAGGCTAGCACATTCCCATTGCTGGAGGCAGTCCTAGCCCAGCTACCACACTGGTCCAGCAAAAATAGCCTCAGCACACAGAACCAACACAACTAGCTGGAGGGATGGTCTCAAGCCGTATGGCCAATGTAAACTGTATAGCCAAGTAGCATGGACTCACATGGGGCTGTGTGTGCTTGATGACACAGGCTACAAAGCAAAAGAAGTTGTGGGAGACCAAGTGGCAGCAGGTTTGGGAGAGTGTTCTCCTTTGTGTTCCACTTAGCTACTGCCTACAAGAGTTGCAGACACAAGCTCTTAGCTCTGCCTGCTCCATGGCACATAGTCCAGCTTCCTTGGAGTCTGCTCCCTCTCCCACTAGCCCTTTCCTCTCTATGTAAGGTCACAATGAGCTTTTGGGGCTATGGCTATACCACTGAGGTATAGGCACTGAGCTTGAGGTGATCCATAGGGAAGGGAACAGGTAGCACTTGGGACCACACCAAGGATCCTGGCACATGGCTTCTGCTGTCTCTGCAGGGTATCCAACCACCAACTCCAGATCGCCCAGTTCACATGAAGCAGCCTGCAAAGAGGAGGAAAGTTGGTTTGGTGGGGGCTTGGGGTTTTTTTTGTTTGGGTTTGTGTTGGTTTGTTGGGGTTTTTTTTG
>VWZI01015485.1:73935-98970 GCA_013396835.1 Psilopogon haemacephalus
TTTTTTTTTTTTTTTTTTAAAGCTTGCTCGTTTGGGATTTTCTTTGCTTCTGTCTGAACCAGATTGAGATAACTTTTTTTTACCCCAATATGTATTGTTTTCCCCTCACACCCTGTGTGTAGAAAATGCTTTCCATCCAGTAGCTTTTCACAGAAGTAATCTAATTTTCTGGTATTTTTCAGTATAAACATGTCTAAAATGGTACAATCACTAAGAAGGTCCAAAAAAAAAGTCGATAGGTACTTCACCACCCAGTTCTGCTGATGGGAGCTGCCAGGACCCCACCTCACACCACACAAGCCTGTGTCATATTTAGCAAAGTTAGTCAACAGCATGGTGTCAGTCTCATCTAACCAGCATTTCCTAGACTGACTTATTTTCACTAGGAAAATTTTATTTACACTGGTGGAAATATCCCTTCAGAACAAACACCTCCTTACGATAGAGGATTTTTTGCTGGGAAACCCAGCAAAAGAGGCTAAAGAAGTAACTTGCTCCTTGCTACCCACGATATTACCTCGCAGGCTAATATAAGAATTTTCCCTGAGCAGGCAATTTCTCTCCATATTTAACATCTTGAACACTGGTTTCTTTATAATACTACATCATATACACCCGCAGCGCAGGGATGGGGACGAGCAGCCTGCCTTACTTGGGTGACAAGGGACATCTAGTGGCATCGCGGCTCCCAGCACCACCGCCACGATGTCCCTGCATACACAACCACTTCACCAGCCCCCATGACATCACACTCTATCCGTGGTTAGTGCAAGGATTAACAGCCTTCTGCCCTCCCCAGCCTTGCATCTCACCTCTACCTGCAGAGCCGTCGTCCTTTGCTGCCTCCTCTCTCAGTTTGGTCCTTTCAGTTCTTTTGGTCTTGCTCCACCAATAAGTTTTCTTACTGATTCACAGTAAGAAGCAGATTATCTCAGTGGTAAAGGCCTGTAGCGGATAAGAAAGTATTATTACTCTATTCAGAGAAATACATGCCTTAGGAGGAACACATGTCTATGTGAAAGTAAAATAAACCAGAACATGGTTAGAACAAGACTCTTGAAAATTGCAACCACACATCCTGGAAAGATTTTTCATTTTGTTCAATTAAAGAAAATAAGTAATAACATGGCATCCAACTCAGTTATTTACATCAGTGATAAAGAAACAAGACATTGTCATTAGAAACTGAGCCGTACATGCAGCAGAAATCTTTTTCACTGAATTTCAATTTTCTTCACAAGCAATGCCTTGTTGCGTAGTTTTCCTCAAACCAGTATGTGCTCCTAGTGTGGAAGGCAGGTACAGAAAAGAAAGGAAGGATGGCTAAGTGCAAGGAAAGAAAGTTCAAGGACATATGAGTCCACATCAGACCTGTCAGGTAATTGATTCAGTGGGAAGGAAAATACTACAGGTGGTAAAACACAAAGCCCAGGAAGTGGTTGTTTAACTAGTCAGAGCAGAGCTTTATAGCAAGTCTCCAGCTGGAAGGTAGGCAGCAGTATCGAGAACCACTCCTAAACTCTCTTTCCTTTGGAGTATGCACTTTATTCTCTTTTCAGTAACCTTAGAAAGTCTGTTGTGTGGGTTCTTCAAGTGGAGCAGCTTCCTCAAAAGGGACGTCCTGTTCTTTTACAATTCTCATTGCTTCTGTGCTTTCTTTGATGGCTCTCCAGCCACTTCTGGCTTTCCACCCTCAAGCTTCCAGACGTTCCTTTGGTGTCTCAAATAAGTCCCTGCTGTTGACCAAATCTGCAATTTTCTATTTTTAGTGAATAGATTTCAACTGGCATTTGATAGGCACAGCCATAACTGGTACAAATAAAATGTTAAAAAGTCATACCCTGAAAGGCTCGTAATGAGTGATAGAAATGACAAAACTAATTAAAAAAACCAAACACAACCCTTTGTGAAATGAGGTTATAACATTAAACAAAAACTTCTTTGTACTTAGCAATTTAAAGTGAAAAAGAGCAGTTAGGTGGTTTAAGCAATGAACATTCAAAGGTATCTTGTTGAACACCACACAACATCCAAATTATAAGCACAAGATTACAATAATATTTCTTACTATATAAACTTATTCTACGTTTATAATGTCATGTGATTAAATCTGCCTTCCTATATGAGCATGGTCTTACAGTCAGCGAGGGGGGAATCCAGAACGGGTATTGTGTGGGAGGACATGGAGGAGAGAGACAGGCCAGGAGTATCAGATGTGGTTTAGAAAGCTTGATTATCAATCGCCCAAACACTGAGATGATGCTACACATCGTGGTTTAGGTCAGCCTAACAGCTTATTGTCACTCTAAGGGGATAGTTGTACTTTACTCTCCCCCACATGCTTCCTTGTGTCAAGTCTGGCACTTATTTCTCTTTATAGAAAACCAACTTAACCAGAAAAACTGGTGTCCCTGTTCTCCTGCTCCCTAAAAAAGCTACTTAAAAATGGGTTGTGAAAGAAGCCAACTGAGGGACACTTGCAGGTGTTTGTAGCACATATATGCTATAAAGCAGTTACTATTTTTTATCTGCTTCAAATGCTTCTTTCTTTGCCTACAGCTATTATGATAATTTTACAGAATATTCAAAAGCATTTGTCAACAAAAAAGGACTCCAAACTCCTCAAACATTTTGAGCCCAGGGTAGCAGCAGTTTTGTGCTCAGGTATGGGGACACATGGCTAATTCCTACTGAGCATAGCTTTTACGCCATGTAAGTGCTTACACACAGGTGCTGAATCAGAGGTTAGAATAGCTCCTGCTGTCCTCACTCTTCTTTGTTTTCTGAATTGTTAGAAAATAGGACTGTGAGTGTATCTGGAAGAGTCATGGCTGGTATATGTGAGAATTATAGTAGCAGCAGGGGATTGGGATATTTTGATGTTTGCATCATGCTGAAACACAAGGAATAGTCCTGAAAACATGCCAGTACCTTAGAAAATATGGAGCATTTTTTGTTTAGAAAAGTTGAAATTTCTTAAATGAAAAACTAATTTTCTTGTTTATTTGTCTTCTGTTTTCTCAGATACTAGAAAATACCTGGATTTCACTTTAAAGTCATTACTAGCACCCCCAGGAATCAGAATATAACAGACTTTTAAAACTGACTGAGGCTGTGGCCTAATTGATCAGATCTCCCATTCCTGCTATTTAGCAAAACGCCTGCCACAGGACCCACAATTTAAGCAGTGCTACATCTGTACACAATTTTTCCTCTGCTGAATGGAGCACGGTTGCCCCTGAATCCCTAGTGGTGACCAAAGTCAACCTAGGGCTCCTGAATGGGGCTACAGCAACAGGCTCCCTGGGAATTACTTTTGTCACTGAAAAAAAACTCTGCCAGAAACCTCAGCTTTCATTTCACAGAAGGAGTTTTAATGTTCCTGCCTTTCCAGGTAGCATCAAAACAGGGGGTTTTGTGTGTTTACTTTTATGCCTAGTTTAGAGTTCCCTATGAAGGCATTGGGGGGAATAAAACCAAAACAAACTAAACATAAGCACAAGAGTGAAAGAGTAACAGAGGGCTGGAAGCAGTGCTAATCCTGCTGGGTGATCAAAGTTCTCCAGCTTCGACTTAGAGACCTTGCGAGGCTGCAGTCCACCTGTGCCTCAGCCTGGGCACATTCTGTGTGTTTAAGAATAGCTAATTTAGTTGTTTTCCTTTGGTGTTCTGTTCCAAAGAAAAAAACATTAAGAACATTTGTGGCTTGGAGGAAGCAGAAAATAGCCCTTTGGGAGGTACAAGAAACCCAGAGAAACCCTGACTCATCAAACTTACTTTCGGTTTATTTGGCTGCCTGTCTCCTCCCCTTTTTTTAGCTCTGCAAACTTCCCCCAGTCATCTCTCCCAGGTTTCTCACTTTGCCCATTCACCTTCTTTCCCTTCTCTGCAAGGCTCTCAGTGTTTTCTTTCTTTTTTTTTTTTAACCCTTCTTCAGTTTCCTACTTTTCTATCCTGCAATTTCACACAAATACTGCAACCTTCTAGAAAAAGACCACAGGCCACAAACGGGGACAAGACAGGGTAAAGACAAAACCTTATAGGAGCAAAATAAAAATCCTTCTCAGAGATTTTTTTTTTTAAAGAAAGAAACCTGTATTTTCCATTTCCTCTTTGTTTTGGATAAAGAAAAAAATAATCCATTTTTTCTATTAAAGCATATCACTGAAATTCTACTTATATGTACATCTGCGCATTCTTTTCTTTTTCTTACCCTCCCCATTTTCTTTCCCTTTTTTCTCTTCAAAATTATTATGTGGCACCCTGTGCATCTCATTTCCCCCAGAGCTGATTTTGGCTGTTACACATATAAGCATATCAGGTTTATAGTTGACAAATTGCTTTCACAACCGAGTGATTAAAAAAAAATCCCAGGGAGCACACAACAGCTTTCATGACCCTTGCACTACTCAAACCAGAAACCTCTGTCTGCCAAGCAGCCACCCTGGAAGAACAGGAGCGATTTGGAGCTTTAAAGTAACATGAACAATTAGTTTTTAAATGAACGTGAGAAATGTCGCAGTGAAGGTTAACCGGCATGGGCATACGTGCACACAGACGAGTATTATTTTGGTATGGAAACAAGGACTACCAAATGGAGGTGTTACTGCTAAGTACCCAAATCACCAGCAGAGGGATGCTGGTTTAGGTATGGATGACCTCAGGATTAAGCTCAGGGGAGTACACCCCCAGACACAGCCTATGCCTCTGGCATGCCAGGCTCAGCAGCCAGCAGTTGGCACTGTTGCTCCACTGCAGAAGAGACAGGCAGTGTGCAAGCCCACAGACAGGTCTTCTGAGTGTCACTTGCAAACACAGTCATGATACACATTGCCTGCACAGGAGCATAGCCACACTGAATACACGTTCCATGTCTGCATGCCACAAGAAAGGAGAAAAAAAATGTGTATACACGTAGCACCCATGCTTAGACCTTACAAGTGCCAATCTAAGCTGTTCAGTGAGACAGCTGGAAAACAGAAGGATGTGCTGCAGAAGAGTTGCTAAATGCAAGCTGATTTACAGTGCGTCATAAAGAGGAACATAACAAAATCCTTCACAAAAGCTATAAAATACTTCAAAACTCACTCCAGGAGTATGTAGAAAATGTAACCTCTTTTACAAATGAGAGGAACTCTCCTTTCATTCAGGCATTTGCTTCTTATGATGCAGTCCAAAGTAGCAATAGTTGGTGTAGATGAGTAAGGCAAGGCCAGAAGAGAGGTTGCCATAACAGTGCTTCCTGTTAAAAAAATTTTTTAAAAAAAATTAAATTGCTAACTTTTCTCATCACAAATCCCTTCAGTATGCTTGCCTGTTGCAGGGGCACCACATCTTTGAGAGCTGCACCTGAGTTTCTTTACCAGTTACTGCACAGCCGCAAAAATACATTTGCTAAAAAATTGTCTTTCTGTGAGCATATTACCTCAGAGCAAACCTACCACCAACTGCATAGTAGTTACCATAGAAAACCATTGTAAATCCTAAAAGAGAACAGGGTGGTATTAGTGAGCCTCTTTTAATCTCCTTTCAATATTTATTCCCTGTATCACTTTACATTGCTACTTGTAGTTGCATATATTTGCTTTAGTCTCAGCAGTGTACAAACATGCGGATAAGAGGGATGCAGTATTGTCTCTTTTAGTTTTGCTTCATGATAAGGCCCCAGCTATTGAATTTAAAATACTTGGGGTTGGATGGGACCTTTAAAAGCCTGACACACTTGCAGTAAGCAGGGACATCCTTAACTAGATTGGGTTGCTCAGAGCCTTGTCCAACCTGACCTTGAATATTTCCAGGGATGGGGCATTCATGTGCCACATAACTGTGAAAATCAATGTTCAGTTCTGAGAAACCAGCAGCCACCTTCTGCACATCTGTGTCATACAGCAGAGTCTCACTGCACTGCCAGAGTCTGAAAGTCTTACATCGTCTGTGTATTCACACTCAAAAATAAAATCACACAGTTTAAATTACTTTTGATTATGCTCTCAGATCTCCATGTACAGAGACAGAGGCCATATAAACATCATCACCAAGTCAGGAAGGCATCATTAGTTTTGCACTGCTTAAACCCATTCTGCATTTGGAAGCTTGACTGCTATCACAGGGATTGCTGCATGGAGACTAATAGCTGACCTTTGCCTTTATCCAGTTTAATAAACTGGAAGTTTCTTCTACAAAAGAAACATGACACAAGACGCTTTTGATGTCGCTGCTGCCTCTGCCCATCACTTTCGAGGAAACTGCAGCAGCAGTGGAAAAGCTAAGTGCCTCCAGTTACGTGGAAATCTGCATCTTAAAATACCACCACTAGACGTCCCCTTAGCTCCAGCCAACTACGCAGAATTGTTTCAGTAACTGATAGCTTCTTCCAGACACCCCATGCCACACCAGTACCTAGGGCAGAGCAGCACACCTATATTAGTGTAAGCGGCAGGAGCAAGGACTCACTCGGGACTCTACCTACAGCCTCGCAGTTTCTAAGCTGTTTGCTGCATGCCTGATTTATGTGCTACACTCACACCCTGTGTTTGCCAAGCACAGGCATACCTTAAGAGTTGGCAGCTGACTGAGAAGAGATCAATTGAAGCCTAAGTGTAGCCTGCCTTCATCTTCTTGGTTGCTCAGGGAAAGCCACCAAGGTGGATCTGAACCAACCCTGATCCCAGCAGGTCTGGAAATTTCATTTGATACTCTAATTAAGAAGCTGAAGTTCAGCTGGTGGAAAATAAAGCAGCTGTCAAGGGAGTGATGCCAGTCTGGGCTCTCTGTGGATGGTCCTTACCTTTCAGAATAGACAATTTTACATTCCCCACATCCTGCCTGTGATGTGAGGTTGGATAAAATATATTTAGGAGGCATGACCTGGCCTGCGGCCTCTCTGTCTTACCACAGTAACCACACTCTTTCCTTATAAACAGGGCACTGTTCCTTCTGGATGTCTGTGATTTGCTAATTCAGCTTTATTCAGCTCACCAGAATTACTTTTTTGGGTTTTATTTTGTTTGTCTGTTTCTTTGGGTTTTTTTGTTTTTGTTTGTTTGTTTAATTGGTTGGTTTGTTTGGGGGGTGTATGTGTGTTTTGTGGTTTTGTTGTTGTTTTGCTTTGGGATTTGGGGGTTATTTTAAGTGAATTTTCAGAAATCAAAGTGCTGGCTGTGCAACACTGTTTGAAAGCACTGCTTTTCCTGCAGCTTTGGTGGAACAGGTTAAAAATCAGGTGTTGCACAACCACTTGAAGTGGGTTGTTTAGGTACTTGAAGAAGTATAACCTGGTTGTGAAGGAGACTTGCCTGTTCTGAGAGCTGCATTCATCTTCTGAAACTGACACTCACTTGCACATTATGTCATAGCTTACAGGAAGGATATCACCATCATCACTTCAGATATTTCAAGTTGGAATAGAAGGAACAGTTGAAAGTCAAGGTAAATCCTGCTCTGGCAGAGTGTCAGGAGAATACAGTAAATGACCCTGGGAAGGATTTTCTTCCTGGTTCTCCAGTTAGAGCAACCACCATTAACCTCCTCACTATTCATTCCTGCCCCCTCCCACCTCCACATTGCCCACGTGAATGTAAGTGCAGGATTCTCTCTACTAACAAATAGCATTATGAATAACTCACTATGCTAATTACCTGGTCATGATTACAAATATCCCATTAATAATCACCACAAGATTGCCTGCCATCTTGCTGCGTTCGAGTATTTCCCTGTTGACTCTGGTTGCTCACCCTAACCTGAAGGAAGCTGCAGAATTATTGCTGTTCCTTATCCTGCCAAATGGCAAATCACAAGCATGTGCTAAGAAACATAAACTCTTTGTAACAAACCTTCTCATATTCTTTTCCAGTATCCAAACACTGTCACTCATTAAATGTCATTAGCCTTATACATTTACATTCTTTAATGCTATGCTGATATGGAGCTTTCTGTCTTCAAGTCAAGTCCTTGCTCAGACAGAAAGTGCTGTAAGCCACCTTCCAAGACACAAGCTGACTTTCTTGTCTTCTCTGTTATCTCAGCAACACAAGCACTCTCCATTAAAGCAGGTAGAGCATACCTGAAGTGAAGTGTATGCAGTGGAGTTTTGTAGGGGTTAGAGTAAGAAGTAGTAGTCTTTAAATCACAGGTGAAGCATGAGGACCTATTTTCCAGCACAAGGGATGATGAAGCAGTGAAGTAGAGCACCTGGGGATGATGTGGGACCTCAAGCCCCAAGAGACAGTTGCCTGCACCTTCTGAACATGGCTCCCCAACTTCACCACCTGTGGCACCACAGATCCACAGGGGGAGCAGTCTTACCCCTCTAATCTAAAAAGAGGTATATTTATTTGGAGGACTGTAACAAGAGCAGCTGTGTAAGATGCAGGAACTCCTTTTGTTTTGGACCTCAGCTGGGGTTATTTTACAAAGGCAACTTTCTGATCAAAAAGGGGACAGAGCTAACCATTTCTCTGTCTTCATCCTTTATAAGCAGATGCCAGTCTTTCTCTGGACTTTGTCCCTGAATTAGAAAGGTAACCATAAAGCATCAGATAAGAAACTGGACACATCAAAATAGTCAAACAAAACCTGAAGGACTTTGATAATGAAAACACATGGAGTAAAGACACTTTCACACGGATTCCTTACTTCAGCAGGTAGGAAGACCTACAGCAGGAATTTCTTTTAGGACAACAAAATACAATCTTGAAATCTTTGTGACAAACTCCCTCTAGAGCATTTTGTCCCCCACACAGAACATAAGCTCACAGAGGTGTCATCTTTTGGCCACCATACAAACAAATAACAAGTGCAGGAATGCCCTGAATGGTAACGTAATCCAAACAGAGATAAGGGAAGAGGTACATTGGTGCACAAATGCAAATTCACTCTGATGACCAGAAAAACCCTGGATTGCTGCCTAGAAAAACTGTGGTAGCTCCTGAACCAAAGAGGTCTCCTGGAGCAAAGGACAACATAGTGTTAGACAAAATACCCTGGCTAAATAAATCAAATAAAAGCTTCATCAACATGACAAAGCAAGAGATGTCCAAAGAAGGACTACTAAAAGGTTCCATTTAAGAGGAATATATTTATGCCACTGTAAAAAGGCCAGCTAATCAAACTAAACTTAAAACATTTAGCTGGTTTAGCTATTAGTTAGTTTATACAGCAGCATTGTGCAGCACAGTAATGCCTGCTCAGAGCATGGGAATCAGCCCAACTATGTCCCCTCACTAAAAAATCATCTCTGACAGAAGTCAGATGGGAGATGCAGTGGTGCTGTTGCAAATGTGCTCTGCCTTAGCCTGTGCTGCTTGGAAGTGGCACGGCTTTGCTAGCTGCATGGGTACTCAGCACAGCAGTGGTGGCAAGGGCAGAGTGCTGCCCCATGTGAAACACATGCACCTACTGCTGTTTACACCGGCTTCCTACAACGGACTTAAATTCACTCCTGAGTCAGTCTAACTACAGCCTCCTCTGCATTCACTCCTAAACTGAATACAGTTACAGTCAGCTCCACCCTCCCTCTCTTTCTCTCAATCACACCCATGCGCACACAGACATACTAAAAATACATGCAGTTCAGTGTCAATTCAGTGTAATTTCCTGGATTTCACTTTCCCACAGACATTCTCCATGGCTGGTAGCTCTTCTTCAAGTTAAAAAATGTCCTTTTGGTCTGGTCAGTTCAGAAACAGCAGAGTTTTTGCATTTTCCCCACCTAAGCAAACGAACTAAAGTTTCACACCACAAAACCCAGCTATATCTATAATTGTAGCATCAACACACAGGGAAAATAAAAGCCCAGCCAGAAAGCCTTTCAGCTCTTGGTGTCAGAGAGTAACTCTTCTTGGACCTGTGAAAGGAATTATTTTTCCTCTGAGTAGCCCTTTACAGTAATGCTTTGAAGCCAGGCTGCTATCACTATTCAAGTACCTACTCTAAACAAGCCACCAAAACAAGAGTTAAAACCCTCCCCGGGAATAAAAGCACTGTTTGTTCAAACTCTTGCATCCTTCTCCCACCTTCCAACCAAAGGTTGCTTTAGCAGCTGGTGGGATGAAGCTCTCCTGGTGAGGTGGGAGCGGAAACATGACAGCTTATCATTATGCACAGTCTTCAGTGTTTTGCTGAGTTAGGAAAGGACAGGACACCAAGCACATTCTCAGGCACTCTGCCAAACTGGGGCCCAAAGGGTAAGCAGAAAGTAATATGCAGGATGCAAAAGTATCTTAAAAAGGCACCAGATGGTCAATTAAATGATCCAGAACAGGGGAATGTAAAGGAGCCTTTCAGGTTCTGCTTTAACACCTTATTAAACATATAAGGATCTGTGTCTTAGGAGTGGGCTACATTCTTTAACAGCCAGGTCAGGCCAAGATTTTGTAAATCGTCCATCTCCTCCAGAGTCACTGGTGAAGCCACCACCACCTCGGTGCCCAAGTGTCCTACTCCTTCCAGCACTATAGTTAGACATAATCACCCCAATCATTTCTTTCCCTGATTAAACCCGCTTCCAATACCACAGAACAGCACATCACCACAAGCACGTCTTGTTCGCTTTTTAACTGCAGCCTCCTATAACAGAGCATGCAAACCCTAATGAAGGGCATTTGTACGCCAGTGTGGGTCGATACCATAGTTTAACAGAGAGCAGCTTTGTGAAAGGAGAACAAGGCTACTGCAGTGTGCTCTAGGGCTTTTACTTCCTATGGCCAGCGCCGGATCTCTGTTCCACATTAATGAACGCCTGCTGTTTATTCACTCTTCGAGGTGGTCTGGTGGGATAGGCCACCGTGGGACAATTCAGAAGGGATGCATTGCATGCAAAGTCCCTTCACTTATCAGATGGCTTCGTGTGAATAATGCTGGCAAAATCATCCGTGTGCATCACAAAACTCGAGAAGTCATATGGCATCGTTTAAGTTTCATGCTTTTTGGTTCAGAGAAAGAATGGGCAAGAAAAGGGCTTTGCTTCTCAGAGAAATAAGGTCTCTCACAGACTGTTATGAAAGTCACAAGTTGTCCCTTCAGCAAGGGATTCCAGAAGAGTATTTGGGCTATCATGAGGTATTCTTGTCTAGTGGGCCACACAAGAAGCCACCTCCCATACAAGCTAGTGTCCCCATGATTTTCATTTGGCCATGGCAGTATCTTAATTAATAGACAGCTACTTAATAGTTACTTAATAGAAATAAGTGTCCATAATTTGAAGATTAAAATGAAACTGTTGGACATTACCACACCTCCATCCTTCTGCAGAGAAGCATGTATTTATTCTTAAAGAAGTAACAAGCTAGAATCTTGGGAGCTGTTATAAGGGACCAAAACCTGATATAATCGGAAGAAGCCTCACTACACTAAGATACATCAGAGTTCACACGGAGATCACACTGCAAAACCATGTCCAGAAGACCTATCCTTCTGGAAAGGAAGAAAAGTTTATCCATCTTTCTCCAGCCTGATTTTCTACAAGTTTAAACACAAAATCACACATTTTTTGAAGAGGTATAAAAATTGCAGCCTGCTCTTAATTTTTTTATCTAAGCTAAAGGAACTCAAAAGTCAATTATTTAAGGGAAAAAAAAAAAATCTACCTTCATGCTGAAATAAGAGTCCAGGCACTTGCACTCATTTACTGGAAACCTGCTTAAACACACAGCTTTAATGAAAAGGGTGTAGCTCTGTTTTACACAAGTCAGGAGAGACAGCCTTGCCTGGGAAAGGTGATAGGATGGAGGTTGAAGGCCAGCACAAGGAAAACCTGGCTGTGTGACTGCAGAGTATTTTTTGTGCTTTCTTTTTCTTACCTGCTAGATGTCCATCATGTGTGGGAACCTGGCTGCCTCCCTAAGCACACACAAAGAGCAAGCCATGCTCCCAGCACGTCCTGTGTGTGCTGCAGCTTCATCAACCTCATGACAGCCTCAACTGACCTCTTTTTATCTTTCTTCTCTCTGCCCTAAGAAAGCAAATAAAATCCTCAAGCCTCTTCAAGTCAGTTTACTGAGCAGGAAAAAAAAAAAAAAAAAAAAGAAACCCCAAACAGAAACATTTCCATGAACTAGATTATTTACAAGGTCAGGAAAAAGAAATGCAAATACATACCCAGGGACTGCTCTATCCTTTTAGTTTCTGTTTTCTTACCTTTTTGTTTTGGCATGAGAAGTAGCCAGCATATGACAGTAAGGGTATCTCTGGTTACAGAAGTGTTGTTCTAGTAAAATGACACCATGTACAAGCTATACTATATAAAAAGTGAAGAAGGCATGGGGCACAGGACAAGAAATGTTCCAGACACAGAGGTATCCATGCTAGTGTTAAATGATGATACTCTGGCTACAAGTCCTTTCCAAAAAGACCGTGCTAAACTTGGCACTGCTATGGCAGAATGATTAGGGATGACTGAAAGAGGTAACCCCCCCAGCAACACAGCAGGAGGGACCAGCTCTGCTAGGAACCCAGGCTGTACCAGCTCGCAGTGGGGAGCTTGCATGCATGATAGTTCGAGCAGATAATGTGAACAGCATTTCACAGCACTGCCAACATCAGCCACTGGGTGTGGGTAGAGTGAATAGGGTGTTGCTGCCCAAAAAGTCTTGGAAGTGTCTAATTTTTCTGCCCCACTCTCCCAAGTATTCCTGCCAGAGCAAAAACAACAGGAAAAAAAAAAAAAAAAAAAAAAAGCAGCTGCTCCGGGTTTTGCCAGCATCTATACAAGATTTCCCACCCTGGGAGTGTCCCTTTCTCATCTTTTCTGTTTGGTTTAAATTCTTAAACATTTGATTTATACCTGATATAACAGAAGCAGAAAAAAATTGTGTAGGTTCATTATGTGTAGCAGAGACTCCCCAGAAGGTTCATAAACCTTTCCCTAAGCTGGCTAGACCTTCAGCTTTCTACCAAAGTGCCTGAAAACAATCTGTCTGCTTTCCCAGTCTTTAGAGGGCTTTTGCACATCTCTAGCACTGATATTGAAGCAAAGACCTTTTCAAGCTGCTGAGTGGCATCTGTTTTCTGGGGTTTTTTTCTAATAAAAAAGAATCATACGATCAAAGTTTTCTATAAAAGCAACTGTACTGGCACTCAGCCACAGAGAAAAAAAAATGGTCAAAGCCCCTGGTGCTTTCCATTAACATGAAATTCAGACAGCTTTGTTTACAAATGGGACTGACCTCTTATATAATTAAATATTTTAAGGAATAAAATCTGGGAAAGTTTATTAGTCCACTGTGGCAAATACAGTCTCAGAACAACAAGCAGGCTTCTGATCACTTTTACTTACACCCAGACATTTCAGAAGTGCTTGAGGAGATGTTTTCCAGTTTTCAGTTACTGGAGGGCTGACCATATTTATGCACTGGATCCTGTTCCCATTAAAATTAACATCTAAATCTCCACCAGTAACACCAGGAGGGAAAACAAAAAGGATTGCTCAAAACAATGTGTCCTTACTAAAAATCTCAGCTTTTTTTTTTTTTTAAACAAACATTGCCAGCTGAGGCTCTCCCTGACCCCACTAATCACATTTCCATAGGATAGCCATAGTAAGACAGTACGAATTTACCAAAACACCTCAGAAAAATGCCAAATTACTTTTTTTTCCCCAAAAGTTCAATATAATTCTCAATATATTTGTACAAAATACCATAAGATGTTGTGCAGAGGTATAACCAAACGTTAGCTGTTGGATTCAAATCTCATTTGCATTTGTAGAAGTGATGGGAAGCACTTTACGGCAACTTTTTCCCAGGAGAAACACTAGAGCTGTTCCATGTTCCCAGCCCCAGGAAAGGTCTGGGTGGTGAGACACAGGATGAACTGTGGCAGCTACAGTATTTACAGTCCTGAAAAAGAACATGAAGGAAAAACTCTCATTCCTTCTCATGACAGATTTCAGCAACAGCTTGAAATTCTGTCTCCTACATCACACCCAGGTGCTCTCTTGTCATGATTATGGTAACTGCCATTCATTTTCTCATTTTTCTTCTCACTTTCTAAATCTTTAAACACTGGTCAAGTGAGGACCAGCCCCAGCCAGCAAACTCAGAGAAAGGGCCTTCAGATTACATCTAGGTCCATTCAAGCTGTGATATAAAGCCAGTTACCCCTTCACATCCCTCCCCATCAGACAGGGTTTTATCTCCTGAAATCTTCCCCCCTCAGGTTTTTTCCCCACCACCATTTATAAAACTCTCAATTTGCTTTGATCAAGAATGAAAAGCAGATGTGCCAATCCTGATGTTTTCATCACCATTTCCTGCCAACCCCAACTGCTGCCTATTAGCACGTATGTATTTCAGTGGCACAGACTGCCTCAACAGTAGTGGAAATTCAGAATTCAGGAATCGTGGAGCAAAGACACAACATGCAACAAAACATGGATCCAGATATGGAGAAAAGTAGGACTACCAATGTTGGTGCAAATATGTTTCTGTAGTATGTATGATGATTTCTGCAGAATAAAGGGTATTTCCAAAATGGAATTGTCCTGAAGGAACAACAAATGAAGAACTGCAACAGAGACAGAATGAAAAGATACCTAAAAGAAAGAGACATTTGAAAATACAGTGATGGAGCAGGCCACAGTGAATTTACATACCAGCCTGCAATAAACTCCATGTAACAAGATCCCAGAATGCAGCCCAGCTCTGAGGGAGGTTTCAGCTCCACTTTCCAAGCCTATCTCTTCGACCTTGTCTCTGCCACATAAACGAACTGAAATGAACATATGTTTTTGAGTCTGTTTCTAAAATAACCAGACTGAAGCTGAAATACTGCACTGCCCACACTAATCTCCCCCCACCTTTCTCAGAGGAAAGAGCAGAGAAAAACCATGCATGTTAGTCACATCAGATGAAGTGCTACAGTGATGAAAGTTTATACAAAACAGAGACGGAAAAAAGGTCTGTTGGGTACCAGCTGTGGGAAAGCAATGAGCTGCGAGACCAGGAGGTGATGGTGTGCCAAGGCTCCCTCACCCACAGCCTTGCTGGGTTCCTTGAGGCACACATCAGCCCTTCAAGCATGTAAGACATCACCTGGCATGTTGTAATGATATATCCACCTTTTGCAGCATAAGTTCCTAAAAATGACTGCGCAGCAGGGACAAGGTATTGCTGCCCTAGGCTTTGCTATTCTTTCCTGGAGTAATCTAGGCCACATCCAAGGGACTCTAGGTACCAGGGAGATGTCTTTATCCTTCAGAGGATTCTACAGAAGCCTGAAAGGTGATCTGACAGGCTCCTTTCAAAGAAATGAGGATCCTGGAGTTTTACAGTAAGAAGTGAATTGGAATTTAGAAGCTAGGAGATAAGTGTGGAAAAAGCACAAGCAGGGAGTGGAGTGTGGACTAAATGAACTGTCTCCTAGAGAGAGAGAGGAGTCAGTTGACAGAGTATGCACTCTTTTCATTATAATTGATGCAAATTTGTGTTTGAAAAATGGGAAGCATAACACCATGACAAAGTTGTCTAGTCAGAGAAGCTGTTTCTTACCTTATCATATTCCACACTAAGTGGATGCTATAATCCCAGGAGTATTTCTTTTGTTTCCAAGGGATAGATTTGCACCTCACAAAGATAAGAAGAGCACAGATCTCTGGAAGCCTCCAACCTTTTATTCCCACTCTGTCTCACAGCCCATGCCGCAAGAAACTCAAGACAAATCCTGCACCCAACATCAATGATTCCCTGTAGCTCCTCTGCATATTTCTCACGTTAGTAATTACCTACAAAAGCCATCTGTGACTGCATCTTCATTCATTTGTCTCCTTTCTAGGCTAGACACTAAGCTCTGCAGAGCCTTTTCCTTTCACAGGGCTTCTTGTTCCTTGAAAATCCAGTTTGAATCTTCTCCAGGGTAGGGGGATTGGAGGGGAAGGCATTTTGCATGTGTCCACAATAAGCAAGACTATATACCTGAAATGTGAGCTGGTTTTTAATGAAAGGAAATTTTCATGAAAATCAGACACATATGGCCTATCTAGTGATTATTACCACATTCACAAAAGGATTCTCTTATTTTGGAGACTTGATAATTTTCTGGAAGACCTATCTGAAAGAAATATCATCAAAGTGGCAAGAGAAACCTAACCCGAATTGTCTAAAATCACTAAAGTCTAAAATGTCATTTACTGAAGCTACAAGTAGGATTTAAAATATTTATGTAAATTCTAAGGAAAATTATTTTCCACTTTGGATCATTTTATTTGTTGTCTGCATACAACCTTACTGTGTATAATTAGTTGTTTTACTGTTACAGTACATGGTCAGCAGCAGCAGAGTGCACGTAGCTTTTCCCCTTTAATTATTAAAAACTGCAGGATCTAGAACTTCAATGGAAAAAATTACATTGTAAGATTTTAGAAATCTTGGATTGGCAACGTCTCCTTAATTTGTTTTGAAACATTTAATGGAAGTTTTATACTACAATCCTGTCCTAGGGCCAGCATTAATCCTTTATGCTTATGAGTGCTATCAAGTAACCTGTGGAAGCTGGGAAGTAATATTTTTCCTGTTGTTTTCCATCTATTACTGTTTACAAAATTAATGACAAGAGATTTGTTAAATCATCTCAGAAAAGTTACTGCAAGATCCCCTTTCTTGTTATGACAGGCAGCCCCATGGCTTATCCTGGGTTCTAACCCCAACTCTGTCTCAACTGTTTTTCCAGTCTTATGCAAATGACAAATTGTTCATCTGCCTCCATTTCCTAACCCAGATTTGGATAGTTACCATCTGATTTGCAGAGGTGCTACAGAATACTTCAAAGAGGAGGTCTAACATCAAGCTGCCTCATTGCACAAGATGGCAGGAGGCACATTAAAGTGGTAGGATAGAAGGACAGGCCTTTACCTTTCATAGAAGGCAGGTATTTGGAAATAAGCTTGAATAAATCTGACGAGTTCAATTGGGCAAAGTGGGATGGAAGACAAGTGATAGGCTGGTAGAGCTTGGCAGAATATGATAAGCATGTTACACAACACATCAGGAGATTTCCCAATCTGCCAATACACATGTGAATGTCACAAATTCAGTAACAATGTTGGGGAAAAAAACCACAAATGTTAAAAAAAATAAATTTTTCACCCCTACTGCAAAGCAGGCAAAAAGAATGGCCATAGCAAATCAAAAACACCTTGTGGTTTGTGTACAATATCTCTCTACTAAACATGGAATGATGAGCTGAATGCCCTTGTAAGTCCCACCAGCTCTGATACCCTCCCTACTCATAAAGCAGATCCCCAAGTGGAATTTGGTGTCCCCTGATAGCCTAGCTCTGCCTGTCATAACACTGCCCTCCTCCTCAGCTTCTGAGGTGGTCCCCTTCTGGCATGCCAGCTCCACGAAAAGGAACCCATGAAAAAGACAAGGTTTTAGAGCCCCTTTAAAAACATGTGGGCAGGTTAAAATGAATCAATGGGACACTTTAAATCCTACCCTTGTAAATTCCCTGCTCCTGCAAACAGAGAGCATTGCCCTCTAGCAGGCAGCACCAGCAAAACTCACAATAACTTCTGGATTTAAAACATCCATAGGAAATACCTGCAAGGAAAGGAAACACCAGGATGGCCAGACTTTACCTGCAGAGAAGTCTTTACAAAATAGACGTTTTCTCCTCCTGGTGTCTCTGTCCCAGGTGAGGTGTACTTCAAAGGAAGATCCTCCTTGGTAGGGACTTGAAGCTGGAAGCACCGCGATCAGCAGGAACTGGCCACTTTGGGATCCTCGTCTCCAAGCCTGTAGAAAAACTGCAAGTGCCTGCTACCAGATATTTTGTCTTGAGACTGTTTGCAGTGGAAAAACACGCATTTCGCACGCTGTCCCAACTGCAGGAAGTTGCTGGCAAAGCTCTATTGCAACATCAGATGTGTCTGCTTGTGGCTGCAGGCAAGGAAGAAAATGTGTCAGCAAGACTCTTAAAACAGGTAACACATAAAACAGCTGTTTATCCAGCATCAGCAATTAAAATGGTTGTTCATCAGAGTTGAAATAAGAAGACCTCTTGTATAGCCTTGAGGTGGACTCAAGAGTGCTTTTTGAAGTTACATGTCAGGGAAACATAAGAGATGGTGGGAAGAGCACTGACAGACCAAGGTAAACCCCTGACCAAGCACGTAAAAGCAGATGAGAAATCTCACATTTTCTGAACATACTGAGATCTGGTGATATATCTTACTCTATTCTACGAGCTTTATTTGAAGTAAGGGGCTCACACGGTGCCACGACTCTCTCAGCGAGTCACTCCCACTGAATCGGGAGTAAGAAAACCCCCACAAACGCCAAACTCCCAAAACACCTTAGTTCTACAACACAGACAGTATGGACATCTTCCCAACATAGTCACACCTCTTTTGTGCAAAAGAGGTGACACAGAGAGAGCCACTGCTACTCCTCTGGGACTGTTGCCTCTGTAAGTGAGAGAAGGCCTGCAAATCTCTTCTTCATGAGCTGCCCCTTCTGCAACTGCTTGTACAGAGCTGGACACAATTCACAGCATATTTTCCAACAGCATCAGGTGGATGACATATTGGAAACCATCAATTCAGGGCTTAGATTTGTAGAACACCAAAGGATCAAATAGTAGGTCAGACTAACTGAGGTGAGATATGAGGACACTTACTCAAGGCCAAAGGTTAATGCCTCCCCACATGACAAGGGTTGGTATCTCAGGAATCCAGAGGCCACCACGCAGCTACTGACCTTTTGTCTGGGGATCTGTAAGACAGTACTCACCAGCTCCAGCGTCGTGCATGTGCCATAGCAGTGACAATTTGAAGCAGAAAGTGAGATACCATTGCTAGAATAAAGTGATAACATCAGTAAACAGACTTGGACGGGGAGCGGGGGTGGAAATAAGAGAGCTTCTGGCTTGTTTTTTGCAAGCCCTGCTGGCACCATACTCCAGTGTGAGGATAGTGCCCAGAAGACAGCAGCCTCGTGAGACAGTGCATGTGTAGATGGCACTGCTGAAGGACTAGAGGATTACCTTTCCAAACAATTAGGATTACTTGATTACTTTTCCAAAAAGATCTCCTTTTTCCTTCTACCAGCAGCTTCTGATCCACCATAGGACTCTTCAGCCTGCCCATAGCCCTCTCTGAAGGTTAGCAGAACAACTCAGCACCTGCAGTGTACCTCAAAGGGAGAAAAGGCACATTTTAGGGGCTACACTGCTAGTGCCAGCCAACCCCCCTCGCCCCCTCATTATGCCATAGGATACACAGTGTCAGTGTATGGCAGTGTATAAACAGCCCAGATAATTTTGGCTTTTATGTAATGAGATTTTGCATCCTTTTCTCTCCCTCACTTGCGGAGAGGGCAAATTTTCTTGCATGGCCACTGCCTCTGGTACAGCATCCACCACAGATACATTTGGCTACTACAGTTCAAACAAGAGGAAGGCTGAGCAGGCTCTCACTAGTTGCACAAACATCTACCCTGGCAGAGCACCCTATGGCACACCACAGAACCTGATGCAAGGGCTCCAGTGTATGCATGTTCAAGGTGATGCTGCCAGCCCAGGCTCTGTGCCTGCTCTCAGTCAGCACAGGGGCAAGGACAGACAGGGATGGCCTTCACCTGGATGGCCTGCAGGGAAGCCTCTGTACCTCACCGTGGTGCGAATGCAGCTCCGTGGCCGCTGGAAATGCAAGGAGGATAATTTGGAGCAGCTGCTGGCATTCCTCCTGTAGCCCAGGAGCAATCAAAGCTCAGCACTGGCCTGACTTTTCCAGTGTTACTAGGAACAATGGAACAGCGTCAAGGATACCTAGGAATTTCCCTTTTATTGCAGTTGTAGCCACAGAACTTTTATACAGAGCAGAAAGGATAAGTGACCCAGCTGTTGAGTATTTTCCTAATTGCACAAGGCACAAGTGCTAGGCACATTTTCTCCCTGCCCTCACACTCTCCTTAAAGATCCAGCAGAAGTGTCATACCAGTGCTCAAAAAGTGGAGCCAGATGAGGTCTTTGGAAGTCAGGTACTGTTTTCTGAGCCTTGCAGTGAAGAATTTCACTGTAAGTGCACATATATTTTACTCTCATTACTACTAAGCTATAAGTCAGATACACTTTGAAAGCAATCTCTGGGTCCTCAAAGAAGGGATCAACAGGAACAAATCCCTGGCAGGCATAAAAAATAGTTTAATAAACAAGAGTGTGTCCCTTTGGTGTTTCATTGTTTGACAAATAGTTTATGTGCACCATGGAAAAGAGTGTTTGTATAGAAACTGCTAAGCAGGCCTCTTATATCTCACTTCCCAACAAAGTTTGGATGCTAAAAACATGATCAAAAGGAAAAGACCACAAACATTTCCATACTAGAAACCCCTTGGTCACTAAAGGAGAGAATCACACCAGCATCACAAGGTACCACTCACCTCACTGGGTTGCCTTGAGAACTACATTGTGACATATGTAATGATAATTAGAGCCAGCAAATAAACAGTGAGAAGACAACATTTTTTTTCCAACAAAGTGTTCTCCAGCTTATACCACTTGTTTCCATGCAGAAAAACATAGCAAGAAATAATTTTAAAAATCACTTCATTCATAGTCTCCTTACAAAACATTGTGAAGATTCTTATTTCTTAGAGTTTAAAAATTAAACTAGAATGGTTTTTTAATATGTATTCATTTTTCACATCTAATAATAAAAAAAATAAGGAAAAGAAATATTACTCATGACATATGCTGCCAAAACCTCTAAACTAAATAGTTGAAAGTATATACTGTAAATAGATATTCCACGTGCACAACAGACACATGCAAGTTTATGTGAGCTATTAAAGGACTAGGATAAAAATATGCAGACTTTAAGGCCTTGTTTTAAGCAATTTTAACTAAAAACACACGCATAGTGTGCATTCTAGCATAGATGGAGTAGAGCATGGCTGGTGCAGAAAAATATAGTATGTGCAGCAACATGCACTTTTTATCTACTAGTGAAATACATACATGATAAAAGCAGTTCCTATTTTCCTTTTTTAAAAAAAGCTGGGATTTAGGCACTGCAGGTCACCCACCTCTAAAGTCTCACTAATCTAATCTACAGTGTATAAATACATCCAGATTTACAGGATCCAAGAAAATACTACTTTTAACATCTTCCCTTGCCCAAAGCAACAGCTTACAATAGAACAAATGGGGAAAAAAAGNAAAGGAAAGGCAACCCACAAAACAGAATCACAGAATGGTAGGGGTTGGAAGGGACCACTGGAGATCAGGTAGTCCAACTCCCCTGCTGATGTAGGTATGCCTATGTCAGAGAAAATGTGAAACCTGGAAGATGACAAGGCCAGTCCTTCTCAATCAGCAACTCATTCCCATCTTTTATCCTCGAAGAACTGGGGAGGCTATATTTAAAATGAGACTATATTTAAAGGCCTCACATTTTCTCCTGTTCCCTGGACACTCAGAAATTTGAGATAAAATGAGTAAAAGGGTGACCTCTTTACATTGAAGATTGCTGACAAGTTTTGTTCAGGTAAGGAGGACGGTAAGTACTTTCTTAACACGAGATATCTGCAAGTTTTTAACAGCCAGGAATGTCAGATATCTGGTCTACTTTTCTTGGGGGAAAAAAAAATTGGTTCAAACTTTATATTTTTGATCTGTTTTGTTTTTATGTGGATATGGGGGGCGGGGAGAAGGTAGGGAGGAAAACACATATAAGTGTAAGATGCTACCTTTCAAATTCTTCCTTTTTAGTTGTCTGAAATGACTGTGCCATCAACCCAGGAATTGCAAATGTACCTTAGTAAACTTTGAAGGTGTTTTTGTGTGCTTCACAAGCTTTGCTAGAAACTGAAAACTTGTGTCAATAGGATGGCAGCTCTCATTACTTGCTAGTAAGTCCAGGCTGAAACCTCATTGTTTTTGTTTCCTAGAGAAAGAACTCAGATCACATCTGCATTTTATAAAAGCTCCTGAATAGCTGCTGATCAACAACAACCAGCAGCCAAAACTTTGCCTCTAGAAACTTGCATTGTTTTGCAGTTGGAGTTGCTAGATACTCTGTCCTCATAAAAAGTCTGGTTAAGTCATTTAAACTCTGTAACCAAAACTGTACTCCCTTGAACAGCTAGCAGAAATTTTTATGCACAAGAATTATATGCAGCAGGTTCCAGGCTACATTTTTTGTCTTCCTTAGTACTTTAAAGGGTACTCATCTCCAGTTCAAAACAAGCTAGTATTTGTAGCTTCTATGAAATAAGAGTACTTCAACTTACTGAATCACATGTAAACAGGAAGGAAAAAAAAAAGGGGGGGGGAGGGGAGGGGGCATTTTCTTACCTGTTTTTTGAGCTTTAGTATAAAATCTGCAAAGGCATTAAAACAGTGGCATAGGGAGCTAGAGCCTGTGAAACAGTCGTATGCACAAAAAGTGTTCTCACTGTTTGTTGTTGGTTAAGGCACAGGGGTGGGAAAAAGGACTTGTAAAACCTTCTGCATCTCTCCTATTTCTCTGACAAGCTCATTGGCTAAGTTTTATAAAGACTGGTCTAATAGTGAATCTAGAAGACAGGTGACTTTTGCCTATTATCCCACTCCTGTCTGTCACCTTGATCCTGCTGAGTGCTAGGGTCATCTGCCTGTAGCAGGACCAAGGTGCCTGGCATTGCCTGGCTTGCCTTGCTGGGTGACAGGCTGCTTTGGTTGACTATTCCTAGAGGCAGGAGTTGTTCTCCTGCCCAAGCACCCTTTACTGTGAATTGCAGCAAGGCTGTCAATCCTGCTTTCCCAGTTGTTGTTGAGGGCTATCGTGTGTCAGTATAGTGTACTCCTGCCAGAGGGGCTCCTTACACTTGCTCTCTTGCCCAGGACAGGCACCACACAGTTGTGCTTTGCTCAGCTTGGGGTCATGCACAGCTGAGGGCACACATTGCTCTGATGCCAAAGCACATGAGCAAGTTGGATGTGCTCCGAGTCTGGAAAACCAACAGATTGTGCTGTAAAATCCCCCATAAGTTGCTGAGTTGACCCATGCAAGGTGCTGGGTTGGGAGGACTTATGGAAAAGGACTTGGAATGTGAGATTGGGGTTGAAACCAGCCACTGGGTAGCAAGGAGCCTCTATGGAATACTAGTATGGGGCTGGAAATAAGGAGGTCTCTGAGTGCCCTCTGCCACAACTGGTTTTTCTCTATTCACGCCATTTCCATCTCCTTCCACACTTTTGCTCCTCTATTGGAAATACTGCAGAATAAGGGCTATAGCTCACAGATGCTGCAGTCTATTCCACATGCTAGCATCAACTTGTCCTCCTACAAGCAGACAGAGTGTGCTTAGGCGTCGTTGGCATGGAGAAAAGAGGTAAGAGTTTCTTCTGTAGCAAGAAAATGATAGCCAGTTACGTGGGAACAACAGGGAGGCACAGAGGACATCATTGGGTTGCCTTCCTCCAAGTCACATGTAAATACCTGCACCCACAGGTACCCATTTACAATAACATGTGGACGAGATGTAGCAGGACCAGGCTGCCCACATGTACCACAGCCAGGCTGCAGTTTGCCCCAGATACTCATTTTGAGAGAAGAACCCAGACACCTAACAGCTAGTTCCTTGCATTGTGTTGTCCAGGTAAAGAACAGGCTGTCGGGAAAGCCTCAGCCACTCTCAGCCCACCTCCCAACAAGCATTTTACACTGCAGCATGGTACCTTTGTCCAGCAGGATGTTCTAGCTATCTAGTAACTTTTGGGCAGGGATCAAGCAGCCTTGCACTTAGTTATGAGCCATTTGGCACATTTGTACCAGTAAGGGTGGCCTTTTTTTCTGTCTTCACTGAAGACCTTTGCAGGTATCTAAGTTATAGCACTGAAAGAGTCTCTGATAGGGTATTCTCTGTGTGGGTCCCAGCTTAACAGCTGTTAACCCTTTCTCCAAATGCAAATGAGTGCACACCTATTGATTTCAAGAACCCTGCAAAGATAACTTATCGCAATGGATCAATTAACTCCTCTTGGAATTGTGCAACCTACTCAACTATTACCATCCACAGAAAGCTAAGTGGAGGGTTAGAGAAGATAAAATAATCTGCTAGGCAAAGGACATTGTAGTGGGGCTGGGGAATAACGTTCTCTTAAGGTTTCATTTCAGACTGCTCTAGTAAGACATGTAAGGCCATGCACTTCAAGACCAAACGGGGAGAATTCATCACAGACACGGTTGGAAGGACACACAGTAGCTGTCTCAGGACAGGGCACCTCCTCGGCAGAGTAGCGTGAAGGTGTAAAGATGTAACCCTGAGTGTTTTATGAGGGTCAGAAAGGACAGCAAGACCCATGAATTTAATTTTATGAAGGGCATTGTCCATTCTAGGATATCAGCAATAGGAAAGACATGCCTTTTTTTCCACAGCACAACAGAAACAGACTGTGAGGAACTTGAGCCCATTCACTATAATCTGGGACTGATGCTGAGACACAGGAATTATTCTTCAGTCTCCTGTCTGGGACTTTCTTCACTCCTTCTTGCCTCTACATCAGTGTCCTTTAATTCGTGTCTTGTAGCCTCTAGAAAGGAGAGGTGGAAACCGTCCGTGGAGGATACAAAGTGTCCTTGGTAACCTTGAATTTGGAGTTCGAAAAAACCAACTTTGCACCTCTGCGGGAGAAATTCCAAGACCTGCCACCCCGAAGCAAGGGAAGCCCTGCTCTTGTAGGGGGAGGGAAGTCAGGGCAGACACCGGCAGGCAAGGGCTAGTGCCCTCGCCGGCAGCTTCGGGCAAGACAGCCCTTAGGGGCCGCCTCGGCAGCGGGCAGGACACCCTCCCAGTCTCCCGGGGTGCAGGTGCCCGCTGGCCCGCCTTCAGGTTCACATGAGGCAGCCATTGTCCTGCGCGCAGCTTCTGCATCGGGCCTCGGTGGGAGCTGGCGCGGGTGCCCGGGGGTCCGCAGGGCTGAGGTGGGGCTTCGGGGTCCCGGTCTCCTCAGGACTGGGGTGAGATGTGGGGGTGCGCAGGACTGAGATGGGGCGCCTGGGTCTGCAAGGCTGAGGCGGGGCTCAGGGGTCCAGGGGTCCGCAAGGGGCTAGGGCGGGGC
>VWZI01015485.1:99054-136576 GCA_013396835.1 Psilopogon haemacephalus
CGGTGCAGGGCTGCCACCGGCACACGTGGCTCGGCCCCCCAAAAAGGCACTCCCCGCCGGCGGGAGCGGGCAGTTCGTACCTCGGCCTCTGCACAGGCACTGTCTATCTGTACGGTCGGTCGATCGGTGGGTGGGTGCCGGTGCGCAGGGGCTGCTGTTGGCTGAGAAGTCGGCGATTCCCGGCTCTACAGAGACAGCCCCGAGGTCGGAGCGGCCCTACCTGCCGGTGCTATGAACCTGACAGCCGAGAGCCACCGCGTTCCGCTGAGCGATGGGAACAGCATCCCGCTGTTGGGGCTGGGCACCTACGCCGACCCCAAGAAAGTAAGTCCGGGGACGCTGGGACGCCCCGCTCCGCTGGCGGGGACAGGTGGCAGAGTACCAGAGCGAGGGCTACTTGTCTATTCTCCCCTTCTTTCCTCCCGTCCCGGCCGTTTCTCCTTAAACCCCTTTCCCCGTGCAAGTGGGAAAGCCTGGGCTCTCCCTCGGGCAGCGTGGGCAGTGCGCGGCGCGCAGGGGACAGAAAGGTGAGGGGGAAGTCCCCTCTCGCCAGGCTCGGCGGGGCGCTGCTCCGCGCCGCCCAATGCCCGGTGCCGCGCACTGGATGGGTCGTGGGGAACTGAGTTTCGAGGCACTGCAACTCCATGGGGTCGCCGCCGCGGGCAGCGGCAAGGGATGTGGCAGCCAACCTAGAGTCCTTGGTCCCGAGAAGCCCGCAGTGGGGAGGACGGTGCCGACGGCACGGTCCCACTGCCCTGTGGCGAGCGCTAAATTGAGGGATTTTGGACCCTCTTGCAGCTGGCCCCGACACTTTCCGAGGAATGTTCCTGAAACAAAGACCCAAATTCCTGCATCCTGATTCTTGCAGCTGCCACAGCTGACTGCCAGTGGCCAAACCACTTTCAAATACACGACATCCTTCGGTTTTGCGTGTCCTGAGCAGGCATCCCAATTCGGTGTCGCCGGTTCCTTTGCACGCAGGCTGTGGAAGCACACCTGATATTTCTTTTCACGGCGGACCTGAAACCTGCCTTTTGCTCTCCTAAGCTGCCTGAACGCCCAGTGGTTTGGTTTTTTTTCTGTTTGTTTGAAGAGCAGGGAAAAACAGAGAACCCTGCTTGTGTAATAGTAGCAGAGTCGAGATGCAATGTTGTGCACATGACTCTACAAACCACCAGGTATTTTAAAAGAACTTTTAAAGGAAAACTCTTGATTAAAGCAACTTAACAAACAATATATATTTTTATATAACATTAATACATAGATGGTATATTAATAACATCATCAAGTAAAATTTCAAATAAATGCTGCTGCAAGGAGTGCCTAAGTGGTGCGCAAAGGGTGTAAGAAGTCTCCAGGGCTGCAGATCTCTCCGTGGTTAACCATGCTGGTTTACGTGGGGAGAATCTGCAACTTCAGAGGCTGGGTACCGTCCCCCACATCGCTAGAGTTTCTGGAGACATTTTCAGCTATTGCATTCTTTGAATAACCGTTAGTGAAACAAAACTGAGCTTTCTAACAGCAGTTCTAACACAGCAAAGCAGAACATTGCATAATTGATAATTCAGTGACAAAACAGCTCTTGAGAGAACTTGAAGCACCTATCATGCCCCCGACCCTTGAGTTGCAATTTTATGGTAGTTTTAAGAAAACCTGAAGCTACCAGCAGAAGGGTTGTTCCTGCTTTGCTGTATTTTCCCATATGTAGCCCTAGACCGATGCTTTAGCATTAGCCAGGCTCAGGCAGGCAGCTCAGAGCAGCAGGTAACCTGCTGGAGCCGAGAGAAGAGGCAAATGGGATTTGCCTTTCAAGAAGAGTTTCTCAACAATGCTACAACCCTGAGAGTTTGTACTGGAGAAATTCAAATGTCCCAACGTTAGCACACAACAGTTCTGATGTTTGCAACCAAGTCCCGTAAAATCATGCTACCTCCTTTGCCCTCCTGCAGGTTGAGGTGGACAGTGTGCATACAGCTCATTCACCAAAAATTAATCCTTTTTTGAAAGGTTTGGGCTTCAGCCATATAACCCCCGGGTAGTGACTTTTTGCTTGTCACAGGTACCTCTTTTGTTTTCTGGTTACAAAAGTTGCGGGACACACACACCAGGACCACTTAAGCAGGACATTGATACAACAACTCTAATTTGGAGCAAGTAAAGCTGCTGAGTAACTGCACCCTCAATGGGCACGGGTGCACATACCCAATGCATATCCCATGGATTCATGTCCCTCCTCTGGTGTTCGTAGGAGTTTGATTTTCTGAGCTGCAGTTCTCTTTCTATGTGCTAAATGTGTTAACAAGTTATGGGAGGGAGGAGAAGAGGTAGAGAATACATCACTGATAAGGCACTTGCAAAAAGCCTCATTTTAACAGGAGACCAGGCGAAACACTGTATCTGGGGAAGATAGTCTGAAGCTTTAGGGTAGGATTAAGGCTGGGTGCTCAAGTCAGGGAACTTGCTACAGAAGACAGTTGGCGAAATAAAGTAGCAGGGTGCTGCGGGATTCGTTGCAGAATTGTTTGCAGATACTAGTCGGTGATGAGGCAGGATGTTTAAATAGATGACGGCTTAAGGCTTGCCCATCTCAAAAAGACTGCTTTGCTGATAAGAGAACAGGGGGCTTCTATCGACACCTTGCCGTGGCAGCGAAGCGTCGCTTAGCTGTGACGAGCTGCTCTACCAAGTGTTGACTTGAGCCTGGCGCAACTTCCACCGGGATGCCTGGCAAGGTTTCTGTCCTGCTCTTCCTGCCTAGAGAGCTGAAAGGCTTCGTCGCGACTCACGACCATTTCAAGGTTTATCTTAACGACTAGGGCCGTAAACTAGCACCGACATGTTTCCCTTAGCTGTAGCCTTTTGTGGCTGAACTGCTTTAAAAGCAGCACCTTGAGCCAGTGGTGGGGGCAGGGAGCTGGTGGTAGCAACAGTGTCAGCCATCCCCAGCACGCTGTTTCTGCTCGTGAGTCAGATCTCTAACTTCTACTCGTTTTGTGCTTTGATATGAAATACAGAGTCACTCCTTTGTCGGATTATTCATCTTGCTCTTGGAGGCAGGTTATTCACCCTGGCACCTGCATGTCAGAGCAGCTTGTCCAAAATAAATCTGTTTTCTCAATATCATGCTGTAGCCCAGTAGCTCATAATGAGCCCAGAGTGTTCTTCCTGAAGTGCAGGAATGTGCTTGCTGGTTAAACAAAACATGCAGATCTAGCAAGCCAGGGAGCAGGGAAATCTGCTTTTCTTACAGTCAGTTACAAGAAATCAGAGGCAAAAGGCCAGCTTTCATGTTTTGGGCTTTGTCTGGATAAACTGCACAGCAGTGCCTTCAGAACTGAAACGTGTCAGCAGCTTGTCTTGCTCATCCTAAATAACTTAATTGGTCTCTCAAAGAAGACTTTGGCAGATAAGTCCTGCTTCTCCAGTTGTGAAACATTGAACTAAAATTAAAAAAAAAAAAAAATCTATATATTGAAATTTGGTCCCATGTTCAAGTTTACTGTCTCAAAATAAGTCACTCAACTAGAGCACAGCTGGACCACAGTGAAAAAAGGTCTACTTGATATTTGATAATAAGATTAATTTTGATTAAGCACTCTTACCCTTTTGGTGTAAGAAAGCTTTTCTTCTGCTGTACTCAGGTCAGGATGACAAGAATTCAGCTAATTATTTGAGAATTAAAACACTGATAGTGTAATTTTGGGGGTTTCTCTTTGCTTTGCTCCCTTAACATAGCAAAAATATGTGATGAATCAGCTAGTCTGCTAATACAAAGAAAGGAGTCTCCACTGGTCAAAGAATTGGTGATAAATTTGGGTTGACTTAGAAATATTTTTGCTACTTTAATTGGTGTTTCCTATCCTTATTTTAAAGGGATGGTAGTAACTGTACAACCAAAAAAACTTGGTTTGCTTTTTGTTGCAGATTTCAGTGTGTTGAAGTTAGTTTACATTCTCCTTCACAGAAGGAAGGAAATGTGTAAGTTGCATTAGAGCCTTGTCTACATCAGTTAGGCTGTTTGTCCTAGCAAGCATGCACTTGAGTGAAACAGTGGAATACTGTCACTAACTCCCTCCTATTCTCTCTTGTCTTCTCCAAATATCCCCTCTCCTCACGGGTCTGGAAGGGAACCACAGTGGAGATTATCAAGGCCTTCCAGGTGGTTTTAAAATTTGAGGCCAGTTTTGCCTCTGTCTAGCTCTGTGGATCCTTCTGGCAAAGCTCAGTGCCTGCAGGAGGGGCTCTGCCAAGGTTCCAGCAGATGTGCTGTGTCCAGCTTTCCCTTCCTGAGGGCCCCCGAGCTGTTGACCCAATTCCCTGGGGTATTAAATAGATTGGAGGCGGAGAGTTGTGGGACAGGGAGAAGGAAGGAGAGGGCAGCCCCACGGGGAAGGCTAGAGGACACACTCCTTGATGAGTCTGTGATGTGGCCTGGTGCCACAGCAGAGCTAGATCAGCCCCCCCGCCCCTACCTATTTCTCACCATCTCCAAGCTTTGATGCTCAGTTCCCAACACAGCCTAGCAAGGGCTTCTGGTACCCGTCTGAAGTAGATGGGGCATGAGGATGAACAGACTCAGAGAGGAAGGCGCTAAAAACACTCCTAAATCCTGGAAATTCTATACCTCGTTAAAACTGCACTTATGCCTGCTTCACTTTATAACTCATCCCTGTCAACACAGTAAGATCATCAGGCCAGTGACTCCACATAAATACTTGCTGTCTTCCTGGAAGGTCAAGAGGCCTTGGCCGTGGCTCCTCTCCTGCCTTCCTGTTTTGACTTAGTGAAGAGAGGTCTTGGAGAGAAGGTTGTAGCAACATCACTATACAAAAACGCCGTACATAAGATTGGGCAAAACACTCGAGAATAGCATTGGTGAGGGGTTTTGGCAAGTTGTGACTTTGCTAAAACTCAGGTTCTGCGTTAGCCAAATCCATTCATAAATTGGAAGCAGTTTTGTGGAATAGTTTCAGGCAAAATAAATGGCAAAGCATTTCACTTTGGGTACTGGCAGTACAAGCTGAGGAATCAAAGGATTATTAAAGCAGTTGGAGGTAAGAGTTGCCTTTCCCTGAAGAGCGTACCAATGAAGGAATCCACACAAGTGGTGGGAAACGAGATTCAGTCCTCCTCTCTGCCTCCAGGGATTAATTTCATATCACACGGCTCAGGAAAATAATGCGATCATGGGGGTATATGATAGCTAGAAAGAGGCAGGAAGGAACACGTACAGCCCAGAGCGCCCTCCCCACAGGAAAGTGCGGTACCCACCAGCGCTATGGGAAAATGCACTACCCACCGGTCCCACAGCTTTGGATGCTGAAGAAGTTGGTATGGCATCCAGCCATAAGGAAGACCGACCCATTTCCCCAAATCCTTGACTGCCACAAAGTCCCGGGAGCGCCCAGATAATCTGGGTTTTGTTTAAATAGAAATTGCTGGTTTGAATCAGGGAGAGGGAAAGTTCATCCAGGTCTCCCATATCCAATCTGAGTGACCAAGTTTAAAAGAAAAAAAAAAAAAATCTGTTTCGGATAAGTAAAAACACTGTTTTGGCACTCTGGATTACTTTTTACACCCAAGCTAGAAGCTGAACAGAGTAACTTTTCGTTATACAGGCTAACAGCCCCTAGCGCTCTTGAAGGATCCTTTATGCCAAAAAGTTCCTCACACAACAATATGCAGACACGAACTATTTCAATTTCTCTCTGTGGTGTGGGCTGCATCTCTGCTGTAGGCTACCTTTAAATCAAAAGGGGAAGTAAGTGACTTCTCCCAGTCGTGAAATCTTGATCTCTGAGCCATGGCAAGCAGGAGATTATACTCAATTTAATTCCCCGTTTTCCTCCTGGCCACCAATATATTTTTAAAACACAATCAGCTGGAGATGGTAATGATTCCAGGTGATTTGTAGAGAAAGCTACCTGGCTTGATCCAAAGCTATGAAATAGTTAGCATGTATAAAGTCCCGGCAAAGAGTGACACCTGACATCTCTGGAAACAGAGTTGAAGCTTAAAGGTTTTTCCTTTTCAATCTCTTTCCTACAAATTTCTCCTTTGACTCAGACAACTATCTTCCTCCTGAGGTAAACCTCCCACTCAGCTGCTAGATTTTTTCTTGGAAGAGATAAGAGAGGCAGTGGCAAGAGCAGGAAGTGCCCTGACATGTAAGTGTCCTTACAGCCTTAGCTTACTTCCCATGACACAGTATTAAAACAGATATATAAAGAAAATACCACAGTCCTTTTCATTGTGAACAATTACATGTGAACGTGTGTTTGAACTCAGCAAGACTCTGAAGTTAATTCTCAAATGAAGTGATCTTTAAACCTACATGAAATCACCTCAGATGTAAGCTGGGGAGATATTTCACTCTTTTTTTCCCTAAAAAAGCTGTTGAGGAACCTGATTTGAAAAGAGCTGGATGGGGATATTTGCCTACAGAGACTTATATTTATGCCCTCAACTTAAGAAGTGAAGAAAGATCTCAAAACAAAATTAGCTTTTTTAAGTTGTTGGGCTTTATGTCCTGACCAGCACTTCCAAAGGACTTTGAGCTTTTTTACAGTGCCTTTTGGTAACCACAATTGGCTTTCTCAAGCCATTTGCTTTTAAAGTAGCAGTATTACCTCACATGGTACTAACTCTTATCATCTTCAGGGAGGATTTTGGAGCAGCAGTCATGGCTAGCCAACAGAGTCTTTCAAGGTTGGGATGTTTGAGAGGATAGCCTTATGTTTCCTTGGTCCCTGAGGATATCCTAAAGCCATACTCCTAAACCAAGATCTGTACACTTCAGGCAAGGGCTGAAGAGAAAGATATGTTACTCCAGCCCAGGAAGAGAACTGAGTCTGATGATACACATCGTGGAGGCCTCCTTTGCCTGCCTATCAGTTAACTCTTAGCTAAGTCTTCACTGGATGATGTTTATCCCAAGACCATGCACCTGTATAGTCAGATCACTCACTGACAAAATCATGACTCAGTTTAACGCTTGAAGAACTAAACCATGCTCAGATGATTCTGTTTACACAGATCACAGATGTTACAGCTTTCCTGGTACCCTGATGGTGCTCTTGTTGCTTAATGTCTCAGATTTTATTTGTTAGTCTTCAGCTAAGTCACAGTTTCTGGCAAGACTCAGTTGGCTAGAGCATATAAAGGCAGATTTTTTTGGTATTTGGTCCTCAGATGCCTTGAGGAGGTGCTGTAGCTGGCACTACCTTTTAGCAGGCATCAAAACAACATGGGTCTTCAGCAGGAGCACCTCTGCTTGCTAAAAACATGACCAAATCACCACGAGTATGAAGATACAGGAAAAGGAGCCTGCATGTGTACTCAAGAAACTGCAATAACCGTGGGCTGTATGTTCCTGTATTAACTAATCCCTATTGTTTACTACAGAGATGTGCTGGAGGATGAAGAATTAAGTAGATACACACTTAATACACTGTTTTCACAGACAATTTTTTTATGGCAAGTAGGTGAGTGTAGAAGAGTAGAACACCACATTAAATCAAAAGAGTCTCAGACAAATATTGCTTTTATCAAAGATTTTTGCCAAAAGCTCATTGCTTCAATGCTGCATTTTAAAGTTCACTTTCATGTGTGCTTTAATGGCATATTTACCACCTATGAAAAGCAGAGGTCATCTATCTTACATCTGCCTTTTCTCCTCTGCCATAGAACTTTTCTGTTCTGTTGCTGGGAATCTTTGTCCATTTCTGTGCACTGAACACTCTGTGTTCTTGGTATTCAACCATAACTTTTCTTCCCCTTGCTTGCAACCATTTCTTGACATCTCAATTGCTTGTAGCTCCCTGTAATCTCACGTTATACAATGGAATATTTTTGGCTTGCATAAATGCAAGTTTGCATCTTTCATTAAAAAAGGAAAATCAAGCCATCTAACTAGAAAAAAAACAAAAAACAGGCAATCATACAAGGTAGCTGCTCTTTTATGAAATGCAGCAGGCTCAAAATCTCCTAGCTTTTGTCTGAGAACTGGAGTTCAACCATTAATGTCAGATTTTAAAGTTGGATTTGACAAAAATACTTCTTTTCTGTCAAGACAGAGATGCTTGCATGCAACTTCTTTGAGTACACAAGCTTTGTTCTCATGACTTTGGTTTCCACAAAACCCATGGCTTTAAGATACTGTTGAATTTTCAGAAATGCTTGTTTACCTTCACGTATCTTCTCTACTGAAATCTGTGGTTCTTCGTTTCTATGAATCCTGAAGCTTAATAAAAACCAAATTGATAGTATGACTAATCCATACTTCGTGCCAACAGCTTCTGTGGTCTTTCCAGCTATGAACACAATTAGTGTCTAATCATGTGTTGCAGATTAAAAACTGTGTTTACTGAAACAGTCAACATGTAAAATTCCTGAGGAGGATGAGCCCAGCCTTGTAGATGAGGGTGAATGAAAGACTACATTTCTAGCTATTAAAAAAAAAAATAAAAAAAAAAAAAATTGCTGGTCTTGGAAAATGGAGGATTTGATGCAGAAAAGTAGATTATTGTCAGAATTACCCCTCCCCAAAACCTGAGCATGCCTTAAACTATAAGCATTCAAAGAAACTCTTATTGAAAAGATAGCATCTCTAACTTACATTGACATCTCAGCCGCTATATGAAAACATTTTCAGACAGCTCCGGGACCAAGAGACTTATGTCCCTGCAGAGCAGAGGGCTTCTACTAATGAAACTGTTGACAGTCAGATAATCACCTGGCCCAGTGCAGCAATGCCTGCCTAATCCGAGTTCTTACAGCCAAACTGGCGCTACATTGCTTGGCTGCTGAACACAGGACCAACACAAGCAGATTTGGACAGAGTGAGAGTGCTCCAGAGAAAAGTCTTCCTACAGTAAAGTGACATTTAGAAGATGACAACTTGGTCTGAAAGTCAGTTCAGCTTTCAGATGGTGGATATCAGATGAAAACATGATCCATCAAGCTACATGTCTGGCTTTGACATGGGGTAGAATTGCATTTAATTAGCCCAGATCCAAAACTAATAGATGATTAATCCTGATAAGCTTTTAGGACAGTGGCACTACCCAAACCCAGGCATAGAGATTCTCATTTGAGAAGCAGCCAAACAAAAGCAGGTCTTTTCCATTCCACAGACTCACACATCAGTAACAAGCACTGGCTGTTTCAATGTACCCCTCTTCCAAAAACTACAGAGTTAGCTGTTACCAGCACAATAATATCAAAGCTAAACTTTAACACATACCCAGCCGAAAAAAAAGTTTGGGATTTTTTTCCCCTCTTCTCTTCTTGCTTCCTAACCAGGGCAGATTTTTAATCCTGTTCAAGAGTCACAAGGAAAGTCTTACTATGTAGATAATAGTTAAGAAGACTATTTTGGAGAAGATGACACAGAGAATCACTGGCATTGTTAAAGAGCCCCTGCAAGCAAGTAATCTGAATTGACACAACTAAAAGTTACGCTTTTTGGCAAGAACATTAGAGCCTACATTTTTCAGACAAACCTCTTTTCAGAATGTCCCTGACCAACTCCATACATTAAATATGGCTGTGCACTCCCACATGTCTCTGACTCCCCACAGTTCTCTGAAGAACAGTGTAAGCATGTTCTTACAGTTCATGTGTGAAGCTAACATCTGGCTTGTGTCTTCGGTTGACCTAGAAGGTCGCATTTGTCAAAACTTGAAAACGCTGTGCAGAAAATGCCTCTCTAGGTTTCATCAAAGCCAGCTTTCGTTGGTTTAGCTAACTAGGTGGTGGAATTCCCCAAATTTTACATCTGCCTTTGCAAACATTTCTTCGAACTGACGCCAGAAACCTCTCCCCTTTAACTCTAGGGAATGAAGAACTACTGGCAACCTTTTCTTTCTCCTCTGTTACGGCATGAGCTGGTGCTTAATCTACCCCATGTTACCTCACTCATATCTGGATTCAAATTTCTTATCTGAAGAGTATTTTGATAGCATCCAAACTTCCAGTTAGACCCACACTTTGACTACGGGATCCTCTGGCTCTTCAGGAAACTATCCCAGTCCACTCTGCTGGCACTGCAAGCATGGAACCTGGGTGTGCACATCATTTGCTTAATTCTCGATCTGCCAGTGAAGAGACACAACTTGCATTAAGTAAATTTGCATAAAATGAAAATTCTAGCATTGAGGATTCTGCAATCAGGTGGTAAAAATAACTCCATCGGCCTCTGCCAGCTACAATAACAAGGCTTTCCTGAAGACAGCTTTGACTAAATACTGAAATAACAATGTTGCAGGAATTCGAAAAATGCTGAACCTGCAATTATGCAAAATAATTTTTTGTTATCCAGGCAATTGAACTTCATGCCACTGACAGGACATCCGGCTAGAGGAGCAAGGGGGCACCATGCTCATGCACGGCATGACATGAGGGAGCAAGCATCACCATTCCCCGTATCTTCACTGTTCGCATTTGCTGTCCCACACTTTCTAAGGCAACACACTGCATGGCATAAAGCAAAGCTCTGGGCCAGCATAGCAGCTGTGTTCTGCTTCCATCTCAGCTCTACCTGCTTTTGCAGAGATCCCTTTGCTGGGCTTTTCTTCCTGGATGGTGGCTGCCAGTGCTGCCAGGGGATGACAGCCAGAGTTTCCTGTGTACGAGAGAGAGGGATGTGCTGGTGGTTGCATTTTCCAAGAAAGAGGTGTACAGTACAGCTTCTCTTTTACAAGATTAAACAATTCTAAGAATGCACCCTTGTGTGGCTCACATCCTCAGCCTTTGTACAGCCTTTGTAAACTCAGCCTGTGCTTTCCTGTAGTGCCCTCAGTATACATGTTTTCAATGCTCTGTTCCTAACACCTTAAACCAGTCCTCTTTGCTAGTTTACCCAGAAAACAGGCAAATGGAAATAAGCAACTGCGCTTCTAGAAACTTGCGTAAGAATTTGTGTGTGAGTGCTGAGCTCTGGCAAAGGAGCCCAGGAATGCACCTACTTTCTCCTTCCTGTATTTAGCTGACTAAGATTCCTAAACAGCAGCTTCACATCTTAAATTATAGGTTAGGACTGGAGCACTTAGCCCACAGTTTGGATCTCTTCTCTAATTCAGCGGCAGCTAAATTCAGATTTTTCCAGGAGATGTCCTACCTCTCCCAATGCCTGAAGCTCTTCCTCCCAGGACCATTAATGCCAGCTGAGTGACTAGATACCATTACACCAACCAGGTGAGGCACTCAAGACAAGGGTAACAGTTCCTTTCCCGAAGTGCTGCTCCCTCAGCTTTCACATGCTCTTGAGACTGGTTCAACTCTGTGAAGCTGCACATGCGAAACAGAGCAGAGGAGAATCTGGGAGCCTGAGCTGGACTGTTTTGCTCTATTGTATGCACTAATGCATAAATGGCAACAGCGATGCTGAGACATTTATAAAAGCAATGCCTGTGGCAGCTGTTCACAAGGTTTTGCAAGATTATAATCTGCCACTAACTTGTCATGTTAACTTTGTCTTTAGAGGTAACCAGAATCCCTCTTTCTAAATTAGAAAGCTGTTTGAAATTGCCAACCAGAAAAAGTATGCTATTAAAACAAAAGCAAAGGAATTAGAGGGCAGATGAAACATGACACTAAATAACAGTAATCGTTAGAGTAACCACTAATGCTGCTAAGCAAATGCTATTCTACTTGAGAGGGAACAGTAAAATTCATGAGTATGCCCCCACAAAAACTATTATCCTGTGGCTCTGTCACAGGCAATCATGATCAGAACTGAAGCTGTAGCTTTTTCTCTCATAGGGAGAATAATTTTTGAGAAAATGGGATGTGATGGAAGGTGTCTGATATAAGCACATACACAAAAAATAAATAGTTCATGCTTTCAGAGGAATCAGAGCAGACCCTTTTGGACAGGCAGAACTCATGAAACATTGCTTTTTTCATACTCATAAAGTGTTGTAACTGGTTAATTTGCTACTTCATCTATGGAGAAGGGGCCAAACTGCTGCCTCCATCCTCTTAATAAAGATGTGAATCCAACCTTGCTCCCCAGATCCTTCTGCTGTATTTATTTACCACGGAGCCTGAAGGAAAAGGATATTGGTTTAATCTGTCATGCATGGTGATAAATCAGCAGTTTTACAAGCTATTGATCAATGGAAGGAATAATTGTGTGGGTTATTTCCTTAAACTTTATGATCTTAAAAATATCCTGGATACTATTTGAGGAAATACTACTGATTGAATGAGTGGTTCTAGCTAACCAAATGGTTTTTCTCTTATGATAAAACATAATAAATTTAATACCTTTTGTGGCACAAGTTACTGACTGACTGTAAGAGCGCTGAAGATAAAAATCTGACTTATGGTGTAGAGGTTGTCATAAAATTCCAGGTCTAAAACAGTCCTGATCAAAGTAACTTAGTTACAGAGCACACTGATTAGAAGCTGAAACGTTACAGCTAAGGATAAAGCATACCTCTTATCTATGCTTAAATAAAAAGTAACAAAGAAGCAAAGATTTGTCTTAAGGCCAAAGAGTCCTGAATCACTACTGACAAGCCCAAAGGTCCACAGCATGAAGACATTTCAGTACTTCAGCTGGCATTTGTGCTGCTCCAAACATGAGCCCTGCTTATTTGGCAATGGTGCAAGAATAAAGGCCAACCTGGAATGAGCTGACATCATAGGCAGTCACGTAATGTAAACTAGTGAGTATAGCAGGAAGTACAGAGAAGGAAGAGGAGGTCTGCTTTTGCAGGATAAAGGTGGTTGCTCCATGGCTAGGCAGCCTGGGAGGCACTGCTCCATCAGTTGCTGTAGTTGAAGTGTCAGTCCTTACACACCATGAAACATAAGAGCAATCATATGACAAACTTCTACCTACAATCATGTAAAAGTGGATTTTCAGGTAATAATCTCTGATCTGGTCAGTACTGCTAAGAGACTTCATTTCCATGAAAGACAGAAGAGATTAAAATGCCTCAGGCAGCATAGGGGAAAGATTAAGGTTTGTGTCTTCTCTGATGGAAAGGTGGATGAGCAGCTGCAACCTGAGTCGTCCCACTTTAATATGGTCTGCCATGAAACAATGGAATAAGATATGACACTCAAGGCAGCACTTCTAAAAAGTGGCAAAAGCACAACATGACTAGGCTGTGCAACTCATCAGCACAGCTTACCACAGCCCATTACTGCAAGATTTGGAAGGATTCTGTATGTGAAATGCTAGAAATGGTAGTGCCTCCATTAGAATGAAAATAAATATATTGTATAAAGTTTCCAGACTCACAGATGTCTCAGACCCTCAGCTGGATGATTCAACAGAGGCAGGATTTTCCAAAACCTGTTCTCCAGGTTGTCTTACTTTTTTAAATGAAGCATCTTAGACCAGAATCTGTCAGAACAAATATACCACATTAGATGAAATGAACTAGTGCAATGAAAACATTCATATTTAATGTAAACCCATCTCCAGTCACTGGTAATCAAGACCTGATCCAAAGAAAACCCTCTCAAGTCCCTAACCTCCTCAAGATTAATCCTTGAGATGGAGGAGTCTTTCATAAGATTATTTGTACAGATGTGTGTAAATCCTATGCAAAAGATTAAGAAATACAGCTGAGTTCTAATATAAATTAAGAGATTCAGCCAAAGGGAGTTGCAGTAACTGCAAGCTTTCTCATTCTCCTCTCTTCCACTCTCTTCCCAAGTCTGCAATTATGCCACTGCCTTACATGTGAGAGACTACCCTTCTTCACCTATTTCTTCTGCTTTTGTGTTTGACCAAAAAGTCCCTGGTGTTTGAAGAAAGCTGCAACTCAATAAGTATTTCCTTGCTTTGTGGCATCTAGTTTACAGCTTCAGAGAGCTATGTTCATGCAATCTTTCAGGAGTGCAAAGAGAAAATCCTAGAATCATGCTTGTGCCCCATTTATCAATAAAAGGAGAAAAAGAAAACCAAACCAAACAGCCCAAAAAACACCCTCTAATAAGGTAAATTATCACCATACTCTAAAGTGTTCTGTTTTCATACATTTGAATGCTGTAAGTCAAACAGTCTGGAATGTAAAAATCACACTACTTGGAAAATCAGGTTTCATAGAAAGAACAGTGATAGTACTTAAAAAAAATATATCTTTTGGATAACTAGTCATCACTTGAGGTCACAAGACCTTTCAGCTGGGCTCTGTTGCTCTGTGCTAGTCAGCCTGAGCTTTGTAACTGTGGCTACAGCCTCATACAGCTCATTGCTGAGGTCTGAGGTTACTGTCATCAGTAACTGCAGAGTTGTAGTAGTTGTGTCAGATAATTTTTGCCTGCTGCCTTCCTTAGATCCTTCCCTGCAGGTTCAGGCAGGGAAAAAGTAGGGAACGTGTTGGAGATTGCCACTGTGCTAAGCCTTATGCTTCTGTAGTGCTGCCCAACATCCCCAGAGAGAAAACTAGCCATTGACTGTGCCTAAGAGGCTGTTAGCTGCCGTGATCTTCATTACATCCTACTAATAGCTAGAAAAGGGCCCTGGCAGGGGCTGACCATGCCTTTGGGAGGCTCCCACGATGAAAGCAGCAAAGCATTCAAACAAGTGTTTCATTGTCTCTATCAATTAAGCAGACAATATTGCATCATCAGTACTGTAAATACTCGAGCGTGACAAATTGTTCCATTTTGCCTCTCAGCCTTCACTCACATCTGTAATAAATAAGGGCAAGCATGAGTGGTTTTGCATTTAAGTAACATTTAGCCACTACATGCTGGAGCAGAAAGACCACTCAGAGCACAGACAGAAATTGGTCCAGTTGTGTTCAATAGCAGTCAGACCAGGTGGGATACTGAAAAGCAGAGCAAGCAGGCCAGGAAATGGTCCCATTAGCGTGGAACAACCTGCCACCCACCTACAGTTCTGTGACTGAAAGACAGAGGTTGACTTTCATGTTTTCCACAGTCCTCCATAGATCATTCTTACACGAGAATGAAAGGTAAGACCAATGTCCTCAGCTGCTGCAGCATTCCGTGCCAGCTATGAGTTTCCTACCTTCTAGTTCAGCAGGTGGTGGAAGAGCAGCTGCTTATTTTATGACAAACTCCTGGACAGCCAAATCAACGGCTGTTGTAAAAGGGCAGCTTGGAGAGAGAGGAGGGCAATGGATTGCTGTGGTGAAAAGGAATTAATTCCAGTACCACCTATTGCCAGTCCTGCTTCTTGTCTTTCCTTCGCACCAGCAAACACAACAAATATTGCATCCTTCCTTCACACCCTGTCAGCATTCCAGATGTCTCTAGCATCTGTTTTCTTCACAGGAGAGGCAGCATGGTCTTGAACCTTCACCTGAAGGTAGCAAAATTCAAGTCTTGGCATTTGCTATTGGCTGACAGCAACACAGAAGAGCAGGCTGATTCACCCTATTTCAGTTTTCTTTTAAGTGAATCTGACATCACTGTCACAGCAGAGCAATGCTGTGGGGGGACAGTGTTGCCACATGTTGCTGAGAGCTGTTTGTCACCACAACTTGGAGCTGCCCTCATCACACATAGGATGGCGACAATAAGCTGCTTCCAGTACTTTTGCTGATCAATCAATTTCAGTGTCTAGTCTTAAGTTTTTTCACTTGGCTTAGCCTACATGTATTTTGCTTGTCACACTGGCTAATGGAAAATATGACTGCTCTGAAAGAACAAGCTTACTCTGAATTTCAGCAAAGATGAATAAAGGCAAGTGCAGCATACAATGCTTAAATGCCACTTAGCATTATTATGAGCTTTTTTGGCTCATCCTGAAGAAGTAAAGCAACAGTCCAGAAGTAGGAATAGTAGCAGACAGTCCTAAGCATCACTGTTAAGATTGTGATACAGCCAAAGATAAGTTGATCTGAGGAAAAAGAAATCAAATTCAATTTTCTGCTCTGCTGAAAGCTCTTCTAGACCATAAGGCACACAAAACAGCCTCTGATCAGCTAAGTGGTTGACCAGCTCTGCTCAACCAAAAGACTTTCTTCCATCTGAGTAAGGTATTTTATTAAACGCCTACTGTAAGAAAGATCGTGCTCTCTAGGTAAGTAATTCTGAATTTTCAGATCAAACACATTTGATTGTACTACTCTGCTACTCTAGTACTCTCTCTCTCTCTCTCTCAGGCACATAGAAAGGTTTTTGCTTTGCTCCTTTTTCCACTGTAATTCCACATTCACAAAGGTTTGGAAAAAGGTTTGCAGCACATTTTTGTTCAGAAGTCAAAACAGATGTCTGGGGAGGTAAGGGATGGCTAGACTGGATGAAATCCAGTATGAATCTTGAACATATCTCAGGTACTCTATAGCATTGCAGGAGAGGTGAGGAGGAGGCTAAAACTATTCTTTTTCTCTTCCCATTAGACTCCCAAAGGTTCCTGTTTGGAGTCAGTGAAGATTGCCATTGATACTGGTTACCGCCATATCGATGGTGCCTTTGTCTATTACAACGAGCATGAAGTGGGACAAGCCATCCGGGAGAAGATTGCTGAAGGGAAGATCAAGAGAGAAGACATTTTTTACTGTGGCAAGGTGAGGAGCTGAGCTCAGACTGTTTAATACAGGATTTCTGTCAAGGGCCTTTTCCTATAAATGCTGGTGGCCAATGTCTGGCATGCTTCCAAGTCCAACACTCTTTATTTTCCTTTCCTGGCATTATCATGACACCAGAGCTCTTTGAGCAGTTGTTAAGCACTCTGTCGTTCTCAGTTTAAAGCTCTGTTAGCAACAGGAACTATGCAATATCCATTCCACCTAGTATTATAGGTACCTACAAGTTTAGATCATGGCTACACTCAGCAGTGCTTCCTAAGCTGTCGCTGGCTCACATGTTGAGCTGTCACATGCATTTGTATAGTCACAAATGGATCCCAGCCTGGACAATGATCCTGCAGATGATTTATTTTTTGTTAGAGCAATTCCTTGTACAGGTTGCTGTGAGATTGCACAATGAAAAAGGTGAGAGCAAGCACGTTCATGCAAGTGTCTGTGTATGGGAGAACAGCAAGTGCTTACATTGGTACCACTGCCAGAAAATTACTCAACAAGCTACACCCTTAGTTACTGTATCACCTCTCATTAAAAAGTTCTATAATGATGAATCAACTTACTTGGATAGAAGATGTTGTTACGCTCCTATTTTAGAGCAACAAGGCCAGAGTTAATGCTTTGAAGTCTTAGCTGTAAGAGTTAATTCTGTCCTAGAAAATTCCCCCTGCAATTAAACATCTGAAAATATGTGTTACAACTACCATGATCATACCCCAGGTATAGAAGAAAGCACAATTCAGAATAAAAATCAGATGGCCCCAGAAAAATCCACGGTGTCTGTCCAGTTTCTAATGGAGTTCATAACCTCAAGTTGCCCCTCCTGCACTGCTTCTTTGAACATATCGGACTAATATTTTCCCCTTCTCCTTTCCCAAATAAGACGTAATCCACAAAAGTTACTCAACAGCATTGGAAATAAATACCAGAGTTCCTAGAGTGAAAGATCTCTTGGGATCAAAGGCTTTTTTTACTGTGGAGAGTTTAGTTAAGCTCTGTGATGTGGGAAATTAAGCCTTGGATTTAGCAATTTGCAGACCAGGTGGATTTTCAACAGCTACAGACCAATTTTAAGTACAGCACTTTCTAGTCTGCAAAGTATGCAACACTTTTCCAAGTTCCTTGCTTGGTCATACTGGTAAGAACCTTGTCATCCTGTGGAAAGTTTTGTGTCCTCAAATTTTCCACCTTATCAGGGTAGTCTCTCAGTATCTCATACACCAAATATGTTGATATGAATCAGTCCAAATATTTAGTTTCAACCATTTATAGTTTCATTACTGCAAGTCACCAACAATATTTCAAATCAAAACCACAAATCTCTGCCAAAAAGGTTAGAACAAGATGTCCTAGCAATTCTGAGTCATTTAACTTTCTCAGCTGCTTCCCCTGGGTTCTATATTTCCACATAACCCACAGGTTTTGTGAAAGTGCACCTCTTGGTTGTATTTCCTGACTTCCTTTACTTATTAAGCATTTCTATATTCAGTTGTTTGATCTAATCACTAAATGATTTTCCTAGTTGATAATCACTATTTAAACTTCGAGTCATCTGTGAAACTACATTGGATTTCCCAATTGTTAACTTCAGTTGCTCCCTAACCCACAGGTCTTGCAAGCCACAGGGCTGCAAATCACTGTAGGTACCATGAAAGTCAATGCCTGTGGTTCCAGCCTGTGAGTGGGAGTTTGTACTTGTATAAATTTATCATTCTGTTGTGTCCTGTTTGTGTTTGAGAAACCTTAAAGTGCTCAGGGTGATAGCTGAGCACTCTGTAGTCTTAAAAAAGTTCAAAAGCAGAAGTGGAAAATATTCCACAACCAAACAATTATTCATAATTCAGGATTTTCACAAGATTCACTGAATTGTTCACAACAGGTCTGAACTTTTCAGAAGCAGGACTGGATGTTGCTTGCCTTATGTGCTTTTGGGTCGTTAGCTTTGCATTCCTCACAAATCTCAAATCTCATAGGAACAGCAGGCAAACATTAAGGCATGAGTGGATCCATCAGCTGTTGATTGGTAACTGACTGATACGACTGCTGCACCTTCTAAGAGACATGGTAGATATGTTAGACCCATCAGTCTGCACAACAAAAGTTTGAGTTGCTTTCGGTCTTACTGACATCAGAAGTACTGGGAATTCCCAAGACACTTCAGGCTCAAGCCTCTCACTGAGTTCTTTCTTTAAACAAAGGCAATGCAAACTGAAGGTTGGTCCCTTAGCAAGGACTGACAAGAACAGCTCCGCTGAGTGGCAGCATTACTGGAATAGTGACTTGGTGCAATTGGGCTGCATCTGCCAGCTGAAATCATCAGCACTTGCACTTAGCTCTTGATGATGGCTGGCTGATGGGGCAGAGCAGCTCAGCATCCAGAAATTTTAGAGGTTTTATATCAACTGCCAACATCTCACTTGGCTTATATAGCAAGACCTTTTTGGTCTCCTCTTTCATCCCTGGATATTTCTTTCATTAAATTAGAAGTAACATTTCCAGGAAATGTGGTGTCGTGAAATGCCAAAGCCAGCTGGCAACTTTGCCTGCTCAAATGTCTGCATGGGTTCTGTTTAGGCAGATAATACAACTTGTACAAATCGTGAAAACAGTTGTGAAACTCTTAAGTTTCCATGGCATCTATGTATTACTATAGTACAAGTGCTTGTTTTTTTTTCCTTAAGGCTGTTTCTTTAGAAGCTCTAGAGTTTTTTTTGAATGGAAGTATATTCACTGGTAAGTACTGAGATCAATAGCACTGAGCTAGAAAGGGCACTCAGAAAAACTGCTTCTAAACTATGAACATATTTCATCTTGCTGCACTTCCAAAACACAACAATGAAACTAAATACAAAGAGTATAAAGACTCATTTCCTTATCTGTATTTAAGTCCAAAATAACATCTTGTTTAACATGTAAAGTGCTTCACAAAAACAATCAAACAACAAAAAAATACAAACAACCAAACCCACCAAAACAAAATAAAACCCAACAAACGGAACCAAAAACCCAGACCAAAGGCTTTCAGGAAATTCAGTTCAACAGCTTAAAACTCTGAAGGCAGGAACTTGGTCCCAGAATGTTAAAATGGTTCCTATACTCTAGTACCCTCAGCCTGTATAGCCACCATAACTGCTTCATGCCTTGCAACATACTGCTGAGGAAGGCCTAGTACCCATTTCCAGATGGCAAACTGTTTTGGTTTTTCAGCTTAAGGCAGGGTCAGATGTGTTGCTCTCAGGGCAACTGAACTTCAAGAAAACGCATCCTTGTCTCTGCTGGCAGAAGCGAGCAGGTAATTATTTCACAAGAAAATGACAATCTGCTTTTAAAAACCCAAACATTTAAAATTTGCCCAGACTGTCTTTTGACATCTATAGCCATTATTGGCATGCAGTGACTGCCAGCTTTGGTGGCAGAACTGGCTAGAGAATGACAGTACCAACAAACAGCAAGTTTTTCCAGCCAATAAAGGTGCCAAAAACGTTAACACAACTCCACATGTCAGTTCTGCGCATTGAAGAAAAGACAAAACAGCCCAGCTTACTGTGTGCAAACAAAAAGCACTTTAAACTCCCCATTCTGTGTTAATTCTGGGTTTTTTTGTTGGTTTTAACTGCAGCAATTGGTTTACAAAGAGCTCTTGGTTGCTAATTACCATGCCATGGTTTTATTCTTGCAAGAGATTTGCATCAGCAGAGTTCAGTTAGAGAGAGAGCACTGAAAACTAATCAACTAAGCACCCTCTATAGCAACCTCCAGGCATAAACCTGCAAGGAAGCAGCTGTGATTAAACAGAGTGAAGGGGCTGTACTTTTACTAGTCACACCTACTTTACAGTAACTAAACAATAATATATTTTTCAGTGAGGACTGGGAGGTAAATTAAAAATTCCCTGCGTCAGGCAGGCACTCAGACTCCATGACCACAGGAGAAAACCAAAATACTGTCTTTGTGCTGGGTGCTTGTCTCTTCCGTAGCTAACTCACATGATCTCATCTTCTGCCTTCAAGCATAAAACTGACCACAGATTTCTTGTGGGAACAAAGTTATCCAGTGAAAGCACATGCTTGGAAATCTTGGAAAACAAAATTAATCTGCCTAAGTTCATTGAGCAAGAGTTTGCAGCGTTCTAAGCTCAGAAGAACCTGTCTATCAATAAACAAATCTGGGGCAGTCCTGGGTGAGGATTCCTGTCTTAAACTACACATCTGCCTTTGGCAGAGGACAGAATAAGGCTCCTCACCACAATGTAGATCACAATGTCTTTGCACTGCATATAACCAGCTTTTTCAGAAGGACAAGAGTGTGCGTGTGGAGGTGTCAGCTGGAGTATGCTCACTGTTCTTCCACCAAAAAGAAACAATCTGTGCTTGCCTCCCCAGCTGTGGAATACCTGCCATCCCCCAGAACTGGTGCGTCCCACGCTGGAGAAAACCCTGAAGATCCTGCAGCTGGACTATGTTGACCTCTACATTATTGAGCTGCCAATGGCTTTCAAGGTAAAGATTAAAATAGCCCAGAGAAAAGTGTATGTTTGAATTCAGCCAAGGTCTTCATCTAGCACCTTCCTCACACCTTCCATTTTATGATGAAAATAGCACTTTGGCCAAATAATATTTGACATTTACTGCGTTCATACATTTCTGTTTACAACCCACTGCAAGAGAGGCTTATAGGTGTTTTGAGAACAGTTACTGACAACTGTAGCATATGGGCTTTCCACTGAAAGGACAACTCTCCTAACTCAATGCTTCCTATACTGAAGAATTATTGTTGCTGAAGCAGCACTGTCTCAATCCTCTCTCAGCTGTGGGGAGGGAGTTGCTGGAGGAAAGTAGTTGTATAAAGGAGTGAAGGGCTAGGGGTCAAGTTTGGAGAGGAAGACAGAAAGTGGAAAAGCCACCTGACTGTCCCCAAAACCACATAGCCTCAATAGTACTAAAGACACTGGGCAAATCATGGTTATGATCTTAATCTCCTTAATTCCAGTCTTCTCTCAGACAATGTCAGTAGGTCACATCTGGTCCCAAACATGGGCTGTCCAGCTCTCACTCTCAAATGTCTAACAAGTGAAAGCCTGCTAGTCCACACTGCTGGCTCTGGGCAATTTGTAGCCAAAACCTCTGAATGCAAGGAGCTCAAATCAGAGTTGCACACCTCCCTTGCAGCCAGCTCTTGCAAGTTCCAGATCTTTCTAGTTGCACAGCCATTTCTACCTCAATTTACAATTTTTCCTCCGCAAGTACATACAAATTAAATAATAGTGAAATGAGAAGAATGAGATTCAAAATTATATAAGTGGTTATGAACAAACTAAGTTCTTTTTCATAGAGAAAATAGGGTCAGGCAATTAGCTGGCTAATTGTTTCTGTGGGATGTTTAAGCTCTAAGCTGGCCTTTTCTGGTAGTTCTTTAATTATTAAAATTACATTTTGTAGGGACTCCAAACTGCCAGAAACATCAGACAGGAAGCAATTTACCAGCAAAGCAATCACCTTAGATCTGCAATTCATTTTCCCCTGAGGAAGCCATATCCCATTAAGACCTACATAGGAGTAACTGTACTCACATATGAAAACATTTTTTATACGGTCCCATGTATGGAATCTTTTTGGGTACATTTTTGAAAATTTCCCACCAGTTGCAATTTCCTGTTTCCCTTTGCTTGTGTTTGTATTCTCTAGTAGTTCATTCTCCCACATAGTGAAGGTCATTGTCTCACAATATAAAGATATAGGCAGCTGGCTTTAAAGTAATGTACATCGGACTCCCCGAGGCCTGTAACAACAATCTGAGTTGTTAAAGGAGTAGCAGTCCTAGAGGCTTATTTATGTCCTGCTTGAGAGGAGAGAAAAAAAAACTGGGTTTTGTCTGAACATATACATTTTTCCTGTGTCAAATACAGAAAGGAAAAAAACTGCCCTTTTGCAATGGTGACAGGTTTCTTTTCTTTTTCTCCCTCTCTCACAAATGCACTTATTCTGCATGTGCTGCTTGCCTTTGACGAAGAGTGTGCAAGTGTAATGCTAAAAAATTCCCTACTCTGCCCTAGTCTGCAAATGCTGATGCTTTCTGGCATCTCCAAAAGCCTTCTAGCAAAAAGAGTCCCTGCCTGAAAACGGTGAAGTACCTGAAACAAAACTTACAGTCCCACTCTCATTTGTAAAGCCTTTGACACAGTGCCCTATCCTTCTCTCTATGCTGAAGTGACATAGATTTGATGGGTGGACTGTCCAGGGGACAAGGAATTGGTTGGATGATCACATACAAAGGGTAGTGGTCAACAACTCAATGACCAGATGCAGACAGGTGAGATGTGGTTTCCCTCAAGGATCAGTGCTGTTGAATATCTTCATCAATTATATCAACAGTGAGATTGAGGGCACCCTCATCAAGTTTCCAGATAATACCAAGCTGAGGCAGCTGATAATTTTGAAGAATAGGATGCCATCCAGAGGCACCTGGACAGGCTGGAGAGGTGGGCTGAGGAGAATCTTATCAGGTTCAGTAAGTCAAAGTGCAAGGTCTCACACCTAGTTTAAGGCAGCCCTCAATATCATTACAGCCTGGGGGGTGATGAAATTGAGAACAACCCTGCAGAAAAGGCTTTGGGGATATTGGTGGACAAGAAGCTGGACATGAACCAACAATGTGAGCTTGCAGCCCAGAATGCAAATTGCATCCTGGGCTGCATCAAAAGAAGGGTGGCCAGCAGGTAGACAGAAGCGATTCTGCCACTCTGCTCTGGTGAAATCTCTATTGCACCCAGCTCTGGGGCCTTCAACATGAGAGAGACTGACCTGCTGGAGTGGGTCCAGAGGAGGACCACAAAGATAATCAGAGGGCTGGAGTGTTTCTCCTATGAAGGCAGGCTAAAAGAATTTGAGCTCTCACTCTTTCATTCCGTCAAGAGGGAAAGCTTATCTTCTCACTGGAACACAGGGAGTAGCATGTGAGGGGTGGAAACAAAAAAACAACCCAACCCCAAACCCCTACAAACCACAACAGTATCTCAGGCAAGTCTCCACCTGGCAGAAAACGGGCAGGCTTCTGGTACCAGCTAAGATGGAGGCAGGAACCTGGACAGAAGTTGATCAATGATGCAGGTCACTGGCTGCAGGGAGTGCCTCGGTCTCTCCTTGGTACCAGGGAGTTGTGCACACTGTAAACAGGTAGATTTTCTACTCAAACAAGCAGCACAGATACAAGGTGAGGTCAAAAGATTAAAAGATGGAGTCGACAGGCTCAGAAGAATTAGGCAAGCTGAAGATGAGATAGAAAGGCTCTGACTGTGCCAATAGCAAGACAAGAATACCTATTAAAAGATCCTGAGAGTCAAGTACCCCCTGTAGTCTTCCCCTGCCAGACTGAAGCCAGTAACCAAAAGGAAAAGAGGGAGGAGAGGCAAGTCCATGGTCAAGGCAGTAAACAAACTCCTGCCTTGTCCACCTCCCCAAGAGGGAGCTGTGGCAACAAGTTCCCACCCGCTGTGATGGGAGTGTTGCTTCAGTTATTACCAGAGCCCCCCAGGTGCCCTTGCAGAACAGGTTTAAAGTCCTGCAAGTGCAGCTGGTCAATGAGGAAGATGAATCATTTATCTTGGAAGAATTTGCAAAATTAAGGAAGCCCAAGACCAGCATACAAACATCTTCTATCAGAAAAAAAAGAAGAGTCATTGTTATAGGAGACTCCCTTCTGATGGGAACAGAAGGCTCAATATGCAGACCTGACCCGCTTCAAAGGGAAGTTTGCTGCCTCCTTAGGGCAGGAATCAAGGCGATGATAAGAAGGCTTCCCTCCCTGGTAAGGCCCACAGATTATTACCCATTATTAACCTTCCAGATAAGTAATTATGACCTTGAAAGAAGAAAATTGAAGGCTATCAAGACAGACTACAGGGTCTTGGGTCAACTGGTCAAGGGAGTGGGAGCACAGGCAGTGTTCTCTTCGATCCTACCTGTTGCAGGAACCAACCCAGAAAGACTGAGGAGGACTCAACAGCTCAATTCTTGGCTTTGAGCCTGATGCCTCAAGCAGGACTTTGGGTTTCTTGACTAGGCATCACCCCACAAGATGCCAGGTCTGCTGGCAGCAGATGGGGTGCATCTCTCTCCAAGTGGGAGAAGGTTTATATTGCAGGGTTTGTCTGGACTCATTAATCATGCTTTAAACTAGGTTGGAAGGGAGGGAGTGAAAAAGCCACGCTTACTGTAAGCAAGCCTGACAGAAATGTGGGGTGATCTGTCAGCTCCACTGCTATCTCAGAGGAGGTAGATAACAATGAGTTGTGTATTGGAGAAGATGCAAGGGCTAGCAATGAGTACAAGCTGAGGGACAGCATACCAGGGTGGGAGGCTAATAAGAGCCTCCACCCTGTTACCATACAGCACACTGGGCATACAGGAGAATTCTCAAAGTTTCACAGAGGTGAACCATGGGGATCAAGTAATAAGGAATCATCAGCACACACAGAGCTCACTGCTAGGTTGGTGGCCATGGGAGTGGCTGGGAATGGCCAGACAGCAAGACTGGAAGCTAATAATGGACTAACTCCCTCCCTGATATGCTTATATACCAATGCATGGGGAATAAGTAGAAGGAGATGGAGATCTGTCTTAGGCTGAATGACTATGATATAATTGCCATCACTGAAACGTGGTGGGACAGCTCTCATGACAGGAACGTTGTGGTGGATGGCTATGTACTGTTCAGGAAGAATAGACCAGCAAGATGAGGTGGGGGAGTTGCTCTCTATGTGCAAGAGCAACTGAAATGTGCTGAGTTCTATCCAAGGGGGGAGGGAGAATAGGTTAAAAGTGTGTGTGTAAGAATTAAGGAATGTGGGAAAGGAGATGAAATTGTTGTAGGTGTCTTCTATAGACCACCAAACCAAGAGGAAGATGTTGATGAGGTCTCCTACAGTCAACAGAGGTAACCTCTAGAGCCAACTCCTTGGTACACATGGGTGACTTCAATCACCCTGATATTTGCTGGGAAGCTTACACAGCCAGGCACAGCCAGTCCAAAAGGTTCTTGCAGTGTATCAGTGATAACTTCCTGATGCAGGTAGTGGAGGAACCAACAAGGAGAGGTGCACTGCTGAACCTTGTATTAACTAATAAAGGACTGGTTGAGAACATTAAGGCGGAGAACAGCCTTGGGGACAGTGATTACAACATGGTTGAATTTAGTATTACACAGGGTAGAAGCAGACCAACAAGTAGGATCACAACTCTGGACTTCTGCAAGGCTGATGTTGTACTCTGAAGAGATACTCTTGCAGAAATCCCATGGGCTAAGGCTCTGGAGGGTAAAGGAGCCCAAGAAAGTCAGCAAATTTTTAAAGACCACTTCCTCCAAGCCCAAGCTAGGTGTGTTCTTCGAGCAGAAAAATCGGGCAGACATGCTAGGAGACCTGCATGGCTGAGCACAGAGCTCCTGAAGGAAATCTCAGAGGAAAAAGAAACTTACAGTTCATGGAAGAAGGAATTTGTCACTTGGGAGAAATATAGAGAAATTTTCAGGGCATGTAGAAAGGCAACAAGGAAGGCCAAAGCCCTCCTGGAACTGAAACTGGCAAAGGAAGTTAAAGAGAACAAGGAGGGCTTCTTTGAATATACCAGCAGGAAAAGAAAGAATAGGGAAAGTGTAGGGCCCTGAATGAAGGAGAGGAAGCCTGGAGGAGGGAATGCTCCCCACTGGTCAGCACAGACTGGGTTAGGGATCAATTACACAAATTGAACATTCACAAGTCTGTGGGCCCTGATAAGATGCAGCAAAGGGTGCTAAAAGAACTGCCTGATGTTATGGCTCTGCCACTCTCTATCATCTTTGCAAAATCGTGTCACTCTAGTCTTCAGAAAGGGCAAGAAAGAGGTTCTAGGAAATTACAGACCAGTTAGTCTCACCTTCATCCCTGGAAAAATGACAGAGCAGCTCGTTCTGGAGGGCATCTCAAGGCCTTGGAAGAGAAGCAGCTTATCAGGAGTAGTCAGCGTGGATTTACCACGGGGAAATCATGCTTGACTAACCTGATAGCATTCTATGAGGACATAACTGAATGGGTAGATTCAGTGAGACCAGTGGATGTAGTCTACCTTGACCTTAGTTATGTCCTTTGACATCATCTCCCATGAGGGAGTGTGGGATGGAAGAGCAGAGAGCGAGGTGCATTAGGAGCTTGTTACAAGATAGAGTTCAAAGAGTGGCGCTCAATGGTGCCAGGTCCAGCTGGAGAGCTGTAACTAGTGGAGTTCTCAGGGACCAGTGCTGGGTCTGGTGCTGTTCAACATTTTCATCAATTACACCAATGAGGAGACAGAGTCTGCTCAGGAAGTTTGCTGATGACACCAAACTGGGAGGCTTGCCTGATACAGCTGAAGCCTGTGCAACCTTCCAGAGAGACTTGGACAGACTGGAGAGCTGGGCACAGAGGAACCAAATGAAGTTCAACAAGGACAAATGCAGAGTCCAATACCTGGGAAGGAATAATAAACTCAAGCAGAGTAGACACAATCTGTGAAACCATTAAGAACCAGGGCCCTGCAGAGCTCAGTGTTGCAGATTGTTTTAGAGGCTTTTAGGCAGAGTAAAAGGAATCTGGTTTCAGAGAATGAAAATAGTGATAGAAAGAAGAAAATGGAGAGATGATAAATTAGCTAATGTAATTGCTGTCTATTGGCTACTGCACAAAAGCAACGCTAAGCAGAAGTTAATGACTTAGAAGTGGATCAGAGTATAAAAAGCTCTTGAATTCAGTCTTGTCCCCTGAACTCACAGAAATCTGACTGCTATGTTTTGAGCTTGCAGTACTTGGAGAGTCTACCAAGATATCATGGGGCTGAATGGTTTGTTCCAAGATACCATGGAGTAGTTTTGTAAATAGAGCTTCTCCATCTCAAGTTATGTTGGCAAACAGTTTGTCTTGTAATACAACAATGTAGCCAGCAGCCACCTACCTCCTTATAGTCAAGATTTTATTTTATTTTATTTTACTTTATTTGTTGGTTTGGTTTATTTTGTCCAAGACACAGCAACAAAGGCAACAAGTCATCTTTGTGGAATTCATCGAGGAAAATCAGAACATGTGGAGGAGACAGGATTATGCCCGTAACATAGACCTTGGCCTCTGAAATTTGAGGCTGTTTTCCTTAGGCTCACTTTTGCCATGAAATGGCTTGAATTTGAACTTCTGGATTGAACTGGGAGGGCCAGTTACTGATCATATTAGTCACAGCTGTATGTTCCCAAGGAGTTACCATGTCAACATCTTGTACCCAGGCCTTTGAAATGTAGCAGTTTGCAGTCAGATCAAATTTCAAACATCACTGAAGAAAAGTTGATGTTGCAATCAGACAAAGGGGAGGGAGGTGTTAATGTGTTGCCTGCAACAGCAGTGAAATGACCAGTAAATAAGAGAAAGCTGTGCTCATGACTTACCAGGTCATAATGACTTACCAGGTCATAATTAACCTCTGAAGTCTTGTTTAAGGGATGTAGAGATCAGAAGACAGAGTTCCTAGCGCCCAAAGAAAGGTGGAAAACGCACTTAAGAGGTTCAAGACCTGGAGTACAGCTATGCAGAGCCCTTTACTCCTAGTAAGCAGCTCTTGGGAATGGTCCCTCCATCTATTGGGAGCTGGACTGAGCTGGTACTCTTGTCAGATGTCTAGGTCGCAAGCAGGATCAGGGGAAAGGCTGGGAAGAAGAGGGAAAGTAGAAGATAATACAGGCTGCTACTGTAAGCCAACCCTTCAGAAGGAGGCTGCTCCTTTGGATGCCATAACATAAATGTTGAAAGTTTATTGACAATATAAGGCCATCTGGGAGCTCCTCAGTGTGCACTTATGACAGTTCAAAAGTGTATCCAAGGATGATCTAGCAGTGGAGGATGTGGTAAGCCCAGCATGAATGACCTGTTGAACTTCTGGTGTTAAGACAGTTTCGTTTTTTTTTTATCTTGGTGTTTGCTAGCAGGAACAGAGTCTGTAGAAACATCTTTCCTCTGAGGAGTGAATTTTTTTCTTTAAAGCACAAAAGTATGGTTTTACTTTTCAGCCTGGAGATGCAATCTACCCAAGAGATGAAAACGGAAAAATGATCTACCATGAGACAGACTTATGTGCCACTTGGGAGGTAAGCAAACACTACATCTATCCATATAAGCTTTAAAAACACAGATTCTCATTTTCAGTTTTACTTGTGGCCTTCATAAACAGAGCTGACACGTACTGATAGGGCAAATGGATCAAATTCTACTAGCTCTGTAGCTCTGTCTAAAGATGTTGCTTTTTGCCATCACAATTATTTTATAACATACTAAAACATTGTTGAAATATCTGGCATCCACAATGATTCTTTCAGACAGCACACTCTACACTTGCTAGTTGACGTATCTGTAGAGTGTTACCAGTCTCTACTCTTTATTAGATGTTTACTGCAGGAGAAAGTTTGAGCCTTAAAATATTTTTTTAAAAAAATAAATAAATAAAAGAAAAAAGAAGTTTTTCACCTTCAGGAAAATCAGGATTTGTCCTAAATCTCACCATAAAAACACCCAAGAAAAAAAAAAACAAACCACCCTCACCAGAACTCTTGCCACCAGAACAGATTAACTCACTTCTAAATCTAATTATTGGATGCAAATGCAAGGTTTTTCTGCTACAAAAACTTGGATAGAAGTAGCATTTGCCTGATTTATTACATTCTAAATTTGTATGTGATGCATTCTAATCATATAGGTAGATATCTCCTTAAGCCTACTGCTACCTGGCTTTATAAACTGAGGCAAGGCAGAAAGTCAGATTAGCAATCTCCTCATCAAGCTCCTGCCTTCTGAGGTCTGAGAGACTCTTTAATTTATGGCCAACATTGGTCAGCTCTCCTTCTGCATCAGGTCTGCTATAAAAGCATCACTAATTCGGCCTAGTTCACACCAAGAGGGATAACAATGGGCTACTACTACAAGTTCCCTTTCTGCTGACACTGTTCCATACCTAAGTAGCCATGTCTGATTTTAGCTCTAGTTGAGGTGCAGCAGATAAAGATGTAGAACAGCTGAAATTCTGAAACAGGTTTTGAAGAGAGACAGCTCAAGGTGGACTTGGGATATCTTCTGACAGCTGAGACATCCAAGCTGGATCTCAGGGAAAACTAGAGACTTCCACATTAGCTGTTTATGTTGTCCTTATCTTTGTCTGAGGCAGTTCATTCCTCCCTTTCACAGGCTAGTTGCTTGAATATTGAAAGCAACAGCTGTCCAAATGCAGTTGTGTTTTTATATTCAAGCTGGTGCTTATTGTAAAGGATATATTGTAGCAGATCACTCTTCAGCTAATAAGCCTAAAGAAAAAAAAGGTGGTGGTGAGTGCCTGCAAATAATAACATCAATCTAAATAAAACTGGCTAAACTCAAACCAGATAATTTCACTCTCCTGGTATGGTGCTAGGAGGCAATAATGGCTCCAGATGACTGTATTTGCTGACTTGTCACTGAGTGATACAAAGCATATGAGGCCAACTAGAGGTCATCAAATACATGGTGCCTCTTGCCTCCCTGCTTTCAGCTCTTGAGAGACAGAAAGGAATAACAAAGCTGGCAGAAAGGGCATCCAGCTCCACAGCAGAGTCTGCTCTGCCTCAGTCACTAATCATCTGTGTGCAGGTTTTTGGAAGCAAAGGGGAAGAATTTAAGAAAAGACCCTCTATTCTCCTTAACAATCCAGCAGATGAAGCTAATAAAGACCAGGGCATGTATTCACATCCAAGGCTTTCTCAGCTATTAGGATTTGTCTGAAGTACAGAATATCTAGAATTCCTCTCTCCTCTATTTTTTTTTTCTCTTTACTTGATGCTGTACTGAAGTTTTGCTGTTCTTGTGATGCGCCTTTCCAGATATTTAGAGGATTTAATTGGAAAGAGACCTCGTATGAGAAACTGTTGCACAGTCAACAGGAACAAACTGGATTATCAGGAAAGCAATTTGGTTTGTTCTCTTGCCCTTCTTGAGTTTTGAGGCAGTGTTAAATCCACATAAAATAAACTCTTTAAAAGCAGATGTCTGGCTTTTAAGTATCTACACCTCAGATGAATCTTTCTTCTCTCCAGACAAATTCTACCCTCACAGGAGGTATAGAAGGTTAGGATTTGGTCTGGAAAGCGAGTCTGCATGAGAACAGAGATTAGAACAGTGGGACGGCACCAGCCCTCATGATAATAGAGTTGTTAGTTCTACTGTAGCAAAGATTTTCTGCAATCTCCAAAATGGACTACCTTCCACCTATCTCTAAAATCATGCTCCAAGAAATCAAGCAATCAAGCCAATATGTTGGACTCCACAGGTCTTTGCTTTCTTTGCAGGCTATGGAAGCATGTAAAGATGCAGGCTTGGCAAAGTCTATTGGAGTATCCAATTTCAACCGCAGGCAGCTGGAGATGATCCTGAACAAGCCAGGACTTAAGTACAAACCTGTCAGCAACCAGGTATGACTGCAAGCCGAGGGCAATGCCTGCCATGGTGCCAATGCCACGTAGGGAATTCAGAAGCAGCATGTGGCCTAAACCACCGTATGCATAAAGGTGATGTGCGTTTTGCCATAGGTGCTGCCCTCCATACCGTCACACTTTCATTTCTAGCTTGAAAATATTGCTTATCCTACCTAAGCTAGAGATAAATATTTGAAGGTGCTGGGGGGAAAAAAAAATAAATTCTCCCCATTTCCTGCTCCAGGACTAAAAAAACGGCACCTCTGTGCCAAAGCTCCACTAGCAAGGTTGAATGCCAAGTCAATGCAGATCTTAAACTTTGCCAAGTACCCTACTTCAAGTCCAAAAAATTCCTGAGACAAACCATTCAGAGCTAACCAGTCCTCAGTGAAGCCATATCTACCTTAGCTGACACCAAATCAAAACAAGTCCTAAGTATCGGGGTTCCCAAGTTGCTCTAAGCTTCCAAAGTATAAAAGCCATTAGTACCAACTCCTAAATTTCCTGTACTGGCCCTCTTGTGCCTTTCCTATAAGACATAAGTAAGAGTTAGAGAAAAAATATATTAAAGAGGAGACCCTATTTAAGCAACCATCAACTTGAGCTGAACAAGCCTGCAAAGATGATAGACATGTCTGAGTTAAATTACAGTAGTAGAGCTCAGAGAAGGTAGTAAATGGCAGTGACCCATCTGGATGCCCAATACCTTTGGCTCTGATATTTGGCAGCCCACTGCATTTCCTAGAAATCATTGGAAAGCTCTTCTGACTCATCTGGCACAAACAAGTATCTATGTTAGCAGTATCAGAGAAGAGGCCAGAGACCAACTGGGACCAGCTTCCCACCATCAGCACGTTGCTAGAAAGCTGGGATTGACATGGAGAAGGGCAGGGATGTTGGCCATAGCCTTCCCTTTCTGCCTGACCTGCAGGGAAAGGCAGCCTGTGTAGGAGGAAATTCCAACACCCTTCACTGGTATTAACATGCCCAGCTGGTGCAAAATCCAACTGCTGTTTCTGGCATACCCCTAAGATTAGACCTAACATTGCTTCCTGAGATCAAGGGAAACTGGGTAAAAGATTAAGCCCATCTTAGGGAAGATAGCCAGCAAGCATAGATGTACCAGCCAGCTTCAGATCACCTGCAAACAGTGGTTGTTCTGCCACTTTGTAGACATCCCATTCCTGGAGACTGAGAACACAGCCTGAAAAATCCCTGTTTGCAGGTGAACAGCATTTGCAATGTGGGAAGGTAAAGCATCTACCAAGGTCATAACTGTTAGGGAGTTAACCCTCTGCACCTTTCTATGTGAGACAGTTTATGCCAACACTCCCTCTAAAAGCAACATTAGATTAGTCATCCTGAATGCAAGGGGCAGAAATACAAAGATGTAAGCACCCTGACACGGGTTGCCTTCTCAGTCTGCTTCTCTAGTTAGCTTTCTTGATGTCCATCCCCCCACACCAATTGCCACCTGTCCTCTGGATGCCAGTGAAACGTACCACAAGCCAAACTGCAATCACAAATGCCAGCCTGCTGTCCATGCAAATAAATAAATCTATCACCCAGCAATATATGCTTAGAACATTAGCCACAGAGTTTTCCCACTCCTTAACTTATATTTATCCTTTCCTGAAAGCATCATCTGGTTTGCAGATCTTATAAAGAGTGGGACATTTTCTGCTTCTGTATCTGATCTTGTGGGTTAATTATTATTTCTGGGTTACACTTGTAGGTTGAATGCCATCCTTACTTCACCCAACCCAAACTCTTAGAATTTTGCAGACAACACGACATTGTTATTGTTGGGTACAGCCCACTAGGAACTTCAAGAGATGAAACATGGTAAGTCTCCCTCTTAGTTTCTAATAGGACAGTATCAAGGAAAAGAATAATAGTTCTCCCCTGCTGCTTCTCTGTGCAAAATACCTTTGCTCCCATTTTTCAAGGTAGTTTTGAACTTCAGTATCTAAATATTAGTGTTCTAAATGTGAACTTGCAACACTCCTCACATTAAAAAAAAAAAAAAAAAGTAGTGAGATGTCTATATAGAAGGTCATCTTAGGTCTCCTTTTACAGAAAGCAAGTGTAGTGGGTTTGCAGTGACCTGCCCCCCCACCTTTTAAAACCCCGGCTAAAACTCAGAAAAACACACTGGAAGTTAATAAATGAAGCTTTATATTTACAGCAATGCAAATATACAAGCAAATATTTACAAGATATAACAGATATTTACAGAAATATACAGTAAAAAAGGAATACAGACACCACACCCCTCCTGGAGACCAAAATCCCCAAGAGAGGGAAACCAAACGCCCCCCCCTACCACCTTTCCCTCCTTCCCCCAGCTTTATCTCACCACTTGATGATGCTGCAGATAAGCTGAAGATCGGTCAGAAAGATTAGTGGCAGGAAGGAATGAATGGTTTTAGTGATTTTACTCTGAATTAGTTCAAAGGCAGAGAGACAAAGGAAAGAAGCTGCTGAAGCCTGTGCAGACCCAGAGCCCACTGACTGGGCAAGCACACTGGCTTATCTGGATGCTTTGGGAACATTCTCAAAACAATCTTCTTTCTTCTCTCTCAGTGAAACTGGGTGAAGTGACACAGTATGTTTAATTTCTCACTCAAATTCTCCAATTAGCTCAAACCAACACAGCAAGTATCTATAACTGGGAATGTGAAAGCTTAGGTGAGGAAGCAGAAACTAAATCAACCTTAGGCCTTAGTACATCACACAGGAAGTTGTCTTTGACAACCAACCAACCTAAATGCCAAAGCTTTTCTCCCGTATTTCACACTACACATCAAAAAGGCACAGTATTATGTCCCCAAACAAGAAGCTACCTCTAGGCTTTGACATTAAATATAAAGGAGTTTGGTTTTCCACCCCCCCACNTTCCAGGGTAAATGTGTCCTCCCCTCCATTACTGAAGGATCCTGTTCTGAATGCCATTGGGAAAAAGTACAACAAGACAGCTGCACAGATTGCTCTGCGTTTCAATGTCCAGCGAGGGGTGGTGGTGATCCCAAAAAGCTTTAATCCACAACGCATCAGAGAGAATTTCCAGGTAAATTTGGTGCATGGATGAATCCACTTACATTGGCTTAGCACCTATAGAAGGTGAATTCCCCCATGTCTTTCTGTAGACCTGAGGCTTGAACAGTGTCCATCTTTGCCACATTTGATGTGACACTTAATGGTACCATGATATAACAATGCTACCATTGTTTGTTTGTCACTTAACGGTACCATAATATAACAAAGGTACCATGGATTGTTTGTCACTTAATGGTACCATAATATAGCAATAATGTAACAAAGCAGAGAAGAAATTTGTGTCCTTTTGCCCTCTAGAGTAGCTGAAGCTCCAGCTGATAGTATATTTCAGAGCACTGTTTGCTGTAGTGAGGAGCACAAATGAGATGAAGTATTTCAATAGGTTAGCAGTCCAAGGTTGCTGGCTCTAAGTGTTCAGGAATGACTGACTTGTTCTGCCCAGTCTTCAGGTATGGGGCAGCTTTGTTAGGGAAGGGTTGCTGCATACCAGTGTGCCAGAAAGGCTCATAACCACACCACCAGAAAGCATTTGACTTGATTACCACACACACACACGTAAGAGAAGAATTTGTTCCCTTGTCCCTTGCGGCACTCAGTACCCACATTGCTCCCCACTTACCTTGCCGCTGTGCTGCTTTCAAAGCTGATGTCCCAGTACTTGCCAGACTACTTCCTTTATCTTGCAAAGTAGTATAAACTAGCGGGACTGCACTTATAGCCCTAAGACTTTCCTATAAACGTAAGCAAGTATGGGAGATGGGGGAGGAAGGGGAACTGTACTTCTAAAATCTGGAACATATGAACGTTATTTAAAAAAAAAAAAAATACTAACTTGTTTCTAACATCTCCTTCCATTAGATCTTTGACTTCTCTCTCACTGAAAAAGAGATGAAAGAAATTGAAGCCCTGAACAAAAACGTTCGTTATGTGGAACTGCTAATGTAAGTTAGAGGAGGAATTCTAGATCTTCACAGAGTATGCTTGTCTTTTCAGAGGATTTAAAAAACAAAAACCAACCAACAAACCCAAAAACCTCACCCCCTCCCAAGAACAAACAACCTACTGCAAACATCACCCCCCAAAAAACATACACACACACACTCACAAAAATTCCTTTTAATATTACATTTTGTATAAAAGTCCCTATTTTAAGGTAAGTCTTAAACATGGGAGGTTTTTAATGCAGCCTGAATATGTTCCTGGACCCACCGCAGAAATAAGTGTCAGCTCAGATGTCCAAAGCCCACATGGTCAAAAGTGACCGTGTCTGACTATTGGGTCTCTGCTCCACCTCCTTCAACATTTTGTGCTATGTGTTGTAACAATAGTCTCATCCACTCGTAAGTTGTTCCTGAAACACACCTAGGAGCAGTTTCTTGTCTTTCATTTCCAGTGCCCATAAAGCCACATTGCTGCTTGAGTACAACAGTTCAAGGATTGTAAACCTAACATTTCCAGAGGCAACTTGTCCCTAACGGCTATATGTAAGGCTAAGAATTCAGAGCACTGCTACATGAAACCACAGGGATAATCTAGGGAGAGCTTTACTCCTTACATGATACTTCGGTCAGAAGATCAAAATCTGCCAACCTAACTTCCTCATAAAAGAGGATATATCTTAGTGACCACAAGTGGTCAGAAACTTGGTTTTGACCCTTTCTCTGACACTGCCTTCTTCAGCAATCTTCCTCTCCTGCTCCCATGTTGAGTTGTACCTTCTTAAATGAAAGGCAGAAAAATCACAAAACTTAACTGCTACATCTTCCTAATTATCTGTTCTAAGAACCAGCAAGACTTTATCTCTTGACTGCTTCTGATCTAAAGCTTACCACTCAGTTAGTTTTACTTTACTTGAAGTAAACTGCACTACCCCAGAAGATCCAGGCTGACCAAACATCTCTTTTTCAAGAGGATGAGGCCATTTGTTTTTACTTCAGTTCAAGAGCATCTGCAGTTTATGGCCAAACTTATGCTTTCCCCTTTTCAGGGCACTCAATGCTGTAGACAAATGCTAGAGATTCATTGCCAAGCATTTATCTTGTTACTTTAGATTGCCTGTGTCTTGACAAATTGTAGTGCGCTCAAGTACTAAAAATAATGAAAAGCAGGATAACAGCATCAGCAGCACTCTAAAATATTGACCACTGCTCAAAAGATTGGAGAATATTGCAAAGGAACAAATAAACCACTTACTGTGCTGCACAAATATGATAGGAAATATAAATTAAGTTAAAAGCATCACAATGAAGGTCACTTTTCACATTTAACTCAGCCAGGTGCTCTGAAGCTTTAGTTTCTTTAGTAGCCTTCCATCAATTAGCAGTACTTAGTTCCAGAAAGCTTCTCACAACTGACCTAACAGATTCTTATGTCTGTTTTGGCATTTGAAATAGTTTTTCTCTTTTTTTTTTTTTGCATAGCTAAGCTGTGCTATAACATCATTTAAACTTCTAGTGATTATATAAGAAAAATGTAACCTTGGTGCAAATTCAAGAGCCTTTTCTAGAAGCAAAATTAAAGCATGCAAGTGCCCACGAGAAGAACTTTTTAAGCCATCAATCCAAAAAGTAATAAACTAAATGCTTTGCTTTATTAGACTAAATTTGGTCACAGGAGACCACTGAGGACAAGGAAAACAGGATGTGTAGGATTTTCACAGCAGTGCCATGTTTAGGGAAAATGCTTAAATGCAGTCTGACCTTAATTGTGGAAAATGCTTCTTAGAAAAGGGATGTTGCCATGTCAGGAGCAGCTAAACATTTATCTGCTTTCTATGTGTTCTTACACTGAGGTGTTTGGAATGGACACTGCAACAGATGAGTTACCAGCCTAAAGAGATTTCTTAATTCAACCATCAATGTGTATCTGTAAAAGTCAATCCATCACACAGAAAGATTTCTGGTTAGTCAGCTTTGTGCAAAATCTTCCACTGTAGCTTTCCTCTGGCTCTTCCTGTTATCAGCTGCCACAGGTGCTACGTGCAAACCTTTTGTTCTGGTGGTGTGAGTAAGCCCACACAAACAACAGGATACTGCAGTCAGTGGAACAGGTTAGGAACTTAAGCATTTGACCAGGAAATCAGAGTTTTGTAAAAATGAGTGCTTCAGTAAACCTCAATGTGAAGTGGGTTTTCTCACCTTGGGGAAGTCTGGAATTATGGCGCTGGGCAAGATTTACATTAATCTGTCTGCCTGATTTATCTTGTACTCCTAGTATCTGCTATGGATATGCTTTAATACCAGTCATTGTAAGCTGCTTTGACTCCTGGGTGAATCATTTTCATTCAGAGAACTCAAATCTTTGAACATCTGAGAACTGATTAGCAAGCATGTTCCACAGATGGAAAGATACTGGCAACTCAGATACTTTCAAATTATACTGAGACCAAACAAACCCAAGTGTTGTGGCTTGGTTGATTTTTTTTTTTCATTTGTTTTTTGTTGGTGGTGGTTGGTTGGGCT
>VWZI01015485.1:136690-176700 GCA_013396835.1 Psilopogon haemacephalus
CAACTCAATCTGTCAATGTGTAAACACTTCAGCTTGGCTGAATATTGGAATGAAATGTTTTGACACAACCAATTCAAAATGTTTGATGCCTTCCAGTTAGTCAGCTTCAACATTGTGAAATGTATCCTTCCCAAATTGGAACAATTCACAGCTGGGATTAATGCCAGTATTTGTTATGCCCTGCTGAAAGGCAAGGGAGCCTTCTGTCGTGGTGCACCTGAGAATGCTCTTTAGAAATTTCAGATTTTGCTAATGGAAAGTGTTTGTCAAGTGAGGGCTTGTGGTTTAGTGTCATCTCAAATCAACAAGAAAATCCACTTAAAAAAAAAAAAAAAAAGTGTGGGAGGTGGGGAAATGAAAGCAAAACCAAACCCCCACAACTACCCTTTTCTCAACTCCATCAAAAATGGGCAAACAGTTACTTTCTCATCTCCAGTTGACTGTGGGAATTTTCTTCTTGCCTTGTATAGTGATCCTGAATCATGCATCTTCCCTGAGCATGCAGTTTTACAATTAAGGCTGAAGCATCTCTACTTTTGGTAGTACAGAGCCATGAAAATCCATTTTGTCCCTGAACTGGGCCATCCCAAAGTTTCTCTGTAAATTCTCTGCCACCAGTGCTATTAACTTGGCAGAGCAACCACATCTAGGCTAAGTCAGAGAAAAGCCAGACATGGTTTAGATGTGGCAGCCACTTGGAGAAAGCACCATAGCAAACCCATGCCAGCTCCATGTGCATAAACTAAAGTACTACAATCTGGTATCTCAATTTCCCCTTCAAATATAGCCTTTATTTCTGAGTGCCTTTCTGGACATCCAGACAAATAGGTCTTCCCCTTCCAAATACATAGATTGTGAAGTCATCTCCCTTCCCTAGAACATTAGCCTGAGTTAAATCCACTGAGTTAAATAGCAAGAAAGCTGATGTCCAAACTTTTGCCAGTTTTCCCCCCTCTGTCCTTAAGATATGGGGTCTGAAGGAATGAAAAATCATCCTTCTCTGTCCTCTTTCTGAATGAACAGGTTTGCTTACAAATCTGCAGGGAAGACATTTCAAACTAGGCAGCTTCTGAATAAGGAGTAGAGCCTTCCATAAAGATCTCCTGTACATTGCAGTGAAAAGGTTTGCTAGGCACAGGACAGCTGTGATGTGATACCCTACTTCACCCAAGAAGCTGACTTATTCCATTTGACCCCTCCACAGGTGGCGTGACCATCCAGAGTATCCCTTCAGCGATGAATACTGAAAACAAGCTGCATCTGCACAGGTTCCTAACTCGGTGCCATTATGCTTTGATGAAAGAGACCCAACATCTGGTGCTTTGACTTCATGGGAGACTGTTCAAATCAGCATTAAAAACAAGACATTTACTTCCTCTTGTCAGTCTCTTATTGCTACTTGAATAGGTTAAATAGATTTGTTTTCCATCTCTGATTTTGACTTAGGAGGCTTTAACTCTGAAAATTGAAGCTGCAAAATTGACAGCTGATAAAAGTGAAGATTTTACCTGAAAACAGGCTTACTAGTTCAAGCTACATAATTTTCCCACTGTGACACATTCCTTGCTGAATTTGAAGCAAGAAGTTCTGCTTCAGTAGATGTGAAGCAGCATCATTTTGTTTCACAGCTCAAGCGAGAGAAAGCTAGGAGTGGAGAATGAATTGGATTTCAGAAAGAGAGAGAGATATACACATATGTATATTGATATGTCTATTGATATGTAGATAGATACAGGTATACTCACTGCTTCATGCATTGAAGCTTGTTTCACTTTGACCAGAGCATTCTTCATGTGCATACATGAGCTGCATTCCATAGGCACACCGCAGCTGGCTCCACATGTACCCAGTTCAAGCCCTAAAGCACTGTAAATGTGTTCATGTCCTCCAAATACCTCAGCGAAACGCAGGAGAATATATGACTCAGGTGGATCTGTATTTGAGCTGCCATACAAAGATGGCTTTGGAAAAGCATTGCTTACACAGCCTGGGCCTAATGCTAGTGAAAGCCTCATCTCATGAGATTAAAAATCATTTAAACTTCTTTCATGCTCCAGAAACTGATAACCACTCAAGAAAGTCTGTCACTTAAAAATTCTCAAAAATTCTTACAAGCTTCCATATGAACTCCAGACCATAAGAATAGTGAATTTGGAAGATAAGTTTTAAAACAGGAGAAAGCTGGATTTTAGGTTTTGTTGTTGTTTTGTTTGTGCTACTGTTGGAGTTTTTTCGTTATTGGTTAGTTGTGTTATTTTGGGGGGGATGTTTGTTTATTTGGGGGCTTGTTTGCTTATTTTTATTATTGTTGTTTGTTTAGTTTGAGGGTTTTGTTTGGTTTTGTGTTTGTTGTGTTGAGTTTTTTTTAAGTACCACCTTTGACCATGCTTTGAGACTGCAGAACACTGGCAGGTCCAAGAACAGATAGAAATCATGCAGAAGCAGCTGGGCTAAAACATGGACACTTCCTCCAATCTCTCCTCATCTCCCTGAAACATGGGGGCAGAATGATGGACAACAGAGCAAAGAAAACTAACTCCTTCAGTATCAATTTCTTTCCCAGCCCGCTTGTTGGCTCAGCAAGTCTTGTAGCTTATAGGTGTGTCACAGAATGCCTTGAGTTGGAAGATCACCTTAAAGACCATCCAGTTCAAACTCACCTACTATGGGCAGGAGCATCTCCTACTAAATTAGGTTGCTCAAAGCCTTGTCAAGCTTAAACACTTCCAGGGCTAAGGCATCCACAAATGTGGGCAACTTGTTCCAATGTCTCACCACCCTCACAGTTAAGACAGTCTTCCTAATGTCTAATCTCAATCTGCCTTGCTCTAGTTTAAAAACACTGCCCCTTTTCCTATCAACACATGCCCTTGTAAACATGCATTGGCAATAAACACATGTGTTGATAGTAAATAGTTACTCTTCAGCTATCCTGTAGCCTCCTCCAGGTACTGGAAGGCCTCTATAACGTCTCCTTGGAGCATTCTCTTCTCCTGAATACCTGTCTCAGCCCTGCTTTGCCCCTTTGCAAACAGCTGAGGTTCTGGCTGAAATCCTGTATAAATTCCAAGTCTAAATTCAGGTGCCAGAGAGGAGCACAGTTACCCAAATACTCAGCGTGTTATTCCAGTTGCTTCATAAGTACCAGATTTAAATAGATCTATCAGGGCTCAACTGCTTAACAGTAGCACTACACAAATTTTTGCACTGTAACTTGACCAAGTGCAAGTCTCCAGCCATGGCCAATGTTCAGACTGGGTTTGGCAAAGTTCTTGTTTTCTACACTGCAGATGTTAACTAATGCTCAGCTTCAATGCTCACACCAGCCCCCTCACAACTATCTAGTCTTTCCAGACATCTGCCCAGAGACTAGGTGCCACCTGAGGTTCTGGTAAATTAGGTGACCTTGTACACGTGAGTAAGACAATATGCTGAAACCTCTGTAACAGGAAATACCCTATAATCAAGTCTTCAATCTGTACTGAGTTAACAGGCAGGACAGATTGTGAGAGTTCCTTCTGCACAAGTCATGCCAAAATTCCCCGTTTCCCCCCCACCTCTAATTTTAATAGAATCCTACTGTTCCTTTGCATTGCCTCATTGGAATTTGATGAAAAAAGATCCAGCCTCTTCCCAGGGGCAAATGCTCCCATACTTGTTTTCACCAGTTATGAAACTGCTACTGACGTCTAGCCTTTTTTTTCCCCTGCTTTGCTCAGTTTCAGACCCCTGCTCCGCATTGTTCTCCATAGTGCCCTACAAAGAGAAAGCTTTAGAAGAGGGAAAATAAACAGACCTGCAGCTGGGCGCTTGGGAAACACATTCCACCAGCAACTGCACAGAGACAGAGAAACCCCAGACCCTGGCCTCGCGTACGATCTGCTCACATCTAGCAAATTGGAGAGGCTTACTGAACTCACTGCCTCAGTGTGTGAAACATGCTGCTTGGAAGCACCACACACAGCCCTCCTCCAACTGGAAGGGTCAGGTGCGGACAGAAGGGGCTCTGGCACCTCCTGCTCTGATAGCAACCACACATGACAAGAATAGACCCAAACATGCACTGGGAAAACTTACTCACTTTTACCATAAGTAACCTGAGTAGTTTCTGACTCTTCCTGTAGCTGCACAGCAAAAAGAAAACCAGACCAAATAACTTTCCTTCAACCATGCACAAGTGAGTTTATGGCAAAAAGAAGAATAAAATAATATGGTAGTTTAGATTCTTTTTGCAGCCCAAGAGTTGCTGTGGTCTGGCCTGCAGAAAATCAGGCAATATGCTGACACTGACAGCATTAAAGCTGTACATCAACCATGGAAGAGACCTTTGCTGTTATTACACAAGGTTAGGGCAGAGCACAGGGCTTTGGAGCTGCAGCAGCTGAGCCCTTTCTTGGGCATGGGCATGCTCACGTTTAATAGGCAGAGCAAAAAGGAAGCACTGTAAAGCAGTTTACGTTGAAACTCACTAACATAACCCCCACCTGGTGATCTGACTTTGTTTCTCCATGGAGAAACAGAGCTTCATCTTCCTCAAGACTCAAATGTCTGGAACAGGACTCTCTTTCAGAAGGGGCATGCATCCACTTTTCCCTGATGCTGTGCAGAGGACTGCCAAAGGAAAACAGAAAGAGGCAAAGTGGGATGAGCCTTGTGTTCATTTTAGAGCCTTGCATTAAAGAATGCTCTTTGGATCTACAACGCACATTTTTCTACCACAAAGCTGTCAAGAGGTCTTACAAGGGTGTATAATGCATCCTGTGGGAGAAAGGGCAAGTGGCCATAACAAGCCATCAGCCAGAATTAAGACCGCTTTGGGTAGACAGAACAGGACATAGTACCACCCATAGTTTTTCATCCCTTGCCTGCCATTAAGATGCCACAAAGCTGGGTAGTCTCCAGTAAAAATAAGACCTGTCTTCTCCTGGCTAAAGGGTAATGATAACCAAGGACAGAAAGAGTTTTGCAAACAGTAGGAGAGGATTAGAGACCATAAATGACAAAGCCTTTGATTATGCAGAACAGTCTTCACCTAATAAGGCTTCCTCTCTTCATTCCTTTTTTGAATCAGCAAACCCCAAAAGCTACTCACCTACAGACTAGGAATATATTTGACCATTACCACAGCCTTGAGAGGCTGTATTTCCTTAAGTAATTAAGATAATTTCATAACCAGCATCAGAGTTGATGTTTCAATTTAGTCAAGCAGACTAATAATTTAAGTCAATTAAGCAGAATAATTTAAGTCAAGCCAGTATTGTAGGGATTCTTAGAGGAAAAGAAACCACATGCCTAGGACTGTCAAGGCACCCAACAGATGTCTGCAGCAAGTACAGAGGACAATCTCAGATGTCCTGTACAGTAAGTGAAATTAATAGATTTAAGACAACACATTCCTCACTTTGGCAATAGCACCAAAGTCTTCTTGCCAGAAGTCAGTTTAGGTTTTGTAGATAATTCCCTAATTTTGTGGGGGAGAAGAAGGGAGGGAGCTGCTGTTTCCAGACATATTTTGCCCAACTCTCAACAGGACACAATTCACATATCTAGACAAAAGCACTGAGGTGGAGAAGAAAGTCTGTAAGACAGTGACATGTTCGAATGACATTCAACAAGCTTATTTCACTTGTGACCTAAACTGCAAACACATTTGCCTTCAGGGGTGGGGTAATAAGCACACAGTTGGGTACCAGTACAGTTTTAATACTGATTAATTCTCAGCAGTGCCATATTTCCAACATCCTACTACCCTGGAGCAAAACCCTTAGCTTATAATAAAGAACTTTGAGAGTGTGAAAACCAAGAGAGTTAATTTTAAATTTTTCAGTGCCAGACAGGCTCCTCAGGGAACTTTAACTCAACATGCATGAGCAATACTCACAACAGGACAACACATTGTAAATAAAATGCAAAGCAGAACCAAATGGAAAAAGAGGAGGGAGAGAAGGAGCTGGGAAAGAAAGACTACACATTACTGTGTAAATACATACATGTGCACACAGAGGGGCAATACTCAATGAAGCTGCTCAAGTTTTGCTCTGTAGACTGAAAAGCTAACTGGACTGAGGCCTTAGATCAGTCCGAGGTCAAAGTCATTGAACTTAGCACAAGCAAAATCCTGCACCCAAACATGCAAGTTAAATGAGCTCATGATCACCCAGAACATATCTCAGAACAACCTGATGTATGACAAGGAAAGGCTGTGGTGGGTGCTGGGGATACTGGATAGGATCCCTCTAACATTTCAGCACATACAAATGAGAACTAAGTGATGACTCAAGGTTTATACCAGTACAGGTGCACAGAACAGCAGCACCACACTCTCAGTGCAAGGAAACTTGTCTGAAGTTTCTGTTCACTCAGTTAGCCTCACCACTGTTATTCTCTCAGATTAGGGAGAGCTTGCAGAAATTATCCTGGTTTTGTCATCTTATAGGAAAACTGCTTTGTTTCTCGTGATGCCACATCTTACCCTCCACCTACAGGGCAACACCAAGACTTCTCCACATGTAAAATGGGGAAGTTTTCCAGCAAGCTCACCCTACCAATCCACATGTTCAATATTGATATCCCCAGGCAATCCAGAGTAGCCCAAACCAGCTATTTGGCAACAAAATGCGCAGTTCTCCCCTGCTTTTCCACAGTGGTGGAACTGAAATCCTTCATTGGTTTTCTATAGGATGAGGAGTAGATTGCATTTCATTGAATACATTGTTCTGTACTTGGGGAACTTCAAAGAGGGATCGCCAGCATTTGGAAAAGGCCTTTCTAATTCATGGATTAGAAATCCACACCTTCATTCAGCAAGACAATGCTATCTCCCTGATCCCCTGTGAGATACAGTCTTCTCAATACACAGAAGAAACAAGAAAGCAGGGAAGTAAGTAGTAGTATTTTAAAAATATCCATATTATTTTGGATTTCTGCTATTTTTTTTCTAGTCATGACATTCAGAACACGCCAGCAGTCACGAATCCCCTTGGCAATCTACACTTCTCCAGGCCCGAGACTACCAAATTACTTAGCTCGTGCTCCTGTGTTCACCAAATTAATCTGCTGGGTGTGCAGGACTTTGAGGCAATAAAAGTACTGTAAGAGATCATGGCTGGAGCGAGCAGGGCATTACAACCCTCTCCCTTCCCTCAGCAGTTCCCTGAGAAGTTCTGCAGCAAGTCAGGCTCAAATCTTTGTGGAGGTTTAAATCTACACATCTCACCTTATCCAGTTACCCAGCTGTACAGCCTTCTGGAACGGATCTGGCTCCATCCACCCCACTGAACTTTTCAACCGTGCATGAGAAATTCATCAGAGTGAAAGGGGGAAGAACTTGGTAGCAGTAAAGCATAATGCAATTTCTGGAGAGGGCACATGAAGTCCAGACCTCATCCAGGTCACTGTTGACTGGAAAACATTCCCACAGAACAAGGATTAAAACTTTCTTCCCTTTTACTATGGCTCATTCCTCTGCTATGCAAGATGCTCTCTGCTGTTTCTCTTGAACATAGCACTAATTATATTATCACAAATGATTGTCTGTGTTGGAAAGGATGATGGAAATAACCCTTCCAACACACTATGTGTAAATGTGATTTTCACTGCATTTCCAGTGTTTATTACTATAGTAAGGGCAAAGAGAGATTCTAGAGATCCAACTGAATTAACACCTTGATTTGCACCTCCTTTACACCCAACTGCTCAAGCACTACACAGATATTACTGACTGCATCTTTGTCTCATGAAAACCTTATTTCTTTGATATTCATTGCAGCTAAATACATCCATCCAGGTCCCCTGCTCTCTCCAGTGTTCCATTTTGCCACATACCCAAGCAACTAATTCAACACAGCTTGACATCTGTGAGGGCCCCCCTCACCCACTGTCACTCACTGCAAAGACCTCATTATTCTAGTTTCTTCCCATCCACTGAGGAAGGAGGTATTGACATGGCTCACCTCCAGGAAAGGGTCACTCACCTAAAGCTGTTTCCCAGCTCTGGTAAAAGTATTAAAAATAGTATAGAGAATGAAGGATATCTTTCCTGTGGCATTTATGGTGGAAACTAGACCATGAGAGTTACAAACCAAAACCAATTAGGAGAGAGGAAGTACAAGGAAAAAAACATTTAATTCCTTTCAGTAGTTTTGACCTTGTAAAGGACTATGAACTCTGCATGAAATAAGGGGCTGATGTGCCCCCAAAAAATACAGCCTTGGGCAGAGCCAAGACTGGAAAAAAAATGGCAAAAAATGATGGTAGGGAAGCCCATGAAGCAATTTGACAGGTTATGAAATTTGAATTAACTTGCACATTTATAATATATATCATGGTACAGGAATGAGGAAATACTTAAAGAAATCAAAGAGCATAATACTGATCAAGATACGAGTTTTTAACCATGCCAGGCCACTCTCTGGAATTCATGGCTACAGCCATTAAAGGGCTGAACAAAGGTATTGGGCTTTGAATCAAACAGCCTATATAATGGCCAGTGTGTAATGCCAGATACAGCCCAGCTGGCTGGATGAGAAAGTGATGGGAAGAAGAGAGCTTTCCCATCTGATCCTGCATGCTGCACATAGGACTGTATGACTGAGGACTTCAAAGAAATTTGTCTGGTGCTGGGGCCATGCACTGTTCAGGTCCTAATACTTCCAAGTTGCATTTAATGAAAGTGCCTCTTTTTAAGAAGTAACTCCAGTGCTCCACGAGTAAGACCAGAAAACAGGAGTATTTGGAGCTATTCAGGCAAGAGGCTGAGCATATTCACAATAGCAAGCTCACATAGAAACACACACAGAGGAGTAGGGAATCCTACTGCCTGTTTTCATGTGGAGACATCAGGATTAGGCACACCACCTTCCACAGGCACCCAGTCCACCTCATCTGCCACTATTGCACATACAGCATTTTGCTAGCACTAAGGAATCACAGCAGCACAATAGACTCAACCAAACCCTTGCAGCACAGATACAGCCTCTGAGGGAATATCAGTAGGGTCTCATATGAAACAAAAAACACCCTTTACATTAGCTTAATACCAGGTTGATATTAGCCATACTTTAACTGATTACCTTGCAAAATAGCTTCATACCCACTTTGTTTTGTAGCATGACATTTTCTGCTCACTTCTCACAGGCAGGGCCTGAAACAAGCCAAAAAAGCATTTTTTCCCCCAAGGCACTCACCTAGTCCTTTTTAAGTTCCTCAGAAATCACTGCAGCATTTCTGCTTGCAGATCCATCCTCTGGTCAGGGAGAAAGCAGCGGTGTAACTTCCCAGCAAGAACTCAGCACTCCAAGCGACTAGAGCAGATTTACTTCACCTGACACTTTCTTGCCTTTTCTTTCCAGCTCCCTGCCCTTGCAAGTATAAGCCAAGGGAGGGAAGAGGGACGGTAAAATCAGCAGCTCTTCACATCAAGAGCTTGAACTAGTACCAGGAAAACAAATAGACTATCCTGACCCTCCCATCTAAGAGAGCTAGAAACTGTAGTGAGGTTTGTGTGCTGTTAATTGAAGGTCACAGGTGCATCTAATCTCAGCCCATTCTGAGAGAGAAGAGGTAGAGAAAAAGCTCACAAAGGAGTCTCTGTGCTGTGTTCTTGGTGTCAGCTAGTGCTCAGGCTGCAAGTTAAACCACCTAACCTGGGAAAATAACAGTTTGTGCATGGCTTTCAACTTATTTTTTTCTTTCTCTTACACATGGAATTTATCTCTACTGTTTCCAGATCATTAGTCTGTAGATTTCCCTCAGTCTTCTGACTAGAATGTTCTCAGAAGAGCAAATCAATACAGGCATTGCTGTAATATCATTCTTCCTCTTGACTTTCCTGTATTTCCTGAGCTGAGGAAGCCAAAGTCTAGAGCAGCTGCAGTGAGTGTGCTTTGGTCACCTGCTGTCTGACTGGGCAGCTTAGCAGGAAGGCAACTTGTGCACGTCTGTACTGCTGCCTGCACGTGGGAGCAGCTTGTGCTCAGGAGCTGCATTTCATCCTGCTGCCTGGTCAGGAGCCTGGATCTGCCCCTGCAGCACCAGAATACAGTGGGAAAAATCATGCCCACAAGGGTAGCACAATGTAGGCACAGTTTGTGTACACCCTCTGCTTCTTGGATGTCTGTGTTTACAATTTCTTTAGCTTTTGAAAAGTAAAGCAGGCAGGTAAGAAAAGGTAAAAGGAGAATTTTGAGATAAAAAACCTTTAACACTCCAAATTCCTCGAGTGTGTGAGTCCAGGGGTCCTGAATCCATATTTTGTGTCAGGCCTTTCAGACACATTTTTGAAAGTCACCATACCTAATGTGGGAGAGCAGCAGGTGAAAGATCTGTCACGATCTGCTTTGATTTGTTGGGTGAAGGCCTTGGATGGTGCAGTACTAACCAACTTCGGGTTCCACAGCGCTTGTGACTCAAAGGTTGAGTCTGGGGTCTAGTGGGCAGCAGGACCTCAGAAAAGCATGCAAGTGGCACAGGTATCAGAAGAAAATTCAGAAAGGAGACATAAGCCTCAGCTTTCTTCCAGAGTGAATTAAACACTAATGCTTTGGTTGTAATGCTCCTGTTTCAAATTAACTTCTCTCCTGAAGAAAAACATGAAGGTTTTCCTTCTGAAAAAGGTCATTCAGAAACTCATTGAGAAGAACAAAATTAATTTCTGCCATCCTTTAACCAACTCACTTTTCCAGTCAATAAGTGGAGCGGTAACCAAAGCCTTGGTTTTCATCTGTTTGATGCTAAAATATTTGCTTCCCTTGACATTTTTGAAGGAAGTGTCCTAGGCCAAGATTTCAAAAGATCTGCTGGACCTGTGTTTTCACAGCTTTTTCAGGTTACATGGTGAGTTCAGACAAATCATGGCAATCTTTGCTTGAGGACCCTTGCAACCTTTCAGTACCTCAGTTCATCAGGAGTGTTAAAGTTTGCTTCTCCTTAACTGCCTACTGTTTATAGCAGGAAAATCAAAGAGTACTCACAAGATACTACAAACAATTGCTCTTGCTTATTAGTAACTACTACGATGCATTAAGATGGGACTTCCAATACTTTCATCCAATTCCCCCCTGCTGGGATCAGTCCTCCCTTCAAACTACCCCTTCTTGAAAGCTCTTGACTGAGAACTGGGCAAAAGAGATTCATGTGCAAAGTGACCTCATTTTATTTTTCTTTCCTTGAATTACTTTTTTTTTTTTTTTTTTTAATCTTAAGTGATCACCATTAAAAAATAATTACTGAGTGTGATGATGGTGTAAGCCTTCTGTGACTAAACTAGTTCAGACCATTTCTCTGAACGAACTCTGAGACAAGCCATTTTGCAGGACCTGTACACAGTTAGTTGTGGAACGAAAATTAATTTGCCTTCACTATTTTAATAAAGCTTTCCTCTTCTAAACACAGCATAGAAGTTGTTGCTGTGTTGTTACAGCTCCACAGCAGAATCTTCCTCCAACACAAAGCTGTTCCTCTAGAAGCATCCCAGCTTTGCAATAAAGTTGTAAAATTTTATTTCTTTGTGTATGTTCATAGATTTGCCATTCTATTCATGACTTTCTTTACCCACCTTTCTCTTCCGTGAGTTTGTGCTGACTTTTAAGATAAGGAAGCATTATACTAGCACAGCGTATGTAGAGAGCAGTACTGGCACCACCATACTTGCTCCCCACCAAGCAGTGTCACAGAATTTTAATTAATGCTCAGTAGAATTCTAGCATGTTGAAAAAAGGCATAACTGAAAGTCCATGAATCCTTCAGTGTAACAAACATGCCTAACAGCCTAAAGTAAGCAGTCATCTTTCAGTTCAAGTGATCAAATGGAACAAAAGACAGCTAGCCATAACACATCAAGTTGTACTTACTAACTCCTCTTCCTGTTCCCAGCTATATGCACAAATGGATCTCTGACTTTACCACAGTGATTCATTTCATTAGTGTCAGAAGAACAAAACACTGTTAACACTCCTGCAAGGCTGCAGCTGATGTCAATGCCCTGCCCGCATTGACCTCCACCACCACATGGATGTCTACATCCTCTTGAAGCCACTTCTGTGCCATTGCACTCACAGGACCCCATACCTCAGTCTTATGTCCATTAGCAAACAGAGACTTCTGGATCCGATACGATAGAGTTTCTGTCTTTATGAGACCTTGCTATTCATTGCAAGCTTTTGGACAATCTGTGTATGGATAGTGGGACACGTTTGAGCATGGGTGGAACAGATGTGCTTTCAGCGATGGCTAAGGTGGCCTTCTGACTGTTCTAGGGTGGTTACAAAGCCAAGGTGTGAATTTGTGATCCACCTAACCTCTTTGAAAACCATCGTTTCAGAAGATGCCTAGGTTTCTGAGGGTTTCTTGTACTTAGGTAGATGATGTTCCAGGTGCTATTTTGTCCCTCCACACAGAGGCTGGCAGTGCTTTATGCAACAGTCAAGCAATGTTGTTTCAGAGGAAGTGTCCAAAAATTGTTTCAGAAGTGATTTCTACAGATAAATAGGAAGAGGAAGAAACGACTCACCAACGTTTTGTGATCGGTAGGAAAAATATGGAAAATAATCTAGACAGGACCACATCCCTTAAAAGAAAAGGGGTCTAGGAAGGCTGGACCTACTTCAAGACAGAACTCTTGAAGGCACAGGAATGGGCTGTCTCAATGTGCTGGAAGGTGAAATGATGAGGGAGACAACCAGACTGGATGGGCAAGGAGCTTTTAAAGGAATTAAGGGGAAAAAAAGAGGGCATATCACCTTTGGAAAGGGGAGGTATCCCAGAAAGAGTTTAAGGATGATGCTGGGTGTTGTAGGGGAAAAAAAAAATTAGAGAAGCAAAAGCCCACTTAGAACTTAGACTGGCCACTACCATAAAATGGAAAGAAAAATGTTTCTATAAATACATCAATGGCAAAAGAAGGGGCAAGGACAACCTCCACTCTTTACTGGATGCAGAGGGGAATACAGTAACAAAAGATGAGGAAAATGCAAAGGTACTTAACACCTTCTTTGCCTCAATCTTCAGTAGTGGGACAGATTGTCTTCAGGACAATTGGCCTCCTGAACTGGCAGATGGGGCCAGGGACCAGTATACTCTCCCTGTAATCCCACAGGAAGCAGTGAGGGACCTGCTGAGCCACTTAGATTCTCACAAGTCCATGGGACCAAATGGGATCCATCCTAGGGTGATGAGATGAGCTGGCCAAGCCGCTCTTTATCATTTATCAACAGTCCTGTCTCACTGGAGAGGTCCCTGAAGACTGGAAGCTGGCCAGTGTGGTGCCCATCCACAAGAAGGGCTGGAAGGAAGAACCAGGAAGTTACAGACGTGTCAGCCTGACCTCAGTGCCAGGCAAGGTCATGGAACAGGTCATCTTGAGTTCAATCACGCAGCACCTACAGGATGGCCAAGGGATCAGGCCCAGCCAGCATGGGTTTAGGAAGGGCAGGCCCTGCCTGACCAACCTGATTGCCTTTTACAATCAGGTTACCTGCCTGGTGAATGTGGGGAAGGCTGTGGATGTAGTCTACCCGGACTTCAGAAAAGCCTTTGACAGCATCTGCCACAACAAGCTCCTGGCAAAGCTGGCAGCTTGTGGCTTGGACAGATTCACTCTAAAATGGGTCAAGAACTGGCTGGAGGACCAGATCCAGAGAGTGTTGGTGAAAGCTGCCATATCCAGCTGGCGACCAGTCACCAGTGGTGTGCCCCAGGGATCAGTGCTGGGTCCCATCCTCTTCAATATCTTTATGGTGACCTGAACAAGGAGATTGAGTCCATCATCAGTAAGTTTGCAGATGACACCAAGTTAGGAGCAAGTGTCCGTCTGTTGGGGGGTAGGAGGGACCTTGACAGACTTGATGGGTGGGCAGAGGCCAATGGGATGAGATTTAACAAGGCTAAGTGTAGGGTTCTACACTTTGGCCACAACAATCCCAGGAAACACTACAGGCTGGGGACAGAGTGGCTGGAGAGCAGCCAGGCAGAGAGGGACCTGGGGTTGCTGATTGATAATAGGCTGGACACAATCCAGCAGTGTGCCCAAGTGGCCAGGAGACCCAATGGCATCCTGGCCTGTATCAGAATACTGTGGCCAGCAGGACAATGAGGTTATTCTTCCCCTGTACGTGGCACTGGTCAGGCCACATCTTGAGTACTGTGTCCAGTTCTGGGCCCCTCAATTCAAGAGAGAGGTTGAGGTACTGGAACGTGTCCAGAGAAGGGTGACAAAGCTGGTGAGGGGGCTGGAGCACAGCCCTGTGAGGAGAGGCTGAGGGAGCTGGGGGTGTGCAGCCTGGAGAAGAGGAGGCTCAGAGCAGACCTCATTGCTGTCTACAACTACCTGAAGGGAGGTTGTAGCCAGGTGGAGGTCAGTCTCTTCTCCCAAGCAACCAGCAACAGAATGAGGGAACACAGTCTCAAGTTGTGCTGGGGGAGGCATAGGCTGGATATTAGGAAGAAGTTCCTTGCAGAAAGAGTGATTTGCCATTGGAATGGGCTGCCCAGGGAGGTGGTGGAGTCGCCATCCCCAGAGGTATTCAAGAAAAGACTGGATGGGGCACTTAGTGCCATTGGATAGGGCTGGGAGACAGGTTGGACTGGATGATCTTGGAGGTCTCTTCCAACCTTGCTGATTCTATGATTCTAAGTCCATCCACCACAAGATAAAGCAACTATGCTACTGTGACACGTATTCTTAGACATTTTTCTAAATGGGATCCTGACTTTCCCCAGCATACTGTAGCAGAGCTGAATTGTCTTATTGGTACAAAGTATTTCACCTGTTCAACCAAAATATTCCCTTGCCATTTTTCACAGTCTCTGCCTCTTGTTCTGCCCAACAGTGCCTCAGCCTTCCTGGTTGATTTCCCTCACTCTCTCCTATTCCCATATCAAATAACAGAAGAGAGTTGCAGGTCTGAGACTTTTACCACAGTAAAAGTATGGAGTATCTGTTCTACCAAGAACTTTGTGTCTACTGCTACTCAGTACCAAAACTTGGTGCTGGAAGGAAATGGGCAAGTCATTGAGACCTAACCCATTTACTAGCAAGCTTTAGTTCAATTTCCATTTCAAGTTGTCTAAGCAGTTGAGAAAGCTGTGTTCCCAAAGCACTCAAATGACCACCTCAGATCAGGTGAAGTAATTTAACAAAAATATTAAGTGAATAACTATGGGGAAATCTGTCCATTTGAGAAATTTTGTTCTAAATGAGTATTGTAATCAGGTACTAGGATGGGTCATGCCTTAAAATGGTGAGGGAATTATATTAATTCACTACGTTTCAGTATAAGAGGGAAAAATACTGTTTTCAATTAGGGGCAGGGAGGAAGGGGGGAAAATTGTCACAGGAAAAAGAAAAAAAAATATTTCAGGAGAAACTGTCAGCCTTTTGCAAATTAAAAAGAAAGGATGCTCCTTATAGGAAAATAATTTTAAAAATAATATATATATGTATTTGGACAATCCAAACCAACATCACTTTCCCCAGCTTGCTTTGTTTGCTTTAGTTTAAGGCAGGTTGGATTTGTAGAGCACATCATCACCTGCCTAGGCTGTCCACCCTTTCTCTCCCCTTTTCCTTCTTTGGTTCAGTCCACCTACATAGGGTTTCCAAGCATCCTGCTTCTTCATGTGGTTGGCAGCATGGACATGGCTTGTAGAAGATGTCCTAGAGAGGAAAACATCTGACAAAATGTAGATAGAGCCTTTTGCCCAGGTCAAGAGCTTCATAATTCATCCTGCATTTGCTACCAGAAGCTTCGTGCACCACAGGTAAACTTCATACAAACCAAAGGTAAGAAGTTCTATTAGATCATTTAATTTGTTCTTCAAAAACTGACCATTACACTTATTTAAATTCAACATGTGCCTGAGTGTTCCTCTTTTCTGAGCAAGTCCTTTAGTCCTGCAAACAAGGTGAGCATTCATTTACATGCCACAGTCACTTTACAGAGGGAAGAAGGCTTTGACAGTCTGGGCAATTCTCACTGGTTTTAGTGGTTCCTCATTACTGCAAGACGCCTGTATCTCCCAGTCTTGAGTGCACGTACCCTCAGAGTATCCACCTGGATCACAGAAATTATCCCACTTCACAGGGTAGGAACTGAACCCCAGAAAGAATAAAAATAGAGCAATATGGGCAAAACACAAAGGGCCCCACATTTCTGCCGGGCTCCCCCAGTTCCCAATGTTATGACTGCAGCTAAACATTCACATGAGCTCTATATCCTGCTGAAGTCCTGCTCACACAGTTCAGCAGTCTGAAACTGGCATGGGACCAGAGCAGCAAAGCTCATTCGTTGTTATGAAGGGGAGGGTAAGGGAAAATTTTTTTTAAGGGAAAATTTTTTTTTTTTTTTTTTACAATCTCCTACTGCTTTTTCAGTGAAGTATTAACCAAGAAACTCCTGGATAGACCTTTCCATTTGATTTTTTTAAATTGTCATTATTTACTTGAAGAGCATAGTTGCAGACGGGCAGTGAGATTTCAGTGCTGACTTGCAGCTGGCATAGCAACAAAACACACAGTTGTATGTCCATGTGGTGGGTGGAGGACATAACACTGACTACTGCTGGGTTGCCTCATCCATCCTATTCTGACATCTTGATTTTCACTGCAGCTAGTTTTGTTCTATGTAAATATTGAAATTTTCCATGTTGGAGAACTGCTTCTGTGTATTTATTGTTGTTATTGAACAACATTAATATCCAAGGAACATTATAACATTTGTTCCATGAAGAAAAATATGCTTTATATCAGGACATCAAGTCTGTCAGAGCAGCACTTTTCATGGCAAGGCCACAAGGCAAACCTGCCCAATTTGGTCAGTTTATAAGTCTTTGCAAAATCACACTCCACAAATGTGCTGTTGAAATGCCTTTAGACTTCCCAGCAGCTGAGTTCCCCTATGGTTTCTCTGTGCTTCTCAGTCATTTCAATGGCATTTCCCTGGGACTGCAGCTTGCAGTCTTCACTGCCTTCTCTTCTGGGTTCCCTTGTTAACTTGTTCAAGAAGTCACTTTTGTATCTTGACAAGTTCTTTAATCTTTTGATTTTTGTGCACATGTAATCAAGTACAGGAAGGCTGTCGCACAGCAACAGTCTGAACTGATTTAAATGAAGTGTTTACACCACATCTATTGGCTTGCAACGTTATCTTTGCCAGAGCCAGAATTCAATTTGTGCATATAGGTTGGACTCAGTGATCTCAAAAGTCTTTTCCAACCTGGTTAATTCTGTGATTCTGTGATCACCACTTTCAATACCTCCTATGAATAATTATTGTCATCATTCTACATTTCAGTGTACATATTATATAAACCATGTTGCAATTGGATTCAAAAGGTGGAATCCTGTTTGGAAAGTCTAATTTAAAGTTAATGGGTTTCCACTCTTTCAGGAGAAAAAAAAAAAAAAGTAACAAAAAAAGTTGTGATGTAGCAGTCTCATGAATTCATCTTCTGCAAAACAGGAAGACTTATATCGTTCCACATTCTTATAGAATTGAAGTGTGATTTTGTTTAGTAGCTCTCAACGATACACATGCATGCCTGTGCATATATAAGAAAACAAAGTCAACAGCTCTCTATGTTCCTTTTTGCTTTTTGTGATTTTATCTAGGGCTATTTGAAATTTTTTATTACTACTTCCTGGCTTTGGTTTGGAAGCGCTTCTGGTGTAGTTGCAAGGTACTGCTGGATCTGTATGCCAAGATGCTTACATTAACAGCCATGTAGGCAGGCATGAGCAATACACTGCCATCCCACCTGCATTCCTTCAGTTGCAAGAAGTGCAGTCTCATGCTTTTCTTATTATTTTAATCACTCAATGACAAAAATACTAAATCATCACCCCTTAATAAATCCATGTCAAAAATTTCTGTAATAACTACTTCCCCAATGGTCAGGGAGTGCTGCCAAAATCAATAAGCTCATTCTCTGCTGTAAAATTTGTCAGGACAGCTATGAGCCATAGGAACATATTAGCAGCTGTTTTCTATAGATGCATTTGTTTTTTGTTTTTGGGGTTTTTTTCATTATCAGATAAAAATTGGCCTTTAAGTTGAGTGTGTGTGTGCTGGTTTGAGGTTAACTGGAATATTTTTAATAAGAGAAATTAGATTTTAGGTTAAGAAAGGAAAACTTTGATGATGTCTCCTTCACTTATAGGTTTGCTGACAGATACAAAAGTAAGAACACAAACATAGATAAGACAGAGCCTTTCAGGTCACTCTGGCTGCCGATCTCTCTCTCCTTGGCTTCTAGCTGGATCTGTGTAACCTGACTAATCAATTTCTGCTTCTAACACACACCACACACACACCCCCCACTCTTCCTTGTTTACCTGGCACGTAAGACAGATACTGGGATAAGATTGGATGGTGGGCAGAAGGTGGAAGGGTCATTGGGAACTCCTCTTGGGGACTCTGATCTCTGGGAGGACTGTGGTGTCTCTGTATTATCTTTTTACAGTAAATACCTGTAAATATCTGTAATATATTGTAAATACCTGCTTGTATATTGTGCAAAAGCTGTAAATNCCTGTCTGAGATCACAGGCATTCCCTAGACCCCACAAGCCTGGATATCCTGGCAAGAAGGTCATCCACTGAGTCAGTGTAACTGCTGCAGCTTCTGTCTGTGTCCACGTACCTGACTTCTCCAAGGTGAGCACACATCTGGAGTGAACATTAGTGCAGCAGACACTGCAGGAAAACACTATGGCTGCCATGGTATGCCTCCTGCTTCATTCATCTGTCACCTCTGCAGCTTGGACTCCACCTTCACACCTCAGCTTAGGATTCTTCTGTAGGGTCTGAACCCCAGTGGGTACTGTCATGGGGCCAATGCTCCCCATTCTTCCTGCTACTGCAACTCACTGGTATAATTGATTATGTGTCAGAGCTGTGTAATAGACACATCTGGTTTTCCACCACTGAGTGAATGGAGAAGGGTCTAGAGCACAAGTCTTATGAAGAGCAGTTAAGGGAACTGGGATTGTTTAGCCTGAAGAAAAGAAGAATGAGGGGAGGCATTATCACTGTCTATGACTACAGGATAGTAGTCATAGATAGTGAGACGACTGTTGGTCTTACCTCTGAAATAACAAGTGTTTACAATGCTGTTTATGTAGATGTTGGGATCAAGAGCACCCTGATGAAGGTATCAGATGACACCAAAATGAGTGTCTCCAGAAGGGAAAGCCACCCTCCAGAAAGACCTGGACAGGCCAAATGAGTTAGCTAGCAAGAACCTTATAAAGTTCAGTGGGGATAAATGCACCTGGGAATACATAACCCAGGAGTGCAGCTCAAACTGGGATCCACCTAGATGGAGAGCAGCTCTGTGGAAAGGGACCTGGGGGTCTTGGTGAACAGTGCTAGGTTAATGGTTGGACTCAATAACCTTAAATGTCTTTTCCATCTCAAAGGATTCTATGACTACCTAACGTGCCAGGTGACAGTGAACCTGTTGCTGCACATAAGCAAAGTTAGCCATGGTTTAACTCACAGTGACTACAGATATATCTCACTATGCTTCTTGCCTAGTCACACCCATTTAAAATGCACTTCATGTCACTCTTAACACAACTTAGTGTTCAATTAGTATTATTGATGAGGGAGAGACCTTTGGTATAGAAGTCACCAACATCATCTCTGAGCATCACAACTAATAACAATTGAAACAATTCGATTATTCCCTAAACAGCACTCTGTAATAGACCATGTTATTCTGACTCCAGCTGAGCCATAAATGAAGAATTTTAGTTCAATGGATTTGAGTTTTTCTAGATCAGCTGGACTGATTTTCAAACTGCTCTGCAACTGAGGATATTTTTTCCAGACAAAAAAAGGGAATCAGAATAACTTTTCCAATTACTGCAAGAACAGCTACTATTAAAGGTTTTGCTCTGGAGTAGGAAATAGCTTGTGGTTTTGTACAGCAGACATTTTTTGTGGCACACAGTCAGCACCACGTCCTCTACTAAGAAGCCAGCCGATTTTAGTCCTTGGCGTTGGCGGGGCAGTGACAGCCGCTGAAGGAAGCGCGGCTGTGGCCACCCTCTGGTTCCCCTGCTGCTTCAGCGCGCCTCTAAAAATGAGTCCTCACATACTTGTTTTTCAGAGAACAGCAAGGGGCTTGTTTCACAACAGCTTTTGCTATATTTTACTTATGTTTCTTTCTCTTACTCCCTTCAAGGAAGAAAATACATGAATCGAATCTTTGTTCAGAGTGGCAGTCCTACGCAGCCTAACTCCCTCTGCCCCAGAGACACGCGCTGGCACAACACCCCTCAGGGACAGGGCACTTTGTCACCCATGCAGACATGAAAAACATAGAATCTCACCTCCATGTGGCAACATATGCCTTTGTCATTTTCCAGTCTCAACATCATACTTTACTAAATCTAAATCCTAAACTTGAAGTGTCTGTGTGGGGACTGAAAACTATGAACTACAGTGTACGTAACTGGTGGTTTGCTTATGCTTTACTGCTTGGAGTGCTGGCTGCTGACAAACAACTGCTGCTGTTGTCAGCAGTAGTTCTATCACACATAGCAACACAGAGTGAATTTCGGTGTCTCAGATATACAAGCTTCAACTTTTCCACCTGAACCGTTCAGAGATCCTTGAGTTTCTGCAAGCTGATCCTGCACAGGCATATTTCCAGGACAATTGGACCAAGCAAATATTGACATATATCTAATTACTTAACTGCTATCTTGAACATCGTTAATCACCAATCAAAGAACGATGGAGCCTACAGGCATCCTCATCCACTTAATATCTGAGTCACTATTAATGGGTGCCAGCCAGCTAAGGTCTGTGGCAATGTGCAACACAGTGTAGCACCATCATGAATTATTCCTGACACAACTCTGAAAGGAAAAAAAAAAATCCAATAGAAATAACAAATTCAGACTTAAAAAAATGTATTGATAAACTACAGAAAGAAAGAAACCAGCACACTATCCATGAAGATTAGATCAGAAACTTTGCAGTAAACTGTTTTCAAAAGATAGTGCCAGAGAGATGCATTAGAAAATAGGTTGTCCATTGGATATTGACACTGTTATTTTCAAAAATTATGGAAACATTTGGAATTATAAAAATACATTTACAAGAGTACCATTTTATAAAGAACCATGTTTTTAAACTATCTTGTATTTGGTTTACCTTTATTTTACTCCAAATGGGATAGAATCAATAACAAACTTTTTTGGGTTTCATACTGTGTCAAAACCTGAAGTGAATCAAATACCAAACCTTGTGTTTCCATCACTGCCCGGTGACTTTCAACCCAGATCCAGTGTGCTCCCTGCTTTCAGCTACTGGTAATACAGCTGCTGCTGGGGCAGATAAGAGTGGGTGATGTCAGCTGACTATGAGGAGTCAAACATCTTGCCCAAGTGTACCATCCTACATCTGACTAAGGCTGCAGAGCTTTTGGGTGCACGCAGAAAACCTCATAGAAGAACTCCTAGCAGTTGCCACATTTTTGTGAGAGCTTAAAGGATGTTATTTATTACTCAGGAACAAATTATATGACTCAGAGGAAAACCCTGACATTGTGGGTGACCTGCAAACCTCATAACCTGCCAAAGGATTTCTGTAGGTTCAAGTCTGAATATCAGCTGCAGTATCAAGACACAGCAGGAAAAGATGTGTACATAAAATGTCTAAAATTAAGTGTACAACTGCTGACAGTTGTGGGCAGACACCAAAACATTTTGTTTAAAAGAGCTCAAGAAAACATACCAGCAACTTCAGTGCCTTAACAGAAGTGGAAGCAAAATGCTATAATTAGAACTAACTGCCTGAACATAGAGTGATGCTGTGCACGATAGATCGGTTCAGAAATGCTACAGCTTGTGATGAAATATTTATTTCTTCCAACTCATAAGAATACAGAACTTCAAGTTTTCTGTTCTGAGGGAGTGGAGATGTTTGGTGGAGCCGAGGGCCTACTGACCAGAGAGCAGCTAGTGGTCCAGCAGGCACCATCTCCTACATGGGAGGACAGGACCTGAGAAGAGGAATTAATGACCCAAGCCAAACAGATCTCCCAGAGTGCCAAATTTTGAGCTTACACTATTTGGTAGTGCTGCCAAAGACTCTGACAAAACTGATGCTAACACTGAAAGAATGGCATGCATATGGTTTCTCAAGCCTTATGAGGAAGAACAGCATATATATGCATGTGGGCTCTGAGTTTGAAAGGAAGCTGTTTATGTTGGAAAGCTGAATTTCTGGCACTGTTTTTCCTGCCCACCCCCTTCCCTCTCATACCTCTCTCCCCCCACCTCCCCTTTTTTTTTCNTACCTGATTTCAGAGCAGAGTTATTTTGCAGTTATTTTTGTTTGGTTTGCCTTAATCATTATCTTCTTCTGCAAGACACACTGCAGCAGGACAGTCCCTCAGGGTACCCTCTGCTCACTGCTGTGAAGAGGCTGGGGAGGCAGTGGGGCACTTGCACAAAAGGAAGGACTGAGGAAGAAGCTTTCTGCCTGCTGATATGCATACCAGGGGTACAGACCATACAACAATGTATGAGAACAAACAGCCATCCTCAACTGTTTCATTAAAACAGCTCCCAAGCCCAAGAGATTGCTTTCTTGCAGGCAGCACTCGGAGCATGCTTCCTGTGAGAGAGATATGGGTAAGAGCTAATGTACAACTGACTCTTGCAGCTAGAGGAGTTCCTTTCCATTGTGCCTAAAGCAAGGCAGAGGGTTGTTAGATACCGGTTCAGTCTTTTTTGTTTGTTTTCGGAATAAAGTCTGTCTCAGAGTCTATTCCTTGATCATAGAATCATATGAATCATAGAATGGTCTGTACTGGAAGGGTCCTCCAAAGATCACCTAGTCCCACCCCAGCACTACAGTCATCGGGGCATCTTCAACTAGACCAGCTTGCCCAGAGCCCTGCTGAGCCTCACCTTGAATATCTCCAGGGATGGGGCCTCAACCACCTCCCTGGGCAACCTATTCCAGTGTTCCACCACCCTCATAGTAAAGAGCTTGTTTCCAACATCCAATCTAAATCTGCTCTACTCTAGTTTGAAGCCATTGCCTCTTTTCCTGTCACCACAGGCCTTTGTAAACAGTCTCTCTCCATCCTTCTTGTAGGTCCCGCTCAGGTACTGGAAGCCTGCTATTATGTCTCCACAGAGCCTCCTCTTCTCTAGAGTGAACAACCCCATCTTCCTCAGCCTGTCCTCATAGCAGAGGTGCTCCAATCCCCTGATCATTTTCATGGCCCTCCTCTGGACCTGCTCCATAAGCTCCACGTCCTTCCTATATTGAGGGCTGCAGACCTGGACACAGTACTCTAGGTGAGGTCTCACCAGAGCAAAGTGGCACAATCACCTCTCTGGATCTGTGGCTGTTGCTTTCACTACCCCTAGCAGGCAGAAGAGTCAAGGTCTCTCTGCCACACATCTGGGCAGCCTTACTTTCACCTGCACAGCCTTGCTTGCAGCACTTGAGTTTTCTCCAGAAATCTGTGGCTACCTGTTGCTATGGAAAGGGATGGTGGCAAACAGAGCCCCTCAGCTATGAAGACAGCAATGGATCAGGCTCAGCCTCCACCTAAGAACCTTACTGACGTGGCTATGCTTTGAAGAGAGCTGTGTCACAGTTACAAATGCAAGTTTCTTCTCCCACTATTCTCTGGGAAAGATGAAGGAGCAAAGGGAGTACCTCAGTGGAAACTACACCTTTGACAACCTTAAGCTGTAAACAGAAACTTTCCATTTCCAAGCCCAGCTAAGTAAATGCCACGATCCCCTTACTCATGTTGGAATGTTCATTCATCCCTTCAAGGTTTTAAAACAATTAAGTTACCCTTTGTGTCTTATCCCCATATCTTAAGATTTAACCTAAGTTCTCACATACTGTCAAGTTCGTTCACACAGAACTGTAAAATCCTAACACTGTATCAAAAACTCTTTTTTTTCTGCTAACAAAACTGCAAATCAAAACCACTCAGGTTTCATTCGGGTAAAAGAAAAAAAATCACTTCAGTATGTGCTCACATTCGGATCATGAATGTCTATATACAAGTTTGTTTAAAGCTGCTCAGGAAGGAGAGTGTCTGTGACCGGATACAAATTTTAGAATCAGTCTAGTAAAATTAACATTTTTAATGGTCAGGAAACAGAAATTAAAACCATGGTGGGTGGGAGAAAGAGAGAGAGGCAAGAAAATGTCCCATTTCTTAAATCAAAGAGGAGCTAAACAAAAAGGAGAAGCACTGGGCTGAAATGCTAAAATTCAAAAGATGCCCCTGAAAGACAGCCAGGTGCACTACAGGTTAGACATTCAAAAACACATTAGTGTCTTGTTTATTTTTAAGGGACATGGTGACTAGAAACACTATCAGGTACTAAAGTGTGCCTGTTATGGCCATCAATCATGAACTTTGGAGATACCAACTATCTGATGGAGCACTGCCACTGTTGCTTAGCAGCTGTAACAAATGGTAAATGAAGCGGCCAGAGCCCACATTAAGAAACCCAAAGCAAACATAGCCATTAGCTCAATAAAAGTATAGTGAACCAGGAATCTTTGTTAATTCATTCGGTAAGGGGCATTTGTTGATTTGTTTGCCGGCAGCATAAGTAAATAAGATCCAGCTGAGTGTGACCCAAGCCATAGAACTTGTTCTCAGTTTGTATAAGAAAAGCATTTTTTCTTAGGCAAAGAACATACTAATACGAATTGAGTATTTTAAAATGCTATTTTTAAAAAATAAAATTTAAAATATCTGCTAAGCTGGTGAAAAGACATCGGGGGTTTTTTCTGCATTTTGAGCACAGACATCTCCTCTGCTATTATTAGGGCTGAGTTTGAGGCAGGAGCAGAAAACCAGATGGTAATCCCCAGTCTCAATAAATGGTTCGCACAGCCCAATCTGTGTGTTGCGAACACAAGGCCCAAAGTGGAGGAACAGAAACACTTTCATGGACAGATGGAATTGCTGCTATTTAAGGACAGATGCTTGTGTATGTCATTTATCAAGGTTTGAATGTTGTTAAAAGTTTGGTTACAAGAATGGAGGGAAAAACATATTGATTTCTGTAGCTAAAAGGTATTTCATCTTGTCACAGTTAAAGGATTTCACATGTTTATGTATGCTACTATGAAACAAAAGTGGTTTCAGAACTCATCCAAATAAAATTTGTTTATAACTAATTAATAAATTGCAGTATTTTTGCAATACATTCAAATGCTGTTTGAAAAAAAAAAAAAAAGCATTAGTGTGTGCTTAGAAATCCTTTCCTCTGATAACAAACATGATGTAGTAAAAGTTGTGTATAGAAGACATTAATTTTCACCTGTATGAGAAATAAAAACGATATGGAACATATCCACACTACGAACAGAGAGGCTTGCTGAAACAAATGCTCAAAGGAAAAAAGAATATACAACAGAAAATGAAGCATGATTAGATCTCAGGTGTATTAAAGAGATTTGAGATTTATATAGGCCCCGCAGTCCTTCCTGTGCAATGGTCAGTTGAATCCTAGCCTCTGCTCCAGAATTTTCAAGGATTTCTGAGCAAAGAACCACTCTGAACAACAGTAGAGTCTGAGGGGTACACTTCAAAGAACTGTATTGCTTTGGTATGTTTATGTTTTGAAGGAGCCTGTTGTATTTGAAGGAGGCTCCTTTCCAGAGTCCAAATAGTGACACTTGAATTGTCTTGCTTAACTTAGGTGCTTGTTTTTATAGTCTCTGCACCTCCTGAGAAACAGGTACTGCTCTGTCCTCATGTTTCAGTATGTCATGTGGCAGCAAATCACAGTTGCATGAAATAGCCACAGTGACATATAAATTAATGTCTTTGATGTACCTCAGTCCTCAGAGTCCAGCTCACATTCAGTTGCTGTCATCAAGAAGCTCTGAAGGGGACCAGATGTAAGTACTAAGTGTCAGGTAGCATAAATGCTTCTAGAAAACTCACACACACACACACTTCTATCCAATTTAGTCTTTAAAACACTTGATTTCTGGTTTCCTGAAAACCAGGGAGGGTTGTTGAAAGTCTAAAATCAGCAGACATGAAATTCAGATTTCCAGCTCTTCAAACAACCTTTCACACTGGTGGTATCAGTGTTGACTATCTCAACATCTACATTTTGATAAAGGCAAATGAAAAGTTGAGTAACATACACAAGATAGTACATCCAATTGCTACTGCTCGTGTAGGTGGAAACCTGACAAAGGCTTTGTCCTTCAGCGATTTCACCTGAGTCATCTGTCTGTGACAAACCCAACGTTTGAGCCAGCTTGATAATCTGCTGGCAATTTTGAGGATGCAGTAGGTTAAGGAGCTTTAGTGTTGGTCCTTCTTGCATTATGTCCATAGATCTGAATTGTGCTTTGGTACACACAAAACTCAGTAGCTGGAGCTTAATTTTACCCTGAACAGTTAAATCCCTCCATGAGAAAAAGATGGGCTGAAGCTGTAATTTTGTTTCACACAACAGAGTAGTTGAAAACGAATCATAACGAAATCAGAAAGGAATAATGTTAAATGACCTTAACCCCACTATGGCTGCCATCTCACTACAGAAGATGAGGGGAGAATTGTTGATGGTGTGGCTTTGGGATTGAGGTGTGTTTTACCAAAAAAAAAAAATTAAGACAATTTGAAGAGTGAGAAGCGAATTCTGAAATGCATGGGAAGACCACTGGTTTTCTCTCTCATTCTACCTTGCCTCTTCTCACCAGAATTTTTGAACGTGTCACATTTTGGACACTGGGACTGAGTAGATTTGAGAGCTGGAGTTTAGGTATTGACAGAACTTCTTTCCTGGTTGTGACATCAATAGATTTTCTAGCTGTGACATTGTGAGCGGACATCGGATTTAAAGGTCCTAAGTTATCTAGTAGTTGTCTAAATTAGATGCTAATGCTTTGTGTGCCAGCTTGCAAAAGACAGTTTCAGTTCCTGTGATTTACAGGAGCGTGCGATAATCTGTGGGCCTGAGAATATTCCCACAGCCAGCAGGAGGCTGAAAGCATTGGGATTTGCAGTTTAAGCCAGTATCTGAGGTGACAGGAGTAACGTGAGCTGCTAGGTGTATCACCTAACTGGGAGGCAGTGGGTATCCAATGCTGAGTGGCCACTGCCTTTTGCTGTGTCGAAGACAATGGCAATGAACAAAGGGATGCAACTGTACTCAAGCCTTCTACTATTCCAGAGACAATTTTAAAGCCAGAGCCAGTGCTAACTGCTGAGCTGGGAAGCAATTTTTTTCTTTACCATCAAGCCATCAAATGCCTGCAGACAGATAGACTGGCATCCTTCCTACAGGAGCTGCACCACTCAGAGAGAGTAATGCAATCCTGTAAGGCCAGGGAAAGAGCACAATCAAAAAATTTCTTCTTGTGATTAAGGGGAAAACTTCAACCTGCCATGAGCACTGTGCAACCCCTGCCTTGGCATGGGTACCTGACCAGAGCTGCAGCCCCAGCCTTTCCCTCAAACTCCAATCCTCCTTAGATTTCTAACCTGAACCCCAAATGAACTCTTGGCTTTATCCTTCCTTAAACAATCCTGTCTCTCCTTTCCACATAGCATCTGTGAATTAACCCCACAGAGATCTGATCCTTTTCCAGGGACAAGCTATTGTTTTGTCTTCCACATTAGTGTAGTAGTCAGTGAGTAACATGCCTCTGAACAGCATTTCATTCAATTCCTTTTCACTTACAGAGAAAACTCTCTTATCCCACTGGAATAAACTGTTTTCTAAGGAAAAATATGTATCACAACTCCTATTTGTCCCATGATTGTTAGAAGCTTCAATGAGAAAAGTTTGGGGCAAGAAAGTTAATCCCTTCGACGGCCTCATTCCAAGAATTAATACAGAAATGGGAAAGCTTGATTAAAGCAAGGAAAGGTAACACTGACATATGAGAGAAGAACATGACTGTCAGCAGCCCTTCTGCAAACATCTTCTGATTCAGTACTGATTAGCATTGCACATTACTTTCAGAACACCCTACCATTACCAATACTGAACTGGAGCATTTCCTGTGAACCTTATCTAGATCTGTGGCAACCAAAAGCTCTCATGAGAGTGATAAATGCTATGCGGTGAAAAAAGCTCTATTTATCATGCTTATCTCCCTGTGGATAGGAACACAATGAGTTTATCTGTGGGACAGGTCATCAGTTTAAGACACATGGGGCTTTCCAGGTGGCTAGACAATAGCTTATGTACTTGTCAGACACCAAATCCTCTTTCAGGAAACACAGTGCAGCTAGTTGTGCCATCTATGGCCAGTAAGCATTCCACAGCACTAGCCAAAGTCTGTCTCCTTTGCCTCCACCCCCAGTGCCTCAACAGACAGAATTCACGATCTTTATCACAGAACAATTGAATCGTAATGTAAAATTACAATGATGATCTGGGGTACTTCCTCTTTGGGACTTGACTACCGGAAGGAACAGTGTGTTCTAATGGTGTTATACTCCTCATGTGAGAGCTTGGACAGTCTTATGGCCAACTGGAAGTGTTGTCTAGTAAATATAACCCTTTTCAATGCATCATTTTCCTCCTGCTTTCATGGAAAGCCCTGTGCTTAACCAAGGTTAATGAAATCCATATCCACTAGGTCCACAAAGTTCCCAATGAGTTCATTTGTTTGCTTAAGAAAAACCTTCAGGTTTTGATCAAATTCTCTAACTTCCCACAGAAGGATAAGAAGGTGGAAATAAATCACATGCAACAGTTCAGCCAAGGGATTAATTTACTTAAAGGATTTCCTACGCGCAATTGCAGAACGATCCCTCATCCATCTCAGTCAGAGCACACAGCACCAGAGCACTTCTTAACCACCCAGAGAAGTGCCTGGCAGCAGCAGGGCAATTCAGTCTGCAGGGTAGGAAAGGGGCTGGCTGTGCGGGCAAGCACCACTCACAAAGCCTCTTTACCCCAGCATTCACTGCTACAAGCACTGGCTCTGCAGACCCAGTGAGATGCTACCATGTGCCCTTTTCCAGCTCGCCATGGACTTCCTTACTGTTACTGTCCTGGTGCACCAGAGGTCTACTTTCAGCAGCTGCAGTATCCCTGCTACCCTTGACCTAAAACCAGTAGGGACAGAGCAATAAACAGGGATGGGCAGAGCTGACCATTACGAGACTGGGGAACAAAGTACATGACATCCCCAGCATTAGTTGTGGAGCTCCCAGGATATTTTATAGCATCAGTTTCCTACAGTCCCAGGGCTTCCCACCAGTAGGCTCCAGAACTCCTTCTCATGTTTCCCAGTGGCCAGCTGGAATATGGCCACCAGCACTCAGGTGTTTTTTAATGTCATGACCCCAAACAGAGCTAAGGGCAAGGATAGGACACAACACCCCCAGCTAAGAGATGACTTGAAGCATCTGTGGTGCCCTGCAAACTCAGCCTCTTTATGGGCCTGATGAAGTGCTCCTAGAGGTGATGGGGCCAGAGCTCCTCACAAGGAATGCCTCAGTGCATACACTGGTCCACAGACAAAACCAATCCTCAGACAAATACAGAAGACCTTGCTTTTCCCTCACCAAAAGCAAAACCAGAGCAACAGCTACCTGCAATAGTATCAACACTCTGCTCCTGCTCCAGTTTAACATCTGAATGTGCCAGAGCTGCCCTCAGCATGGAAGAGCCAGGCACAAAGCAGGTTGCTGCACACCTGTGTGGCAGCACCCATTAGCAATCTAATACAATACTCTGGTGTGAATCCAAGGAACATTTCACACTTGATCTTCAAGTTTTGGAAGGGAGGCTGTGTAATCCCCTTAAAAGAGACTCCAGCCCAGCCTGCAGTCCAGAAGGGCACAGAGAGCTCAAAATAACAAGTTAGCTCTTTCTAGAAGACCAGGAAATTGCTGTTGTTTTGATTTGTGGTATGACTGAACTGCAGTATAGCCTGTGGCATCTACTTGTTCTCTCAGAGGGGTTATGCAAAGATGAATCCCTTCACTAGCTGCCCGTGGCTTTTCTGCTCTGGCTTTAGCATGTGATCAATGGTCAGGGCAGACTGAGGAATACCGGTGAGTCATTTGCTTCTTCGTTGTCCAGGAATATTTTTTTTCCATCTGAACTGGAGCCCTTCTGATGCTTATTGCAAGATAACCAAACGGGACCAGCAGAAAAATTAGGGAACATGATGTAACAGTCCTTTAGGATATGATCTAAAAGCCTTTTCTTGCCACAAATCTCAAAGCAGCCAAACCACAGTACAAAAACAGCTCAGAGCCCATTGTCTACTTTTCTTACACTGACAAGATGCTGATGATCTTCACTCCATGGAAAAACAACTCCAAAGAGTCACCCCCCAAACATGCTTCTTATACTCCATTTCCCCCATTTTCTGTATTCATTTATCCAAGTATGTCCTAAACAACACCTACTTATGTGCCACATTTTACATGGAAGCAATTAGTTTCATAAATTAATCATAATGCACATTTAAATCTACATTACACTTGCATCCAAATCATCATCACATTGTCTGGTTATATTATTTATTGTGATTTAACTGCCACCAGTCTGTTTAGCAGAAAACAGCTCTCATACAGGACCCAGCCAACTCATAAGTTACCCTACTTGTAACCTCGCTCCTGTAACTGAAACAGAGATGCAGTAGATCTGAACATCATATAAAAGATTCTTACATGCAACATAGAGTTCAAAGAATGTACCTTAAAGAGCTATTTTCAGACAACATACTGTTACCTTGAACGCTATCTTTAGCGGGGTGAACATGCATACTCCAAGATACAGGCTGGGTAAATCTGGTGCTTCTCAAAGAAGACAAAGAGAGAAGGATCTTTTCAATTATCTACACGGCTGTCCAAAAGTCTTCTTTAAATCCCAGTTCCAGTTGAAGGGTGAAGGTAGACTTGGTTTCCCTGAACAGTTTCCAGAAAGAACTTGAGCTGCAAACACACTGTGCTGGATACACCATACCGATGACAACAACTGGCACATCTCACAAAGTGGTTTCCAAGGGACCAGAAAAAAATAATTGTTAAGAAAATGCACAAATCCAAGTAACAAACATCTGCTATTGACACTTTGGCAGCCAAATCCTCAACAAGCACTTTCTCCACTTTCCTAACCCAGGTAGCTCCAACCATGTCCTTGCAAGCTTTTCCTACATGAGTTTATTTTGAGGCTAACCTTGAAGATTTTCAGTACTGCTTTTTGTTGCTTTACTGGTTAGAAAAGGTCTGAGTAGGATCAGTTTCATGCAGTATAAACCACTGTTCTTTTTCCTTGCACCCTGGAAACAGCTCAGGAATGTTGATACAGGTCTAGCTGATGCACTTGTACCTTTTTCCATATATAATCCCATGAGTCCCATAGATTCTCCAGTTAAAGTTCTGCTCACAGATAGCAGGCATGTGAGACAGACTCATCCGGTGAAACAGGAGCCACTCATCCACCCCCTGCCCTGGGCTTTTCCTTTCCTTGTGCTACTTCTGCCTAAAGAAAAACATATTAGAGATTTAGCATATGCATACACACCCATGCAGAAGCACTTATCTTTATAGATCAGCTGCCTTCTCCACCCGAGTCCCAGCCAGATCTGAAATAATATAGATGGGGGGGAACAAAACACCAAAACAAAAGTGATGTAGCCATACAATCTGTATCTCAGTATATGTGTTGAAACAGGCATGCTGCACACATTGCAGCATTGCCTGGGTCTCCCCAGTAAATCTTTGTGCCTGACCAAACCAGAGGCAGTGGTGTTTGAAGTTCGAAGGGGCAAAGCAGCTGAACTCAGACCCTTGATTTAAGGCTTCCTCTTCCATACTTGTCAGGACAAAGCCTTCTACATGAAATCAACTGGCTGGTGGTGGTTCCCTGCATGCCATGAGAAGGTAAGTATGCCAGCACCCACAGCTACTCTCTATTCAGCATTGCCATTGCAAAAATCCCCTGACAGAGAAAGAGGTTATGTGGCTGGGAAAAAAAAGAAAAACAACCTCTTCCTTTTGTGGTGTTAAATTGCATCTCTGCAGACTATGGCCTGACACTGAAACAGCAAGCTAGGTGGCTGTAATCGATGGCATAGCTGAAAGAGTGGCTTGATCCTTAGCTTCAAAAAGAGTTTTCTTCTTTTCTGTTCACATCAGTACCGGGAAGACCAAGATAACTAATGTGAGAGAGTCTTCCCCAGTCATGCTATTTTCTGCCCTAGCTTCCATCCTAAGCAAAGTGTCTTAGACCTTCCTCCCTGCAAAACTAGCAGAAGAAACAAGGGAACTTTGAGCTGGAGTTAAAAGAAATCTCTACATCACCACAAATAGTAAAAAAATCTCACTTCACTTCAGACAATTTTTTTTTTAATTAAACACATTTTAAAATCTTTGCTAGTATAACAGGAGTTACGTATTTCAGAAATGCATAATTACCTTAATGAGGAATATGAGATATAAAGCAAATGGCTGCTACTCACATCTCATACAGGGACAAAGACCAAAGAGTGCACTCTCATATTCCCTCTGTAGCTCTAACCTCTAAATCTCCTTAGAATTAACACTTCAGGTTTTGGCCTCAGACCTCAATATTTGTGATAAAACATTGGCCAGTAAGCCAGTTCCCTCAAATTCACTATACCTATTCTCAGAGAGGAACTGAAGTAGTCACTTGTTTAGATGTATTGAAACATCTCCGGTTTATCTCTCTGTCAGAGGGGTAAAATTCATTTAGCTGGTTGAATCCATCCTCTCACTAGCCTTCAAATCAAACCTGTCTGCTAATTTCTTATGTTCCATTCAGTTACAGCCAAGTTTGACACAAGGAAATATGTAAAACTACACATTACAAAACAAAGAGATCACTTTGACAGAATTCTGACTAAATGTTTTTGCTGAATTGGTGGAAAATGCTTATGCCAACTGGAACTGTTTTTTTTTTTTTTTTTAAGGAACATTCCGTTTTGGTGCTTTTATTTCCCCTTGGAAAACTTCAGACTGGCATCTCTGGTTACTACACATGAGCCCAAGTGACCTTATCCTGTGCTCGATTTGTGAAATCATAGGGGCAGGCACCCAAAACAGGGAGTCTTAGGTTCAAGTATAGGATTAAGTGCAGGTCTCCCATATGCTGGGGAAACAGTCCACCCACTTCTCTGGCTGTGGTTAGCCAACCTCTCAGATTTCATGAAAAACATAAAATTCTGGCCTTCTCCATTTTGAATGAGAACATTGCAGCTGTGAGAAGCCAAATAGTAAAGAAAACATTTCCCCAAATTGTGTTGTTCTACCAACGGGGAGGGTATGTACAACTTGAACTTACAAGGCCTGAGCTTGTTGTTTTTTCTCCTTAAAAAGGTCATAAAATCTTGTCTTTTTTTTTAATTAGTTATGTAAAGCCAGGCTTACAAAACAAGATTTCTATGCACCTCAAACCTAAACTCCAGGTTTACAAAAGCTATCATTATAGCTTTTTGTAAACCTGGCTCTTAATTGCTGGATTTTCCTAATCAAAATATGTTTCCTGCAAATCCCAGGTCTAACTCCACAGGGCCCCAAACATGTTGCCACCCCCCNCTCCCAAGGAATTTGCCTGAGCCCATGAGGGCTGGGATATAGGGCTGGTTGGAGAGGGAGGCAGTCTGCTTTTGCCAAGAGGGGAACCACCCACACTCTGTGGGGACAGGATGGGGGCCCAGCCATTATCTGAACAGCTCTGCTGCCACTGGGGGAATGAAGTGGATACAAACAACTGGAAGTGCTGCCAAAATGACGGGCTCCCAGTGCTCTAGAGCCTGTGGATGCTGTAATCCTTCATTGTCTGCTGAAATAGGTTCTCAATTTTCCCGTGTTTGCTATCAGCATAGATGATTTCTACTCACTAGAAAAAGAAGCAAACACAGACCAATGTGTTTCAGTGCTTTCAGTTACACCTCCATGGTCCCTGAGAACATCTGCAGTGCTAAGCAAGCTAAAACAAAACTGGGCAAAGACACTGGGCCTTCAGAATAGGTGGCCAGCTAGAAACAAGCAGGTGAAATCGTTGTTCTAGATGAAGTGCATTCATTTATTTCTTGCTCACTATCTCATGTTTATAGACAAGCACTAAAATTACAGTAATGAGTCAAAGCAGCTTTACTTATAACCATGCTGTTGATGTTTCAGGACCTGAATCTCATTATTAGCAATACTAAACGAGCTGACAGTCCCCATAATGCGTATGATTTGATTTAGAATTGTAAAGCATGACTGAGTTTTAAAGGAGAAGCAGTCCTGTGTAAATGAGCTGATGGCCCCTCTAGCACACATGATTTGATTTGAAATTCTAGAGCATGACTAGGTTTTTAAAGAAAAACAGTCCTGTGAATAGGGAGCACTGAGGCTCAACCTATAGATGTTGAGCTGTCATCTAGGTCACATCAAAAGCACAATGGGTAAGCCAACATTTCTGTGCACTGGCCATTTAGATGTGCAATGCTTTGGTGTGAATGAACAATGTTGTGTCCCCTGCTAAGCTCTTCTGCACAGCAGTCTTTGTCCCTCTTGTAGCTGTGCATTTTGGAGCGATATGTTTGCAAGCTGAGAACTAAAAAAAATAACAAAAACAACCCAGTTCTTGGACACAAACAAGTACTCTCAATTTGCTTGATGCAAGTCACAACAGACTATAACATTTCCTAAAGCAGCAAGTAGATGTGAACAGATATATATACACACCTTATATCCTCTTTGAGGCTGTGCTGAATGGTTCCAGGCTAAAGAAAACATAACATTCATGAAAAGCATCCAATTTCCTGTTTAAACCAAGTTTAAGCAGGGTTAACAAATTGATACCCGGGAAAGAGAGATTCGCATGAGATGATCTCCTGGTCATGTTTCAGATACTGCTGTTATGGGTCACTCCAAATCCCTTTTTCACTCCCCCCCTCCATCTCCAGAGGTTTGAACTGGGGAAGAAGTAGTCGTGAAAAACTGCTTTCCCCCCTTGCAGGCTTGGAGGTGGAACAGCAAAAGGCACACACATGTACTGACTGGTGGGAAAGCCTGTGCTGGAATTGGCTGGTGATTGGCTGCATTCTCTGCTCCTAGTATATATGGCAGATAGAGACAATGTCTAGGGAAATCCTAAATAGAGTGAGGGGAAAAGTGTGGAGTTCCCACCTTTGCAGAGCTCCTGCTTTGAGAGTCCCTGCTTTTGGAGCTCCCACTTTTACAAAGCTCCTGTTTTTGCACCGTCCCCACCTTTGGACGGTTCCCCATTTCTGCACCATTCTGTGCAAGTCTGCAATTTTGGCAAGTACTTAGGTCCATTAAAGAGAGAGCTGCCAGCTGCACCTGGACCCAGCTTCTCTCAGACCACACCACAGCCTGACTTCCTGCTCACTACCCTGAGCTGGGGAAGACACTAGCAGTTTGGCTTTCCCCTGTGCTGCTCCAGCAGTGCCACCCCACAATCTTTTTCCTCCTGGAAGCTGTGACACTTGGACTTCTGCTGCGTGGATCCACAAGGTGGATTTGTCTTGCAGTTTCATAGGCTGCCAATAGGAAAATTAATCAGGGATCATCGCTAAATTCCTACCTTACCTCTGTGAGTAAAATGCTGTTTCTCTGGGTTCTCTGCTCAACCTGATTTATAAGTGGGGTAAAGCTGAGCTGTAGCTTAGCCTTTCCCTAAATTACTAAACTTACCCATAAAGCATCCTTGTGAAGATTTCCTGACCAAATTAGAACCTGTAAATTAACCTTAACTATTTTTTTATATAGTCTGGGGGCAAGGTTTTCAGAAAAACAAAAATAATTCTATTTTTATAATTTCTGCCTCAGCCAATTACTACCCAACCAAATGAACTGCCTCAGAAAAGCTTTTGTCTTTATATTATTTATAAACTCTTCCCTATAACTGATGGAAGCTGCAAGTAGTGAATGCCCATGTGTGTTACAATGACAGTCTGCTGCAAGATGCAGCCCGTAATGCTTTCAGGAAAGTATTACTTTTTCTTTTCTTGCTTGTCTACCTGCTTATAAACATGCCTACAAATATTGCATCCTAGTCCTTGCTGAAGAAAGTACAAACAGCTCTTCAAGCATGATCCCTGTGTTATCTCTCCTTACCACCACCAGGCCATATTAGCTTCTTCTGGCACTGAGCTGTCAAAAAAACATAGTTAAAAAAACGCAGTGGCACAATCAGTTCACATCATGCCTGCTGAGACCCAAAGAAAGTATTAAAACTATCCCTTTCTTGAATTGCATGCAGGGCCATACAATTCAACATGCCAGGAGAAGAATCAGAGAAGGAAAACAACACCAAAACTATGTCATCAGCATCTACCTTTTGCTCCAACCAGAGCATTCACTCTCTTCCCTTTCCTCTTACCTGCCCTGACTGCTACAATATTGACCCACATCTGTTCCAACTATACTGCACAACTGCCTCCTAACTGAAGTTTCTGCTTTTCCAGTCCCACTTTTCCTCCTGCTCCAGACTACAGTATCCATAAATCAGGATGTCAGCCTTATTCCCTGAGCTTTCCAGCTCACTAGCAGGCCGTATATCTAACCAAATGTATTTTAGTCAGGCTATGTGGCTGTACACACCTGAGCTGGACCTACTGTTTCACATTGTTACCATTATCAGCCTTGACAGAAGAATATAAAACATCATCCCAGAAGTGGCTTCTACCACTATGGCACAGTTTTTTCTAACTCGATCAGTTTTTCCCCCATCCATGTAATTTCTCATCAGCAGAAAGTAAGAAACTGCCCTGACAGTCTCCATGTGGATTTTTTCCCCCTTGCAGCATGCCTGCCACAGTCACAGCCTGCCAAAGCTGTCAAACCCACTGCCTAGCCTACCTGCACGAAGCCTACGTTAGCAGATAAATGAGTCATCTTGAAGCAGGAGAGGACTCAATAAACATTACTCTTCGCAGGCAGGAAAATAATAGTTTCCTACTGCCACTCGTTGCAGTGCTAAGACTTCTAAGATTTTTATCACAGTCTTAGAATTCAGATTTTTATGAACAATTTATTGAAGGAGAAGATAAATGCACCGCACATGAGAGAAGAGGCTTTTGCCATCTGGGAATGCTGCCCAGGAGAGCAGATGCCATTGTGCAACATGGTGGGATTAATGTTTCTCATGCTGCTTCTGCACCCAGCACTCTGTTCCCCAGCATTTCTTTTCCAGGCATTTTGATCTCAGTAAGAAGGGATCTGCAGAGTCATTCAAGTTGAAGATGCTGATTGAAAAGGCAGTTATTACAGTCACCTAATTTAATGTTTCCTTCCCTTCAGACAGATTCTGTCTCCAAAGCCACTGAGCCTTCAGGGGTTGTGACCTGGTTTCCAATCAGCACTAGCTCCTGTTGTGGTGCTGAAAGAGACGACCCTCCCTGACACCCTGGTGGCAGCACAGAGCAAACACAACCATTGAAGTGCTGGCTGTGAGAGTTTTGGGAAGGTGTGTGGACATCTTTTTTGACCATGCCTCACTCCAAGTGGTCAAAGCATGGTGATAACCAGCAAATTTTAGTTCCATTTATAGTAGTGTGATCACTATCACAAAAGCAGGTTTCTGAACTACAAGCTTTTCTCTAGTGATCTGGACTTCGCTTACTCATGCTACATCTTTTCTGTTTTCCTTTGCCCAGGCAGTAGGTCACTAAAGGAGGCTGAGGAGATCCAGACCTTGCAATGTACAGATATTCCAAGAGTCTAGCAGCCTCTCTGGTGAACAGCTGATTCACCAATGGCTAGCCAGTCCTGTGCCCGGATTGTGTTGGTTTTGTCACTGGGAAAGATGTGACAAAAAAACTCTGTACGCTTATTTGCAAAAGCATAATAATAGAGCAGAGCTATGAGAAAATAAAACCCAGAAGGGGCTACTGAGATGGTGCTTTGCCACCATCTGAATGTTAGTCCACTGGTCTGCTAACAGCCCACTTGCGCTGCAAAGAGCTTGAACAAAGTTCTCTCTTTTTCCAGCAACAGAAAAGTTCTCACGTGAAGCTCTTTTTCCAGTCCCAGACACCCCCCCAAAAAAAAAGACATCCTACTTACCTATTGCTCTTCCAGATTGGCTTAAAAGATACTATATGGTAACACACATCATCTCCTCTAGGCATAAGACATATGTACAATTTAACCAAGGCTGCCTTTCCTGGATTACAGCCTCCTTCAAATACATCATGAGCAACCATCACAATTGTGCACAATTTCTTTTTAAGCTCTGCACAGAACGTATACGTACTACAGAAACTCAAATACAGTCACAGTTACCTTCAGTTGTGGAGCCTCTGAATTTTCCTCTTCTCCGTTCCTCTCCTCAAAAGCAACAGCTGTACAGAACACTCACAGCCAAGGAAAAGCAGAAGCTCATTGTGCCCTGTGGTAAACTGGATTCACACAGAAAGCCAAGTTCCAATCCACTCAACCTCTTACAAGGTGGATATACAAGAGGCTCTGCATAGCCATAATGAATTAGCCACTCTCGTTCTCTCCAACATACCTGCATCCTTATTTCAGGCCTTGATTTCCTGAGTGTAAATACACAACAAATGTCCCCATATGATCATCATGGTGTAATATCAAGGAGAAAAAGACACTATTCTAAAACGTAGCTCTGCTCAGACCAAACTCACCTTCAGTTTTAATTAGTCTCGAAAAACTGTTTTGATTTTCTCTATTTTGTATTTTATGTCATTCCTCTTCCCCTAAGTTTCAAGCGAGAAAAAGGAGAGCCTCCTTCAAGCAACATTCAGTTCAACTTTGGGAATACTATCCAGAAAATGTTGTGGATGCCAATTGTTCCATCACTGCCAAAGTGATGGAACAATTACTTAAAGAACACCACATTTGGGGTTATTACCTAGGCAAATATCTAAGTCAGTAACTGCCGGAGGCAGGGAGTGTGTTTTGGGAAAGTATTGCTACATGCCTACCTTGAGTATACAATTGCCTTCAGGCACCTCTAGTCCAGCAATGGCCATGGGCTCTAAGATTGATGTACCTCTTCTCCTGGTGTGCTGTGAGCTTTCCCGCACTTCAGGGGAAGAAGATGGCAGGAAAGGAATGACTGGCATAGGCTGCTGGGCTTGAGAGGGAGATGCTAACTTGCTTCCTATATTCAACGAAATGGTTGCACTCCAGCAGCCTTCCATCCTGCCGGTGGTATCAGTCATGGAAAGATGATTATGGACAATTTTAAAAGGCAGATCCGTTTCTGGTAGACTCAGAAACACCTGCAGTAAGTCTGCAGCCTGTCGGCGTGCTCTGTAGCACTCCCCATCTCTTACATCCTTCTCCAGCTCTTCTTGCCGTGGGTCAAAAATGTTCACTAATCTGCACTTAGCAGCTGCAATTCACGTGTGACTTTCCTGAAGAAGAGAAGGAACTGTCCTGGTTGCGGTGCAGGTGCTCATGGTCTCAGCAAATCCTAGGAGCTGACAAGGGTTAATGCCGGACATGCGGGATTACCGGTCCAGCGCTCCCCCAGCCCCACACGACCTCTCACCATATCCCAAATCCTCCACACCCCTGCAGCCCCTTGCGCCCCGCCAGCCCTCACCGCAGCGGGACTGCCGAGCCAGTCGGCGCCTCCCGGGGCTGCCGGCAGCGCTGGGCGGGCACCGCCACCTAGGGACGCGGCGGCAGAAGGCTGCGGCGGCAGAAGGCTGCGGCACCCCGGCGTGCCCACAGCCCTCCTGGCGCCGGGGCACTGCCCGCTCCGCCGCCTCGCCCCGCTGGTGCCTGCGCAGTGCGGCTTGGCAGAAAACACACAATCATTAAGGTTGGAAAACACCTCTAAGATCATGAAGTCCAACCTTCTACCAGACACCTCCATGATTAATAGACCATGTCCCAGAGTGCCACAGCCGCTCGGTTTTTTAACACCTTGCTTAACAGTAGTCTTAAGGAAAACCAAACTTGGCAGGAATTCCTGAACTGTTGTCCTCATTTCACAGTCCAGAAAATAAAACAAGTCTTACAAGGCTGTTTTGTTGTGGTTTTCGTTTTTTTGTTTTTTGGTTTTTT
>VWZI01015485.1:176742-204110 GCA_013396835.1 Psilopogon haemacephalus
TTGTCGGGTTTTTTGTTTGTTTGGGGGAGTTTTTTGGCCTTTTTTTTTTCTTTCTTTTTCACTCGTGTTTGAACCCAGACATGCCATTTTCTGCCCTTTGAGCGTGCCAGAACAGGGTGTATGCACTGAGCAGACAGTCAAGCCTTGTAAGGTAAATCACAGTGTTATTGGGTTGTTATTAATGCTTCACCACTAGAAGTCAATACTTCTAGTTTTTCCTCAAGAGGTGTGGGAATAGATGGCCTAGCTGTCTCCCACTGCAAGCAGCTGCTTCCCCTGGTGCGCAGCAGCTTGCACAATCATCATGAACTCAGAGTCGTTAGAGGATTCTGGTCATTCTTATCTCGCTTGGTAGTGTTTAGACATAGAGAAGTCTCACAAATAATCTCCCCAGCTGCTACTTAAGCAAGTTTTTGCTTTACTTAGTCCTGTTAGTCGTGTTTCAGATTCAGGAAACTGCCTAGACACCACATGTTAACAAGAGCAAGGAGAACTCAGAAGTTGCAAGGGAGAGGAGGGGGAAGAAAACATACCCAAAGCTTGATCTGGGAAGGAAAAGAAAAGCCGATAAAGTGGGATGCATCATGGAATTACTCACGCTATACAGAAATAGCAGCAGCTGGAGGAGGTCCTGATGGGAGAAATGTATTTTTTATAGTGCTGTCACAAAGTTTAGGTTTGATTAGTAGTCTACAGTTTCAGGCAATGAAACTAAGAACATCCTAGACTACACTAAAGAAAGGTGAAGAGGCCATTCCTTTAGTAAAGAATTTAAGTTGCTGACTTTTAGGACTTTTAATTAAATACGTTCTGTGAAGAAAGAGGTTGTGTAATCATTAATATGAGTCAGATCAGATGGCCTTTGGGACAGGAAAACAGATCACAACTTCAAATGGATTCTACATAAGTATAGGTTAAAAAAAAAAAAAAAAAAAAAAAAAAANAAAAAAAAACAACAAAAAACAAAACACCAAAACCATAGGACCTACAGGAACTTTCAAAAGGAAAACAAACATGAAGATGCAAGGGTCTCTCTGTAAAATTCATCCAGGAAAGAGTCTGCAAAAATCCAAGAGTGAAAGGGTGTACAAAACATCAGAGAAAGCAGAGACTTCTAACATCTCCTTCTGAGTTAGCAAAGTCAAATTTCACTAGTAAAGTTTTTGGAAAAAAAAGCCCAACCAACCAATGCATTAAGGAGACCAAAGCTGAAGATAAAGCCTAACAAAAAATTAGTCAGTGAATACACAGTGAAATAAAGCTTCTCTCTGGCAATGGATAAAGACAAAGCTTCCTCCAGTGGTGGGGATATCATGTGTAGACACTTACCAAGTATTTACAGGTTCAGCACCAGTGCACTGATTAGTGGGTCCTCTGACATTGCAGTAGGGCATATGGAAGGAAAATCTAAGCTTATTAAGAACAGATGGATAGGAACCAGGTCAGCCTTTCCTATTGCTTCTATTTGTAAGTTAGATGTAAAAGTAATCTTGGAAAGACAGTGTGAGTTGTTCTGGGAAATAGTGCCTAAAAATCAACACACCATGCAGTAGGCTTCATTACAGGAAAGAGGACTGTAAAAGAAAAGGAATAAAGAAAAAAAATAGTTCCCTGAGCTGTAAGTCTCATTCCTGCAGATCTGTCTCCTGCAGACCCTACGTGAGGACCCCTACCTTCCCCCAGGACCATCGGCACTCCATTACCACAGCTACACAGGGATTTGGGATAATTATTCCCTCGATCCGGTAACAGCCTTGTTAAATAATACAATTGTTGAGCATGTCTTGCCAAGAACAATATCTGTGTTTCCTTTACCTGGCACCCACACAGTGGTTGTGCCAGGTTATAGGGCTCAGGGAGATTTTTAAAGAGTTGAAATATTTAGGAAAATAACATGCCATTCAGCATATTCAATCAAGCATTAAGTTTCTACAGTTTAATCATCCTGTAATAAATTCTGTCAAGACTGTTAAACAGGACTCTTTAAAATACTGAAAAGTCTAATTTGGCACCAGTAAACTAAAAGAAAGCCTGAAAACTTGCTGAGGTGTTATTTAATGGGAAGCCTAGAACAAGTGCATAAATAGGTAATCAACAGCACTAAAACCAGAGACACTGTGAAGTCCTAAGAACACCAAAAGAATAGCAATTAGAAACACATTACATTGAAAAGAACACTTGAGCTAACACCTCTGCGTTTGGCAACCTTGGCAGGGGCAGTTGGCCTCTCAGCAGAGCCCTCTTCCTCTGGTCTTCTGTGGTTGCCATGCTCATGAAGATCCTCCCCATGGCATCACAGAAGTGCTCCCACAGCACTCCATTAACAGGGATCATATTTGAAAAGTGGAAAAAATAATTATCCAGGATACTGACTTACCATTTCATCTCACATAGAGGGAAGCCTCACTCCCTATCCCTGGGCAGGTGAAGGTCAGTGAACTGTGGAAGCTACAGGATGAGCCCAACTCAACACTTGCCCAGCTGGCATCAGCCTGGCAGGCAGGGAAGGCAGCAAATGCCACAGAAATCAAGTGAGTGCCCCTCAGGGCAGAGCTTTTCTACCACCATCTCAGTGACTCTGAAACTGTCACTCCCATGAGTCTGAATCATTACTCATTCAACCTTTTCTCAACGGGACTGAGAGGTCTTCATACACTTCTATTCTGTGGAAATTTTAAAAAGAAAAATTAAAGGCCCACGGACCAGATCCACACTTAAGTGTCACCTGAGAATGGCACTGGTGTTGATTGTTTGAAAGTGTTTTCCTTCTAAAAAGATGCTGAGGAACGTTTTCTGGTCAATGCTTAGGAAATACCCAGGTACTCCAGATGTAGCAGAAAGTTCAGGTCTGAAAGAAGTTTTAGCCAGTTTATAATACTGAATAAAATTCCTATAAGGAAGCATTCACTGATAAATTTGTTTTGCTTACTAGTGGTTTCCACTCTCAGTGCCTCACTGACCAAAATATTCCCAAAATTTTATGATTCAAAGTCCTGCTTGGGCTAGAGCCTCAGTGTCATCCTATGCCAGTCAAAATCTATTTTGCATCTCCTCTCCTACCCCTTCTGTATCTATCATTGTTGGCACAAGCAGAATCAGAAACTGTTCTTGCTGAACATCATATTTTGGGTTTGGGTTTTGTAAAGTATTTGGTAAAGTCAGTTTTCAAGTAGGTGAATGCTCTGCATCTGATTGCCTCCACCTCAGTACAGTCACTAGCAGCAGCATGAGAAAAACAGCAGCAACACTCACCTGGAGGTGGGATGCTCCTTCTGTCAGTGACACAAACTGACAGTTGCAGAGAGCAACTCTGAAACAGTGTGGGCTCCTCAAGGAGTGCGTCAGCTTCAGATCTGGTACCCCAATGCTTACAAAGCTCACAGCAGCTACACTTTAGCAGTTCTACACTACAACACACCATTACAGCTGTACACATCAGACCACAGCCTCATCTTCACAGTAACACCCAAGCAGTGGTTACTGAAGGTTGTGTGAACTTTCCCTGCAGCGAGAAATAGTTTTTACTTGCTGGAAAATCTAGTTTTCTTCCAAACTCTGGGTGTTTTCACCTGTCCTCCCCTATTATGCCTGTTTTCCTCTTTCTCCAACCAACAAAACGCCCTTTTGTAGTGACTGGACTATATCTCAGCAGACTCTTCCTTACCTTCTCTGCCCAAGGAGGTTAGCAATCATATACCAATGCTTACTTTGTTGGAAGTGGCTTTCAGCCACATGATTCATGGTTTCTTCTCTCACGGTGGAGAAGAAGGAGAAGAAGACAGTTTGTACGAGGGCATCATTCCACAGATCATTTTGTCTAATAGCAAAACTCTTCCCAAAGCCTCTACCTCCCAGACTGTCTCCTGCCCACCCTCTGCCTACCCTGTCATAAGCTGATGAAGCCATAGAACAAATTTACGTAATGTTGCAGGGACCAAGGCAGGATGACAGTTGGAATAGTTGGAAATTATTTAGTCCCATCCTATCCTCATGAACTTGCAGCTCAAAGGCAGTAAGGGAAGGGCAACTGTGAGGTGAAGGCTGCTCATGCACAGCATCCACTGGGTGCCACAGCCAGGTAGCAAGTCTGAAAAAAGAATAAGGTCTTTATATAATTCCACCTAAGTAACATCTCAAGACAGACTTTCTTTTATTGTATCTGAAAACAATGGTCAAATTCATGCTTATGCAAAGCACAGGATGCAGGTCTGTGATAACTGACAAATCCTGGGCAAACAGCTCTCCAAGTTCACAGTTTTCCAGTGCAGTAGTATTGACAGTGTAGGAATTACCTTTTGCACACCACCCACTTTACTGAGAAAGGTGTGTGATAGATAACTTGCTGCCATTTGCTTGTCTTTCTTAATTAAAAAATGTCATATTCAAGAGAAAAAAAAAACAACAAACAACACATGACTTTTAATTCCCGGCTACAGGGAAAGCTCTCTGTTCACTGATGGCCTACAGGATTAGGTCACTGATCTGCAAAAGGCTTAGACTCCTGCAAAAGAGGTGGGCCCTGGAAGCAGACTAAATATTGCAGCTCAGGGTCTCATTGTGGTCAGATGCCTTTCTGACATTTTCTAAGGGCACAGATTTTGCGTGAAGATAGCAGACTTTAGGAAAGATAAGATCCTACACGCATCCCTACTCTTGGTGCCTCCCACTCATAGCACGTACAACTGAACCACTTGTGATTCTGGGTAAATTACAGCAGATTGTAGAGCAAGACCTTAGTGAGCCATTAATTTTTGTTTCCATTCTATCACTCATCCTGAATGTTATCTCACTATCCACCAAACTTTAAGTGCTATGTCCATCATCCAAGCATTCCCCTATCCTTCCCAGTTGGAGTACGCACCGCTGCGGCCCCTGTCAGTCACCCAGAGAAGCGCCAGGTAGCAGCAGGGCAATTCAAAACAGACAGTACCAACTTCAGTCTGCAAGGTGGGAAGGGAGGTGGCTGTGCCAGTGAACACGAGTCCCCTTTAATTCACTGCTGCAAGCACTGGCTCTGCAGACCTGGTGAGATGCTGCCATGTGCCTTTATTCAGTTCACCACTGATTTCCTCACTGTTATTGTCATGGTGTACTGGGGATCTACCTACAGCAGCTGCAATATCTCTGCTTCTCTTGGCCTAAACACAGTGGGGACAGAGCAACAACAGGGTGTCATGAGGACAGATAGACTCAACATAGAAGAACAAGGTAAAAGGAGCTGCTAGCAAAGTAACTAGGAAACAATGCAGAGCTCTTTGTCAGCATCACTTAAAAAGCCTCCAGGACGTAGAAGCTTTCTCCTATTTAGAAGAAAGACAAACCATTTGCACTCTATTTTGCACCATTTTCACTTTTCCTCCTTCCACATTCTCCACTGGTCTACCTTTGGCATGTGAGCATCATCACAGGCAAGAACCATTCCTAAGTTACTGTATCAGTGACTATCAGATCAAGTTAATCTATACTCAAGTGTTTTTTTCAGCAGAAGCAGGTGTCACTGCATCAGGATAACGTCACTGGTCAGGGCTGGCCTGGCCACTGAACAAAGGACAGATACACTCTATTAACCCCTCCCCCTTTCAAAGGGGAAGAGAAAAGGGAATAAAGGGGAGAGACTTATGAGTTGGAAAACAGAAGTAGAACAGTTTTAATGAAAATAATAATAATAAAATGAAACATGCACACACAATCAATATTGAACCCAAAACCCCCAATGGCAATTACAACAGCATCGCCACTGATGCTGTGAGCAGGCACTGGGGAAGTCACAGACTGGAGTCAGTGGCAGATGGGAACCTGATTCAGGAGCTGGATTTGGGAACTTGGTTCAGGCATCAAAGGCAAAAGAACCAACAGACATTGACATACATTGAAGAGAGCTTGAACCTTGTGATTCCTCAGCTTTATACTGAATACGACATACATTAAATACCTTGTTGGTCAATTTAGGGTCATCTGACATCCCTGTAGTGGAAACTTTTGCTTTACCTCAAGGTGGTAAACAAAGATTTAGCAGAGACCTTAGTTTCTATAGGAACCAGTATAAGGAAGAGCCTTCTGCATGCCAGTCCTTAGTAGTAACTGTAAACATCAGGTGTCAGCACTTCTTGAGGCACTGTAAAAATTGCCATTAACTTCAGCAAGTGCAGCTGCTTAGAAGAAAGAGACTTCAATGAAAACTAAAATCACTGAACAGAACTAGTTCTGTTCTAGCTCAAACCAGGACAATATGCAAAGCAGACACATCACCATCTCCTGCTAGAGATAAAGTGGAGGTTGAAGTTTAGCACTACACCCCAAAATATTGGTTCACTGCATTACAAAATGTTCCAAAGCTACCGCTAAAATTGAACAAACGTTAAAAAAAGATGTACTAAAATGTAATTTATTCAGTGTAAATTCAAAGGAGATTCCACCATTCATTACAGGATCACACATTGGGAATCACTGCTGTACTCCAAGATATAAGCAGGATAAATCTGGTGCTTCTCAAAGATGACAAAGATGGAAGGATCTGTCAGGTCATTCACACAGCTGTCATAAAGTCTATTTGAATTGGTGGCTCTGGGTGGAGGACGAAGATATTCAGGCTTTCCCTGAACAAAGTCTCCAACAAGGACGTGAACTACAAACATGTTGTAGCGACCACTGCGAGAGGAACAGTACTCATGAGAATAGCTAGCATCTCTGGCAAAGTAGCTTCCTAAGGACCAGAAAAAGCCACAGATAAGACAATACATCAGCCAAGGAATAAACACCTCTTACCTGCACTTTGGCAGGCAGCATTTCAACAATGCCAGCTAGCTCTACAGGCATCCTTATCAGGTTTTTCTATACTGGCTTATTTTTGAGTATTGACAGACTCTAGTCACATTTTGCCATCAGCCTTCCTGTCCCACCTGTCCAAGAGCTTTGCTGAAAAATAAGTACCTGAGACAAAGAGAGCTGGGGTTTGCCTCTCCCACAATGGAATTGCTTTGGATGATGCCTGCAGCAATGCAGAGTGCTCCTGAGGCAGGAATGCACAAGTCAGGGGTCACCTTGCACTCACCCATCAGCCTGGCTGAGGTCTGCAGTCCATGCTGTTACAGCCCCTGTACCCACACTTCTGCATTTGTACCTTTTCCATACGCTGTCCCGTGAGTCCCACAGATCCTCCAGTCAAAATTCTGCTCACAGATTGCAGGTATGTGGGACGGATTTGTCCCATGAAACAGGAGCCGCTCATCCACACATTTCCGTTTATTGAGCTTCTTCATCTGTTCCTTTTGCCTAGGAACAGGGTTGGGGGCCGGGGGGGAAATGGGGGAAGAAAAAAAAAATAGAGGGACAGAAAAAAAAGAGAAACATGTTACCCTGGTTCAAATGAGGACAATTTCCCAACTCAGCTCCTCCTACTTTCAGATTGTGGAGGAACAGTGTCACAAACCACTCTCAGTGGGGTTACTGTCTGCTTTATGCTTCTGTTGGTACCCTGCTGCACAGCTGGCTCCTTCCAGCAAAATAAAAAGTTCTCAGCATTTCTATGGACCGTGTCACCCACAACTTCATACCACATGAGACAGTAAAGAGACAAACATCTCTTGACCAAGAATTAGTCAGTTCCCAGGTTATATAAATCCTGAATATATAAATATGATGTACTGGTTTAAGACAGTCTGCTCTCACAAGCAAGCCCCCACACACAGACAGATGGGAGTGAAGGTAACACAAAAAAAAGCCCTGAGTTGAGACAAGCAGTTTAACAAGACAATACAATGTACCTTAGCCTATTTCACTGAAAAAAAAAAAAACAGAGCAAAAGCAGAAGCAGCAGCAGATGCCAGTAATAAAACAAATCCCTCACTCCCCAACCCAACAGCCAGCCCAGTGGAAAAGACGAGCATCTCAAACTCAGAAACAGCAACCAGAACACGAAGGCTCTCACGTTACAATCGGAACTACAAACCCTGTGATACTGTCTGCGATACAGACGGCACTTTAATTTTAAGGCTGGTGTAACATCAGCATGGTGTTGAATGAATACTCATCATATGTGACTGGCTAAACACAGGACATTCAATACTCCTTACTCTGTACCATCTATGCCATACCCAGCAGCAATTAACATCATAGAACATACATCATTCACTGCCCATTTTCTCAAAATGAGATTGCCTTGCACTACAGAACAGACTTCCTGCAGATGTTTTGGATCTCCACTCTGTTCCACTACCATCTGAATCACTCTAAATGGTGGGGCTGTTTTTCCAGACCTGGCACAGCAGATTCCACTGAATGCTTCCACTCCTCCAAGTGAAATCAAACTGTAGCCTGCAACCCACAGCTGTGGTCAGCTTCCAACATACTCAGCAGCTGGGATCTCCCTGTCACACCAGAAATACAAATGTGTTCCACCCCTTATAGTTTGATGGCACCAGAGTACACTGTGCACATGTACTTCTCATGGGTTCCACTTGCCAAGCCATTAGATTCACACAGTCCAATATATCAAATTGTCCCTCTCCTCCATCGGGTTGGAGGCAGGGACTGTCTAATTCTGACTGGAATCACTTTGATCCTGTGAAGATGCTTTGGGAGTCCCTTCAGGGTGATAAGAAGCAGTACCTGTCATTTTCCACTGGAAACGAGCAGCATTCTTCCAGGAAGAATTTCCTTGTAGTTCACAGACCTGCACACCTAGGGCTGAAGTTGGGTTTCCATCCCTCTTCCTCATGTCTTCCCCATGGTCATTAAAGTAAAACCACAAGGTACACTGTGGTGTGTACTTTCCAGATTCTCTCTCTTGGACCAGGAAGCACCTGCTCCTAATAGTTGAAACACAGGACCATACAGGTGGGGAACCACTCCAGTCCCATGGACTTGTGTGCATTCATGTCCTCTGTGTGTTCCCAGATCTGATCTGCTTCTACTGCATGTGTTTTTTCACTCTCCCAGACCTAGATATTGCCTTCTGTGACTTGGGTGGTGTGGCTCAAGTGACTTCAGTGAAGCCTGATGCAAATAAGGCATGGAGTACTTCGGGCTTTTCCACATCCTCTATAATCAGGTGACCAACATGCCTCCAGAGGAGACCCACAGTTTCTCTTGTTTTCCTTTTCTCTCTGAAATACTGGTTAAAATCCTTTTCTGTTGCCTTTAATGCCCAGGAACAGATTTAATTCTGCCAATGCTTTAGCTTTCCTAACCCAGTTTCTGGTTTCACAAACAACTTCCTTGTATTCATCCCAAGTTACCAGTCCTTGTTCTCACCCTTTGTGGGTTCCTCTCCTGTGTTTGATTTTTGACCAGGAGTTCTTTGCTCATCCAAATGGGCCTCCCAGCATTTTTACCTGATTTCCTCCTTTTAGGGATGTGTTGTCTTTGAGTTTGGAGGAGATGATCCTTGAAAGTCAACCAGCTTTCCTGGGCTTCCAATCCCTCCAGGGTTTTGTCCCATGATACTCTACCGAGGAGGTTCCTGAAGAGGCTAAAGTTATCTATTCTGAAGGGCTTCAAGCTTGATGAGTACCCCCTTCTTCATTGCCCTGAGGATCTTAAACTCCACCATATCATGGTAGATGCAACCAAGGCTGCCCATGAGCTTCACATTCTCCACCAGCCCTTCCCAGTTGGTGAGAATAAGGTCTAGCATAGCACCTCCCCTTATTAATTTTTCTATTGTCTAGAGAAGGAAATCACCACCAATGCATTCCAGCAATCTCCTGAGTTTCTTAAGCCCTGAAGTGTTGCCTCTCCAACTGATGTCACACAGAATCACACAGAGTACATCTGGTTGAAAGAAACCTCAAAGATCATCCAAGTCCAACCCTCAACCCTACACTAAAGGGTTGACATTAAACCATGCCCCTAAGCATCAGGTCCACATGGTGCTTGGACACCTCCAGGGATAGTGACTCCACCACTGTCCTGAGCAGACCATTCCAATATTTGATAACCCTTCCAAAAAACAAAAACAAACAAACCAAAAAAACCCACAAACTCCTCCTGTATGGATGATACTAAACCAAAAAAGAATAAATCTCATATACCATAGTGTGGTGGTTTGAACAGTTACCTGCCCCCCCACCTTTGATATAACCTCGGCTAGAACTCAGAACGCTGGAAGTTGATAAATGAAGCTTTATATTTACAGCTATGCACAATATACAAACAGATATTTACTAAGTATAACAGATATTTACAGATATACACAGTGAAAAGGTAATACAGAAACACCACACCCCTCCCAGAGATCAAAATCCCCAAAAGGGGTTTTTTTCCAACCACCCCACCACCTTTCCCCCAATCTTAACTCACCATCTGTTGATGCAGCAGATAGGCGGAGGTAGATCAGCCGGAGGGTTAGCAGTAGAAAAGAGGTTAGTGGAATTATTGAGAATTAACTACAAAGGCAGAGACAAAGGAACCATGCAAGAGAAGCAGCCACAGCCCTGAGTGGTCTGAAACCGTCTGACTTATCTATATTTGGGTTACAACTCTTAAAACAATTTTTTTTCTTTCTTTCTCAGTAGAGCTCTGCTCTGCTCATTTCTCAGCCAATAGTCTAATTTCTCACTCAAATTCTCCAATTATTTCAAACCAGCACATATAGCTTAGTTATGGAGAAAGAAAACAACTTTCTTTATGGGTAACACTGACAAAAATTCCACACAATGTTAGGCTTTGCAATGAAAAGTGCATTTCCACACATGAAGGAACCGAGAGACAACCCAAATAACTCAATCACAGAGAGAAAAAACTCCAGCACCAGCCCCTCTTAGAGCTAAACCACAAAGTCTCAGCCTCACAGACCAGAGAGACACCTAACACCATATGCAATGAAAAGAGCCCAGAGCAGCTCACTAAGGAGAGTTCTGCTTACAAGAAAGTATAGGACTTATTATAGGAACAGAGGGACATTTGGAGATTAGTCAGGAATTGTAATACAATGTTTAACAAAGGAATTGTAGGCGGTAAAAAGGAAGGATCAGAATGGTCTGATAGGAACAAACATGGGAAAGAACATAAATAAGGAGGTAAAAATGGCTAGCTGGGTATAAAGAGGCAACTGTCTGATCAGCAGGCTTGTCTGGCCATGCTCTGGGCCTGATAAGAGCAATCTGTTCCATCTTCTCATTAAACTCCATTTCTAACTCTTATGTAGGTGATGAATATGAACATGCATGTAAAGAGGGGTCTGGGTGTAGCAGGCTGGACAAGCAGTAAGGCAAGCAGGTGGCCTGGGAGCCAGTTTTCAGAGCAGTCAATAAGTTTGGTTCAGGTGATGGAGAGACTAGAAGGCCTAGCCTTGCTTACCCATAGGACCAGGAGGTCCAAGCCAAATGCTGAAGACATGAAATCTGCAGAAAACCATTTGCATGTGTCTGCCTGCGTAGGACGTAACTGAAGATGAGAGGACCCAAGGGCCATTGGTGCCGCTTATGACTGCATGAGTGCTGTACTGTCTGTGTTGTATTTCTGCATCCAGCTGTCTGTGTATTCATAGGTGTATACATTTCTTTGTGTGTGCCTACTGGGAACCTGTGCTGAACCCCACCACCACCTGGACCTGGGCACACAGGTTTGTGGCAGTCCCCCATCTGCTGGGCTGCTGGATTTGGCAACTCCTAAGGCAGACTGCGGAAGACAATAATAGATCAGCAAATAGCCTTCTGCTACCATAAGGATAACAAAACAAAATAGATACAAACCACTGAAAAACTTGCCAAAGCGCTGGGTTCTGGATCCGCTGCAATTTGTGGATGTAGAAATCTTTCATCGTTTCCTCAAACAGCCCCTTAATTTTTCCATATTCATGAGAATCACTGTTGAGCTGTACCAACTGAAATTTTAAATACCAAAAGTCAGGTATTACTGACAGTAACAAATCCCAGTCTTTCCAGAGGACACACCAACCTCCTCACATCAGAGAAGTCCTGCTATTAAAATCACAAGATTCTCCTGTCTTTAACTATGCTCTCCCCATCTGCATCCTCACTCCCTATGTGGAAGTACAGGTCCTGTCTGAGGGAAATGAGTACAATCCCATGCCAGCTTCCTTTGATGAACAGACTGGATCCACATCAAGACTATTTCGTAGCAACCTGAAGATGAAATGCACAGCAGTATTCAGGATGGAAAAGACCAAGTATCAGTCTCGCCTTCATTTGACACTCTAACTCCTATCTCCTTCTCTAAAGGGCTAAGGTGTAGCTTTACCACAGTAAATAATATTTTGCCTCAAACTGATTTAAGAAGTACTACAATACCCCCTTAAAATGCAATTCATACAGTTTATCAGAGGATCAGGTATCTTAAGATAGTGCAAAGACAGGTTAGACCAGTAACAGCCAAAAGTGCATCTCTCATTCTGCATGGTATATGTAGAGTGTCTCAGAGAGCCTCCTATGTGACACAAGCCTATTCAGAATGTGAAACTGTCAGTCAGGTTTCACCTCATAGTTGTTTATGAGACCCAACTGCATTGGGTCATGTTTTCAGAAAAATCAGTACAAGGTACAGATCATGCTACCCCTCAGAGAGCTAGAAATACCCACCTTGTACCCGATATCGGGCAGTGCAGATTGATTCCATTCTGGAGGATAGATAGAACATGATAAAGTCGTGTTTTGGCTGCAGAAAACAAAACAGAAAAGGAGCAACTTAGTCCATGATATCCCTAACCACATTATCCTCCCAGAGGATCCAGCCACTGGCTCTGCAGCAGCCTTTGGGTATCTCTGAATTTTTATTTTCCACATAACCATTATCCTTCTCTCCAATTTAGATTTACGCACAGCAGCACTAACTCATCTCTTGGGAGGTTCAAGCCACTGGTAGGAGAGCTTCAAAGGAGAAGCAACATGCTCCTGGTTTATATGACTGCTCCAGCTAGCCCTCCACACTTGCTGCTTGAAACTGTAGGAAACTAGAGCATAAGCCTCTCCTTCCACGTGGATACTTATTTCTAAATCACTGGCCAGATGGATGGCCTGCTCCTAACTCATCCCCAGAACTAAGCCTACAGGGATGTTATGGGTGAACAGTTGTACCCTGCAGGCTCTACTGTACCAGTCAGTACTCCGACACTTCCTGCAATTAAATCAGTCATTAAAGGTATCTAAAATTAATTTAAGAAATATAAAATTGAATTCTAGACAAGTAGGGAAAACTTATTAGCAGGAAAAATGAGAAGGAACTTCTTTGAGGGTGGCAGAGCACTAAAATAGAAAGGTGGTGGAGTCTCCTTCTCTAGAGTAATTCAAAACCCATCTGGATGCTGTCCTGTGCAACCTGCTTTAGGTGAACCTGCTCTGGCAGGGAGGCTGGACTCAAAGATCTCCAGAGGTCCCTTCCAACCCCTGTCATTCTGTGATTCTGTGAAAGGTGCTGTGATCTAAAGACACGATTATGTAATGAATGCATACTACCTTCTGTCTTGTCTGTCTTGAAAGGACTCCGATTTTTGCAGTCGGGCAACTTTTCTTTGCGTTTCATACATCAAATTTGTTTGAACCATGTCTTGAATGAAAAATACAATCAGATAATTTATATTTCAGTAACAGTATGGTGTGTTTAGAAGGAAAAAAAACCCAAACAAACAAAAAAAACCAGAAAGAACGAAAAAAAGGAGGAAGCCTTGAACACCCCATTGTGGTGCCCTCTCTACTATGCCTTCTTCTCCACTGCATACTTGGAAACCATTCCCACTTGAGCTGCCTCTGTCTGGAGACCTGCTACTAGCAGTTTGTGAAGCTCAAAGGCAACCAACAACCAACTCCACCTGCACATGCATTCACATCCAGGCTGTCAGCCAGAGAAAACCACATCTGATGTCAGGCCCACAAGCAAGAAAGACATGAATATAGCAGAGGTGATAAATCTAGTTTTCCTGGCAGTACAGGATTGTTATGCGGTGCTAAGAGGAAAGTCTGTCCTCCAGTCCTAGTCCTGTAACAATATGCAGAGTGCATGCTGTGTGACGCTGCTAATTAGCCATTCTTTCCTCCTTTAAACACCACTCTCTTTATTCATGCCAGGAAGCAGATTTAAAGTTTGGAAAACTACTAGGAATTTTAAGATGGGTAAATAAATTAGAAACAGTAAAGCATTTCTCATATTCCCATCTCTCTGTGTGTGCAACCAGCCCTAAATTTTCCTTTTGCTGCTTTCTCTCCTCATAATGTTCTTGTGAGATGTCTGCCCTGGGCTGGCTTCTTCACCATTTGACTTTTGAATGCCTGTTTTTTTTTTTTTTCCTCTTCCCATTTTCCCTCCATAATTGTATAAACCCAAATGCCTAAGTCAGATGGCATGATGCCAGATGCCATAAAGCACTTACTTTCAACTCCTCTTCTGAATATACATTACTGTCAGAGACACTTTTTAAACTATAGATGCACAAATCTAGAAGCTAGAGTAAGGCATCACAAAACTGCAAGAAATGTGCACACTGTTCAAGTTCTGCTTAAAGAAATCTTACAGGAGGAAAAAGACCCATTCACAGAAACTCAGACACAGTATAACAACTCTGCATGAAGGAGGCTACCTTAGAGTCAGGTACATAGTGCCATGAATTTAAACCAAGGAAATACTTCACCTTCAAAATTCAACATATAGTCCTGAGAACCAGCACTGAAAAACACATCTTTCTGGCCAGAAAGAAATTCCTTCTCCAGATCCGCAGATGTTACTGTGGCAGAACAGTGCTTCGGATGCTACAAGAAGAGCAAGGAAACGATACCTGTTAGAAGTCTGTCTTTGGTTTAGGTGACACTGTGGGGAAACACTAGTTTCTCCAGGCTCCTCGTAAGGGATGCTGTTTTGAACAAAGTCTCTAAGGCTTCAAGCTTTTTGTTCTTCAGCAACAGAGGAGTACCCCACAGAGAACAGCTGCTTGTAACAACAGCAACAAAGCAGCCTTCAGCCTGTGTGGTCAGCTTCAGCCAAAAGACATCCGTCATCTCTGGAAAACGCACCCGCTCTCAAAGCCAGGCCTTTGAAAGCTTTCACAGAGTAGCAGCATTGCTTTGAGGGATGCTTAATATGACAAATCCACCAGGCATCAGAGCAGCACTGCAAGGGTACCCGGTGGTGCATGTGAAACACACCAGCTGCAAAATGAAATGTCCGAAATAACTCTCTGAAGATGGCTTAACAAGAGCTTTTAGCACATCAGCAGCAGATGGATCTCACCTCTTTTCCATATTCAATCCACTGCCCAGACTCATCAAGCCAGTACCAAGCATATGCCATTGCAGGAACAGATGGGATGATTCAGAAGACACCACAGGCACAGGAAACCTTATCACCACCTGGCTGCTTGGTCGTCCCTAACATCAGAAGAGAAATCCAGAGAAATCAAACTATGTGATATCTGTCAGAAGTCTAATCACTTCCCAGCTGGAGTAGGTCTCCTTTTTTTTGAGAAGTGCAGGTTTGGCCCAAAACCTGGGAACTGATACTTGTACATTCGTGAGGCATAGTAAGCATCACAGAACCCTGACCTCTTGGCCTGAATGTGTGTCACTACTTTTCTATAAAATATCTAAAATACACATTGTAAGCAAATACAACCAGAAGTAAGCACAGTTTGTTATATGAAGGCCAGTGGTGCCACCTGGCTAACAGAAATAATATTTGTTTCTTCAGCAGTGAGTCATCAGCTGCAAAAGCCAGAGTGCCTTGAGAAGGCACCGATAGCATCATCTCTCCATCAGCCTTCAGGAAAACAAAGCTGTCACTCACAGGTATTGTACCAGGCACAGGTGCTCTGCTAGTGTGGGGGTGTAGAGGTGGCTTCCGGGAGAAAAGACATGGGGGCACCCTATGCTGGACACAGCTGGCTGAACAGACCCACTGCAGGACACAGCTGAGCCCATCAGTCAGGCAGATGGTGCCTCTGAGAAAGCTGCCTAGCTGTGAGGAAAAATATCAGAGATACAGCCCTGCAAACCACCAGGTCAGTGAAGAATAGAGAAAGGAGGTACTCCAGGCATTGGAGCAGAGATTCCCCTGCAGCCTATGAAGGATCGTGGTGGAGCAAATACCCACACTGGAACCCATGGAAGACCCCATGCTGCAGCATGCAGATATGCCTTGAAGAAAGCTGCAGTGCATGGAGTGAAGTTCATGCCAGAGCAGGTTTATCCTGAAGGACTGCAGCCCATGGGCAAGGGGTCATGCTGAGACAATGCTGTGGCAGAGGGCAACTGTTATGAAATAAGGTCAACACCCATTCCCCTTTCCCGCTGTATCTCTCTTTTATTTTGTTTTTTGCCTGGGTCTGTGTTTGTTTATTGAGGAGAGGTACAGCAGGGAGGTAGAGGAGTCCAGAATGAAGTTGAGCTGCAAAGAAGGGAGGGGTGAGGAAGGTACTGTTCTAAATATAGGGTGTTTCTCACCACATAATCTATTTTAACACACAAGTCAAGGCTGTTCTGACCATCTCAATAACTGGTAAGTGATCTCTCCATCCTTATTTTAACCCATGAACTTTTCCACCTTATCCTTTCCCCTTGTCCATTTCAGGAGGCCGAACGAGAGTGCTGCTGAGTGTGTGTCTGGCCATCAGCCACGGTCAAATTCCTTGGAAAGAAAACCAAACAACAAAACAAAAACAAAACAAAACAAACAACAACCACCAAAAAACACTTACCAGCAAATTCTCTGCCTCGTACTGTACTCCAGAGACAGCAGCTAGAAGGAGAACAAGCTGAGAGAGGCAACCAATAACTTAAAGAATTTTATTTTGCTTGCTGCTGTGCTTCTACCTGCTTTGAATGTCTCCATTTTGGACCCAGACAACATTTTTCTAAGTGTTTTATCATTTTGCTGTTCCTATAATATTATCCTGTTATGGAGCGTGTACACACCCAAGAGTGGCCCTCCTGCCTGCTGTGGACTTCTCAAGAGTCTGTGGCGGTGCTACTTAGAGCTGCTCAAAGATTTGAACATAGGAAATGTTCATTCATGCAGCTCTGACACCCTCCATGCTTTGGCAGGGATCACAAGCATCCTGAGCAGGCTGATCAGAACTAACCATTATAGGAGGATCTTCCTTGCAGAGCTGGTTACAATATAAAGGTCCAAGAGCAAAGGCTTGGCATCCCCTGGACTGCCAGAACAAAGCACAGGGGAAGACCTTGAATCTCCCTTTGACTCAGTTTAAGGAGCAAAACAGGCTCTTTAACCTTTCTCAGAGGAGGTCAAGACAAACACTCCACTCTGAATGGAAGCTTGAACAGAAATGCTGTTCATATTACAGTCCAAAGCATATCGAATACACTAATCTGTAATACATACTACATACCAAGAAAAACCTTCTCCCCAGCCCTGCCTTTAATACCCAGGCCTAAGTGCTCTTTTCTCTCCCTCCCCACCCCACTGCTGCCTTACAGTAGGCCCAACTGGGCCAGAATTGCATAGACAAAATTAGCCCAAAGGCTCAAGGCTGCAAACGGGCCCCAAATCCTGGCCCCACTGGCGACGATAGCTCACACGCTCCCAGGAGCAGAGAGAAGGGAGAAGAGATAAAACAGCTGTCCATACAGCCAGCTTATAAAGAGATAGCAGAATTATGGGATATAATAGCAATTTACAATTTCCTGGGTCCCGTCTAGCCTTTTCTGGAGGACCTTAAGGAACCCTGTGGTTAAGGCATTTAGTCTTAAGCCCGTGACACCCTTGAAGCCTTACCTTGTTGCACTGCTGCCTTCGGGCCACAGGTGATCTTTGTACGCAGTAACTCCAGCCACGCCTGTTCCTAGAAAAAGGCTCCCGATTAACTTCCTCTGCAAGCCACTGAATGAGGTTTGTGAGATTCAACACTCCTTGGAGCTCTCTTTAGATTTAGACTTCCCTTCTCTCGCCCCTGCACAGCAGAGTGCTGCTGATGCTGCTGCCAGGGCAGAAGTATTTAAAGTTTGTGGCTACCAAGTGTCATATTTGAAGAAGCAGAGGGGAAATGGAGAGGAAAGCAAGTTAGTGTGGTGGGCTGCTGTTTCCAGGCAGATTTCTCTCCATTGCTTCCTCCCCATCCCTATTGTCCCTCTTCCCACTCCACAGACAGATTCTAACCTCTGCCTTCTCTCCTGCTGAGTCCCAGGGCTCTCGGCTCGCCTCCACCAGCTTTCCAAAACGTCTGGTCGTACTCTACTTTCACTTTCACTAGCCAGCGTTTCTCCTCTTTGCAGGGATTTTTCCACTCACCAGGTAACTCAAATTAGAAAGAAAGAGATGAAAACAACTTGGCAAAGCTCACAGAAATATTTCTCTGGTGATACAGGTAGTATCCTTAACCTTTTGCTGAAGATTTCACTATCTGGTCTCGTGCAACTGAGAGAAACCCTGTAAATTTGCCTTCCATCTCTCGACAGGAACAGTTTTACACAGAGAAGTTCCATACATTTAAAGCAACCTCATCCACCTTTTCTCCCTCACATGGAAGAAAGGATGAATTAATGGAGATACAAACACAGCTTATGGTATGACTAACTGCATGCAGATACCCTTCTAGCAGACCTTAAAGCCAAGCTCGCCAGCCCTAAAATCCCCAACTCCCTCTGTCCCAGCTCAGCAGCACCGCAGAGAAGCTGTCAGAGCCCAGCACCCACCACCTCAGTGCCCCTCCTCACAGTCCTGCCCAGCCACCACTCCCAGGAGCTGAGCATTAGCCACACACTCACCAGTCACATGAACCCTCTGGACCCTTGCTCCCTTCCACGGGTGCAATAAGACCTTCGGAGATAAAATATGACTGGCCTATGGAAGCTCCTCATGAACTCCCAACTGCCTGTTTGTACCTGAGCGTCTCAGAGGCTCCTCTGCGGGACATTGGCCTCTGCTATCCACAGACTGTCAGGAAACGTAACTGAGTTGTTTCCTCTTGCCTGTTGCGTCACACGTCCCTGCGCCTGCCAGGCATGAGCAGAGCAGCCAGGCAGGCATGAGCAGAGCAGGCAGGCATGAGCAGAGCAGGCAGGCATGAGCAGAGCAGGCAGGCATGAGCAGAGCAGCCGGGCAGGCATGAGCAGAGCAGCCATGCATGAGCAGAGCAGCCATGCATGAGCAGAGCAGGCAGGTATGAGCAGAGCAGGCAGGCATGAGCAGAGCAGCCATGCGTGAGCAGAGCAGCCATGCGTGAGCAGAGCAGGCAGGCGTGAGCAGAGCAGGCAGGCGTGAGCAGAGCAGAGCAGCCAGCCACACACTAACTTTGCTGGCAGAACCAGCACGGCTTATCTCTACTGCTTGCTGCCCATCGTTGCACACCACTGCTTACCTTGAACCAACTCCTTCCACCTTGCCACTTGCTGGGGATATTTAAGAACTTCTCCATTCAAGATTTCTGCTGGGGACAGCTTCTGCTGAACATCATTCTTTGAAAGCTAAAAGTTGCTATTGCCATGCAAAGTGACCCCCCAAATCTCAACACAGAAAGCAGGCGCATCTCTCAACATATCCTCAGTGTGGGTGATCACACTGTTTTGGGGGATTGCGGTACACAGTGCTGCACAGAGCAACTGAGCACAGAGCAAATTGAGCACAGAGTCCTCCAGGGTAGGCACAGTCAGCCCACAGAGCACTGCACTACCCTGGGTACTTGTATTCCCTTACCTTGAAGTCAGAGCCGTAGCTCTGTTCGTCCCCGTGGAAATAGGAGAAGGATTAGGATCAGTTTCCAGTCTGGTCTCCTGCCTTTCGGTCTAAAAGGTGTACAGCGTTTCCTAGCAGAGCTCTGAGGCATAAAGCTCAGCGGCAGGTCAAGTAGTACTAACGAGGTAAATCTGTTCAGATGCAAACTTTTTATTGTTGTTGTTAGGAGCTGGTTTGTTTGTTTTGTTACACAAGTTATGTTCCATTGAATTACCCAGAACATTTTTATTTCCCAATGATCTGGTCAGATCAGATCATTAATGGCTGAAATGTATCAATATCTGTTTTATTCTTTGGAAAGGCTGCATTCTAATTGTGTTTTATAGGTATAGGTTAAAAAAAAAAACAAAAACCAAACACCACCAATGTGGTAACAAAGTTACATTTTTTTTGTTTTCCTTTCTGGCCTTTCTTGACTGGCTTTTTACCTCAGATTCTCTTCTCCAGGGCTGCACAACTTTTATGCTTCCCCATGAGTGATGATATTTAGAGTGCCAGGTCTCACAGGCTCATTTTCACATCAGTGAGTTCTCTAGTAAAATACTCTTCTGAACTGAAGATTTTTAGTAGGTATGAGATATCGGCTCTAGGGAAAAACATTCTGGCTCGGTAGAAAATATTTACATAGCTTTGCTGGGAGTAGCATACAACCCTCTATACATACAAACAACTCACCACAAACTGGATAGGAGCTCTCTGTAAACTGGTACTTTCTGAACATAATAGTTTTTTAATTTTTACCACTTTTAATTGCAATGTCAGCTGTAGAGCTATTGAATCTCTGATTTCTAGCTGTTGGTGTAACCATGGCACTGTATCTCTTGGCATTTCTGGTACCTGATATGTCCTAGAGCAGACATCCTATACATAGCCCTACTAAATGACATTCCAGCACAGTCAGCAGACGCTTCTGTGTGGTTTCACTTTATATGGCAAAAGATTTATCATTTACAAAGAAACCATGGTCCAGCATTTATCTGCCCACCAGGAATTTCAATTCTTGTTCCTTTTTTCCCTTCAAAGAAAATGGATAAATAACAGTGATGGTTCAGCCTTTCTGTGGGCCCATCTGAAGACAGGCAGCAGCTCTGCTGTAATTTCAGGCCACTCCAAGATTTGATGCATGAGTACTAATGCTACAGCATAGACACACTGTGCCCATAAGAGTCCTGGCAGCATGAGACCAGGCTGGCAGTGCCTCTAACTTGAAGATGTGGAAAGTCTCCCAGACCAGCTCATAGCTGGACTCCCTCAAACCACCATAGGAAGGAAGCAGTGAACTGAGGCCATGCTAGGGTGATAAGGCTCCCTTTGTTCTGCAAGGTCTTCTGCAGCAGGCTGACCACGGAGTGCTGCAGAAAGGTGTGCTAGGGGGTACAGCTTCAGCAAAGTCCAGCATGAGATGGGACTGATCCATGCCTGAGAACCTGGAAACATTTCCAGAGCTGTCTTGAGATCACTCTATTGTTTACAGCTTGTACCTTCTCCTGTGGGTTGTGATCATTTTCCCAGTAAGACTGGGTTTCCTGTTGGACAATGTCCAGCAGCTTGTAAATCAAGCTATGGGAGAGAAGTGGGATAGGAGGCCTGCAACCATGCTGCTGCTATCTCAGCTTAGTTTAGCACAGGAATGGAAAGCATTCATAATAAGAATAGTAATTCTCAACCGCTCTGAGAAGAAGAAAGGAAAAAGCACACATACAAACAAAAATCAAAACAAACAAAACCACAACAAAATAAACCAACTTATTTTCAAATCTCAACAGTGAAGTATTTAAAGTTTCACTATATTGCATTGGGTTTGTAAATGATGGTTTGATTTTACACTACGTACATACATGCTTGATACAAAAGATTAAAAATGCTCCATATTGTACTATTCCTGTCTCCAGCCATCATTAGAAGAGTCTCAGCATACTGATTTCTATCTTTTAGGAAAAGATTAACAATTCAGCAATCTGAAATACCTAATTGCTGTTTTACTTGGGTATAGCATTGATACATTAACATTGTAAGCCAAAGAAATGCAGTAACAGAAATCTTTCATATGTCAATAGTTCAAATGAGTATTTGTGTATCAATTCAGTGAGTCATTTGATTACAAATTTAAAGCTAAAGCTCTGACATGAAGTCTCCCATGTCTTCTTACAGCATCAAATGATGCACTTATTCATGTATCTGCCTGAGTCTCATCAATGGTCATGTCTAACTAAAGGAGAAATTTTATTTCCCTGGAGTTGGGCCACAAGCTGAATTTTTAGCCTCATTGGCAGTACCAGGTGAGGGGCAGGGCTGGGGAGTCAGGAGGAGGATCAGGACCTGTTTTATCATATTCTTGTTCGTATTTAGCTGGGGTTTTTTGTTTGTTTCTAAGCACATTTTGAAATGTCATTTCAGAAAAATAAAATTCAAATTTGAAATAGTATTACAAAGTAAGCCAAACTCATTCTGCTTATACAACAATCACAGCAAAACTTTTTTAACGTTTGAATTTCAGAGGGTTTTCCAATATATTGTGATTCACCTGAATGTGCACCTTCTGGTGACTGAAGTTTTATCCCCGTGTCCTCCTTTTCCAATTCCTCTACCTTATTTCTAACTTGCTATCCTCACCCTTTCCCCTTTCTAATGTTTGCTCACAGTAGGGCTACTACAACACTTTGAAACCTGGATTTGGCTTCCACGTACTGGACTCTTAAGTTCTGCTACATGCTCCGTTCCTCTGTTTGCCAAGTTAGGAAATCAAAAAATAATGTGTGTGTGTGTGTGCATACATATATATAAAAAAAAGAAGAATAGAATGGTTTGAGTTGGGAGGGGCGTTTAAAGGTCATCTAGTCCAACCCCTCTGCAGTGAGCAGGGACCTCTCTAACGAGATCAGGTTGCTCAGAGCCCTGTCTAACCTGGCCTTGAATATTTCTAAGGATGTGGCCTCCACCATCTCTTTCGGCAATCTGTTCCAGTGTTTTGAAACTCTCTTTGTAAAAAGTTTCTCCCTTATACCTAGACTAAATGTACTCTCTTTCAGTTTAAAACCATTGCCCCTTGTTGTGTCACAACAAGCACTACTAGTCCCCCGCTTTCTTATAGCTCCCCCCTCCCCGCCTTAAGTACTGCAAAGCTGCACTAAGGCTTCCCTGGAGCCTACTCCAGGACGAATGATGCCAACTCTCTTAGCCTTTCTCCATAGGAGAAGTGTTATACAAACCCACAGCCCCAGTTTGGCTGAGAACTGGGCTAGGCTGCAACATTAGGATCTTCGTTTCAAAGACACTGCAGGAAAAGCAAGCTCATTTCAGAAAACTAAATTGTTCTGCTAGAAACAAAAAGGACAGAAACAGATGCAACATGTTCATCCCAATCAGCAAGTTTAGTAACACTTGCAGAGAGGTTTTGGCTCAAACTCATCTTCATTTTCAATGATTAAAAAAAATAAGAGCATGGCCTGCTTTCGTTAGGATCAAAGGTGTCAGAAATGGAGTAAGCAGATTTCCTCTTCTGTAAGGTCTCAGTAAGTTTTCTCAGTAAGTCTTGATTTCTTGTTGGACTACTTCCAGCAGTAACTGTAATTTGTGTGTAAGATAATCTGAAAAGAGGGAAAAGAGGTAAGAAAGTTTAGTTGGGAGGAAATCTAGATACATGGTTGAAAATCAGAGCATCAGTAGCTACGCTGGAGTACTTTGTTAGGAGATCACTCTGTTTCCATTTTTTACTGTATGTTTTCTTCTATTCAGTGGTTACCCATACACCTCAGTCCAACATCAGAAGAAAACAAGATTCACAACTGAAATTATAAATGAAACTAAAAACTGGGCTCTTGTTTCTGAGAAAATCTTTGTGCCATCAGTGCTACAACCAAAGGAAAACTGTGTTAGACATTACTTACAGTAAAGACATTTAATTTACACACCCACATCTGTGCCCAAAACTGTCCTGGCCTCTTCACCAAACAAATAGCCTTCAGGCAGGGTCACCTTCTTTTACCCATCCTATCCTTAGCCTTTTGGCAAGTATGTTTATGCAGGAGGTCAGCGTCTGCCTGTCATTTTCTCTATCCAAACTTTTGATCTAGATGCTCAATATCAGCCAGATTTGGCTTTTTAACTGAAGTTTAATAGAAACCCCAGGGCAGAGGTGTGAAAGTGACCTTCCTGTTCCCGCATTGGCAGACTTCAATCCCATCTCTTTTGAAACAAAGCACCAAGATGGTTTCTTATGTTCACAAGTCAGGCAGACAGCCTGTGCCTGGCTGTCAGTCACCAGCAGCACAGCCTACCCTTTTTCTCTTCAGCTGTGGCACCTTGGGAAAGCCAAGGGGGTATTTGTGTTCATGATTTAGGCTTCATGGTATCTCTTGGTTGTGGAACAATTTACATCGGAGAAGAGCCCAAGGACAAACCAGCATCCCCACCATGAATGTGTTTAGGTCCACAGTACCGAAATTCAGACATATACTTACAAAACAGGCTGCAGCAACGGCTCGACATTTGCCTATGGATTATGAGGTAGTAGACTGGAAAACCACTTAAGACTACCATGCATCCAATGCTAACATTCACAGGGTCTGAGTAGAAAGACATTGCCACTGTGAAGAGGCAGGTGATGGTAAAAAAGACAGGAACGAACAAGGGAACCTGGGTAAAAAAGCACAGAAGACTCTCAGACAAGACTGTGATGGCTGTATCTGATCAGCCTCCACACATGCCAGCATATGCTGTACTCCCTTCTGTGTCTTAAAGATGAAAACAATCAGACAGCTGTGCTGCACACTGTTTCTGTACAATCAGTTGCAGTAGGATCCAGAGAATAAAAATTGGGCTGTACCACCTTCAGTACCCAGTGCGTCCTGTGAGGTGCATGCCTCCTCTATGCATGTGCATCAGACCTCACGTGCAACTGGAAACCAAGCAGAGGGAGAAGTCATCTATATGCCCCTGCTTTCTGAATGGACTGCTCCTGTGTGTGCACATGTCAGGTACCTACTAGCCACCTGGGGCAACTGCTGGTGGCAAATCTGAAGCCAAGAGAAGAAGCAGTATTTTGAAATCAAACTGTGCTTTGGTTATAGCATTCATAACTCATTTTGATGTGCCTCCAGCTTGCCTGAGACTTACAGGATAGGACTTATAGATTCCCTATCTCCATAGCACCTCCATTAAAAACACCAACTTCAATAACACTGATGAAAGACCAAAGAAGCAGTCAGCACCTGATCTCTACCCTGTTGGGTGAACTATTTCATTTGGGTTATTTGGAGACTAAATCAGAAAACTTCAATAAATGATACAACTGTGAAACATTTTCTCAGTCTTTGAATCCAGCCTCAGCCAAGTTACTCCTCGCCATGGCTGAGAGAATGAAGGACCTGCTGGTTTCATCAGGGGTGACAATCTCTTTTCCACTAACAGAGATCCTGTTTTAGATGCTGAACCAAGCTGGAAGAGATCTAGTTGCTCTACTGATGGCAGCCATCCAGCCACCAAATTTATGTGCTCTTGCTCTTGTCCTTCCAGTCAGAGCATCCCCTGTCCTGTATGCACACACTCAGACTGAACTTCTGACCGAGAGCCGCGTCAGAGGACTTATTTATCCTCTTACCAGTGTTTTTTTTTTTTTTTTTTTTACTAGTTTTAACTCAAAACGTTGCAGGGGCCAAGAAGCACCCCACACGCCTTTTAAGATTTGCTCTCCGTAACGTCGAGGCAGAAGACGACCTATATCTGGCCACTAGAGTGCAGCACATGCCCACACCACCTGCGAGTAGTCCTTCCCTCGCGTAAACAACTGGGCTTTGGGTTTCAAGTGGTTATAAAAATCGGGAAGGGGGCAAAAAAAAATCATTCAAGCTGATCGAAAGCCCAGCATTTCCATCCCTCACTTACTCATCCTTTAGGAACCGTGAAAAGCCTAAATCTCACTAAAACAAAAATCACAGAATCACAGCATGTTAGGTGTTGAAAGGGACCGCCAGGGATCACAGAGTCCAACCAGCCTTGCCAAAGCAGGATCACCTAGGGTCAAACCACAGCAACTGAAAACATTACCAATGCCACTCACTAATAAACTTCCCCCTGAGAAGCTTGGATTAAAAGGGGGAAAAAAAAAACCAAAACCCACACACACAAACACCAAAGCCACGCCACCACAACCAAACACCACATTGAAAAGCTGGTTCTGGGTGAGTGCACGTAGGCAGCCACCCAAACCAGGAAACTTCAAGGTCTCTACCTAAACACAGTGTCTCCAGCAAAGACCAAGAACAAAAGTCACCCCAAACAGGAGCCCCAGGAAGTGTTTCTGAGCTATTTGCTGATCAGCTGCCCAGTGCCTGTGGCCTCTGAGTTCTCTTCTCCACAGGAGCTGGCTGGAGACATCATGCAGGCATGACTAGAGACAGGAACAAACTGTGCGTGCTTGGAGCTTGCTCCAGCCAAATACCTTCTGCGCATTATTCGGCAGTGGGGAAGGTGCCCCGAGCACAAGAAAGCTGCTCCAGCACCAACTCCATCTTCCTCCACGGAGGAGGATCCTAGCACCCAGCAGTGTGAGAGGGGCCACCAGAGTGGCCCAGCTGGAGACTGGCAGGAGAGAACAAAGGTCTTACACTTGGTGTAGATGCATGCTCTGTGCACATCCTGCAGCAGCAACAGTTACATACAAGCTGCTTTATACTATACAATGTTTGTGCGTCAGTAAATGATTCCCTCAAGTCAGGTTTGCTCCTGGGATCCTTCCAGTCATGCTTTTTTCTCCCAAATCTGATACCCTCCTGGTTTTCAGCCAGAGCTGAAACTTACCTACCACTGAAATAACACCTAGGTAGAGGTCTCTTCTTGCAGCCCCCAAGAAATGTGTGTGGGAACTACCCTCTTCACATCTCCCAGTTCCCAGATTGAAACGTTGTCTCCTAGCACTGGCTGTCATGTTAAAGATAGGATGGCTGACACCACAGAGAACTCGCTTGATAGATCAACTAGTTTCAGGTCCTCCCCACATGCCTTACTGAGCAATAGACAACAAGACCCCTTAGAGCCCAAAGGCAACCACAGCCATGCAATACTCTAGTTACTGGCAAGTAAGAGAGAGAAACAAGAAGCCTGTGGATTCCTGGCTGCTGGGAAGGTGCCATGCATTACCTTGAAGGGGCTGTGCAGCTCCGGGTGACGATGACGATGGACAATGAGTCCAAGCGTGGCTAATCCTATGAAGAGCCATCGGGAAAAGCTGAAGAAGTTCAACAGATGGTAGATGTCTCCAATACACACCATGGCAGTAACCAAAGGGAACTGAGAATTGTGCAGATGAAATAGAGTCATTAAAGCAATCTGACTAGAAAGAGTAACGTGGATCATCTCTTCTAGTTCCCCTGTAATCACAGACAGCTTCTTCACACCCCAAACATTTCATAAAATAGTGTTACATGTTGAAGGCAAAAGGCCTAGATGCACTATTATGATGTGCTACAGAAAGGAACAATTCTTTCAGCATCAACATCATCTTTGATGCTTTTATGCCCTGGGCAGGGTAATTAAAAACAGGCATGATCCAAACACCTGTGCTGCCAGTACAAAAGCTACCTACAAGTATACCTGCTAAGTTTTCAGCAGGACAAGCAGGTTGCAAGAGGCACTGCATCACAGTTAGGGTTGAGCAATACCACTGTCAGGGGAAAAAAAAAAAACCAAAAAAAAAAAAACCTCAGACAAACAAAAAAAACCACCAAAAAAAAAAA
>VWZI01015485.1:204138-323492 GCA_013396835.1 Psilopogon haemacephalus
CAAAAAAAAAAAAAAAAAACAAAAAAAAAAAAAAAAAAAAAAAAAAAAAAAGACACAAAGCCCCCCAAAAAACTAAACTCAAGGAAAAAAAACAACCCACATCAAAGACAAAGACAAACCCACCACACCAAGAGTATCTCTGCAAATGCTCACGTCCTACATTTTCCTTACACTTGAGAATTCCATTTTTCCAGGTAACCAAGGCCTGACAAAGGTGCTTTCATAGGACAATATCAAGCAGCAACTGTGACAGATGGGAGGGACAGTGCTTTTTAAAAATATGTCTGAAATCCTAAGCAGAGACTTCGAAGTAGTGGGTTTGGATACCACTCTTGGCACAAGGAGACATAATACTTTGCAGTCATATCCAGAATTCTACTTTCTTTATTTTGCAGGAGCTGATTTAGTGTCTCAACACTTTAAAACTCCTCAGCTTCTCCAGGGCATGTCACACAGCCAAGTCTCCTTACCATTAACATGACAGAGGGAAGGGGTGTATGCCTTCGAATGTGGATCATGGAGAAGAGAGGAGGCCACTGTCCTTCCCTGGAAGCCACAAAGAGAGTCCTAGGAAAACAAAGAGAGTCCGATGCATTAGCATCCCACATCCAGACTAGAAATAAGACAAATCCTTGGATGGATCTGAGGCCATAAGGCATGATGTCCCTCACCCTGCACAGGTCTGCTACTCAAGGACACAGTTCTGCCTTTAGCCACGCTTTTTGGGCATTGGGAGGAAAAATCCAGTCTTGAATTCTCAAAGCTTTCCAGTTGAACCAGTTATTTCAACACAGTGCAGAGCTCACTAGCAACGACACTGGCAGGGTCCCCTTGGCTGGCCCATTAGCCTTCAGGCAATTCCAAAGTGACCATGAATGAATCCAAGAAGCAAGGAAGCAGAAGCAAGGAAGCTTCTTGCCATCAGAGAAGGGATTCATCTTCCCAGTAGGAAGGGGAAGAGTCACAGACTTCCAGTTCTTCATGAGAGGCTGATGAGTTTATGAAAAGGGATTGTCAGTCTTGATGTCTATTGCATGTATACTTTTAATGTGTGTATATATGCATATATGTATGTATATGTGTGATTTCCTCAAATAATAGAGGACTTTCAATCCTGCAGCCAGCTGTTGAAAAAAATGCATAGTTTGGCATACTGGCAAGAGGCCAGCTACACAGAAGACCAGCTACAAAAAGACAGCAGAGCTCCCTACTCCCTGCATTCATCCCTCCTTTGGCACATGAAAGAGCAATTAGGGAAAAGGCACTGCATCAAATTTTATAAATGTAACATCCACAAACCATGCCAGAGCATCAGCTGCACTGGACTAGGGCCCAAAGGAGCTGGGGCATGAGTGTAAAACTGTTTTTATTGCTGCCTCTGTGGTTTTGCAGGGGTGTGGGTGGGCAGCAGCCAGGGAGGCCCCCGTGCTGTTTATATGGCTGGCTTGCAGTGATTATGTTAGTGGTGCCAGGACAGGAGAGAGAAAGGCAATAGGGACGTACAGAAACTCTGCTGTCCAGGGACATCTCAACCCCAAAAAACCACTATCTAGAGGAGCTGATGAGGGTGATTCTCTGCACCTGTATCTAATACATGACTTCAGGGTAGTGGAACAAATAACTCATTGGCTTTTGTGCATATCAACTGGTTTCCCTTTTGCAGTCAGAGCTCTGAAACAGAACTGCTCCAGAGGGTTTATTCAGCTCCTCAGGACCAGCACAACATGCTACTTCAGCTTTGCTCTCTTCTCCAGTTTTAAGGCTACGTAAGCACATAATGTTTAGTAGCCAGTGAAGCTAGCAAGATAATTTTGCCATAGAATAAAGCTGTCCTTATTGACTCATTGAGCCTTATCTATTGCATTAGGAATAGCCTGTCCCCAGTAATGTTTCATTGACCTCAATGCAAAGTCCTCAAGGGAGAGTTTGCCTTTGGGCAGAGATCCTCACAACAGAGGGATCCTGTGCCCTGCAGCAGAGCAGCTGGATGAACCCTGCAATAGAAGACTTGATCTCACTGAGCAGCTGCCAGTGTCAACAAAGTCTCTAGTTCACCAGAAACATCAACATTTCACTTCAAGCCAGGGATTCAAAATGAAGAAGAGAGGACAAGATGAAAATCATTCTTTGTGACCAGCCCTAGATACCAAAGTCTGGATCTAGCCAGAAATGGAAAGGATTGACTCTTAGCCAGTGGGGCTTGCCCAGTAGATGGCATCCTGGGAGCCGAAAGCCTCATTTTTCCCCATAAGAGCAGCCAAAATACCATTGTGTGAGTGAGCAGTTACACAGGTCACTGGTGCTTCCCCCCAGTTCAGTAAGAGAGTAATAAATTCTTAGGGGTGTGACCTTGAAAACGTGAAGATCCCTCCATTCATGGTTCCAAAGCAGGAGAGTGCAACAAGGATAGGGACCACAGATATCAGGCTTTTGAAGGCTCGCTGAACAAAGCTCTGGAGAAAGAGCAAGTGTGACTTTAGGAACATGTGGTAATCTCTAGAGAACATCAGAGTCAGAAGAAAGGAAACTTTCTTCACTGAAGGAGTGAAATATACTAATAAACCTTCTCTCTTCTACTGTCATCTGCAGGGGCTTTTTTCAGTATCTTTTAAGCAAAACTGAAAGAAATTCCTGTTGCACAATAATCCGAAGCAACGATAGAGCAATAAAGCATTCTGTAGAAAAACTCCTGCCAAAACACCTGTCGTGACCACCTTCAGCATAAGCTGACCACGCTGAAAAAAAAAAGCAACTCACCACAGCCACAGCATGAGAGGCCAGAACATCTTGCCTTCCCAGGACAGTGTAATAGGAGACATTGGTGAGCATGTAGCCCACAATTACTGTGATCACAGACACAATAACAGCCAGGGGGAGATTTCTACAAAAAAGCGGAAGAGAGGCACACAAAGACAAGCTGCAGTCCCTTGTTGTGCACAGTATTGCTGCACATGGGAGCTGGCACTGGTTAGGTAAGCCCACTAACTTATTTCCTCCCATACTGCATTTGAAAAAGCTGCAGTACTCCAGAGGCTGGTAACCCAAGACAACTTCTTCCCAGCCTTACCGTTCAGGTCTGACCAACTCTTCACGCACAAAACTGGTCTGAAACCTGTATGGTGTGAAGAAAAATGGGGAGATTTTAACCATGTCTTGAACACCAGTCTTGACCATGAAGCATCTTCCCATCACACCTACCAGCCTGAATATGCGAACATGCCTGCATAAAATGCCAGGGGCATCTTATCCAAAACCAGAGACTGTCTGTCAAAAGCATCCTGGAAGTTTTCAGTGTGGCCTGCAAAAGAAACAAGAGACATGGAGCAAAGAAATATCACAGATGGGCTTCCTTCTCCCCGCAATAATACTCATGCACCCTCTTGCCCAGACATGGGAAGAGTGCGAGATCCTTGGAGACAGGTATTCAGATTTGTTTCATTGCTTTAACTTGCAGTGCTGTGCTGACAACATTGCTTCACAAACAGTGACAGAGTAAATTTGTTCCCCATCCAGTGATGAGAGAGATTTCAGGAAGGACCTCCATATCAGCTGGTTCTATTTCATACAGAGCCTGTTGTGGGAACAGGAGATCATGGGGACAAGAGGACCCATGTTGTCCTGTCCTTTCTTTAAGCCCAAAATTAATTTGCCAAGCTGATCCCTCTCTTTCCCCACTGTGCAGCCGGACATGCACTCCTCTGATGTGGTGCAGCCAGCGAGGCAGCTAATTCAGCTCTTGCTGTGCTCCCTCCTGGTCCTGCTACTGGAGTGCTGATCCCAGCCCCACGCTGGCTGGAGCATGGGAAGCACAGCAGAGGAGGGAGCAGGAGCACCAGCCTGGTCTCCACCTCCGGACACACTCCCTGCCTGCCTCCCTTACCCACAGCACCTCATCTTCAGAAGGAGGAACTGAAGACACAGAGGGCAAAGCAAATAAAATTTAAAAAGCAGATGCAGATATCATTTTATCAACTCCCACCATTTTCCTGAAAGTTATCTGTTTGAAACAAAAAAAACCACAAAAAAAACCCAAAACACCAAACCCACCACCCCAAACAATCATAAAATGTAAGTCAGGATTTTTTTATTTGAACCATACGCATCAAACTCCCAAAAATCCTAGGAAAGGCAGAAAATTGGAAGACCAGTTTTCACATTGGAGTGACCCAGGGTTTGGTCCTGTATTTCAGTTCTCCCTATCAAAGTCTCTTTAAAAATGAAAGGAGTGGGGCTTGCCTAGTTGGGCTTTGCCAGGAAAGGGTTGAGATGGCACAGAGCACATGGAGAAAGCCAGGCCATTTCTAAGGAAGTGCCTCTGCAGTGAGCTCTGTGATGAGATTTAGGCATTTGAGTTTGAAACATTGGCCCAGCAAGTCTCTAAAATAAACCTGAGCTGAAAGGCAGGTAATGGCAGAGGAAAGGACAAGACCATAACCAAAAACAGTAAAGTGAGGCAGAGAAATCAGACAAAGTGATTTAAAGGCACAAACCTGATTTCTAAGCACAGAAAGTTAGTCAAAGAGAAAATAGATTCAAATAAAACTAAGCCAAAATACAGGAGGGGGCCTATTGGAGTAGGCTTTTTATTTTCTAAACTGATTGCTGATAAGCAATGATGCATTAAAAAAGATTTGTTGTCTGCAATACATTAATAAGTGATTTACAGTCCCCTGAGTCAAATTAAATGTAACCTGTCATATTGGGGTCTCATGGTGAATTTTCCTTCCAGATGTCACCAGCACTTTTCCTCCTCACTGAAGGATGAGTGCCAGGGCACCAGATTGTCATTTGAAGGCATTCCTAACAATAATGGCTTGGGATTTGTAGCTGCAGGGCAATGCTTCAGTTCAGTGGATCTTTACATGTACAAAGGAGCCAGCCCCAGACATCAGAGAAAGTTATGAATGTGGGGCCTATTGCCTGCACTCTTCTCTGCAGAGGAAGGTAATAGCAAGAAGAAGTAGCAGGCTTCATCCTTCGTCATTTTGTGGGAATGCCTTGGAGTGTTCTATAAACTGAGACTTGGATTAGAGCAAATATTCTTGTATCATTCCCAGAAGATACTAGTAATGGCGTTTTTCCCCCCCTACTCTGGATGAAAGTGTGTAATCCTGCACAAGTCCATTTTAAGTTTACCATCACAATTAGGAAGTAAACCACATAAGCTTAAGCCACGGAAAGGTTAGAGATGCAGTTCTGATGGTTCAGCTGAGGACTGGTAACCTATTTCACGGTTGTAACTGGCTTGAGGCACCACAGGATGCTGTCAGACATCCATTGTCCATCAGATCTGTGCTGGTTTGGAAAGGGTTTGAGCTACACTGGGGGGAAAAAAAAAGGCAAGTCTGACACCAAAAAAAGACTAATCTGACAAGGAAGGTGCTTGTATGACCCTGGGCAGGTTCACACAGCCTTAGGCACAGAGGCTCAGTCTGTTTTGGAGAAAGCACAGCTAAGCCAGGTGCATCAGCCTGGTGCAGCGACACAGCTTAGCACCAGCTGATTCACATCCAGCACAGGCAGAGAAAGCTCCTGTCAGCTAAAAGAGTACAACATTTGTTACTAGGGAGCAATAGAAGCTGTGACAGGTAGGTATATCACCCTCCCTTAGCCACTTAGCAGCACACTTACCCTGGGCCAGCAGCATCATCCCTGGTACGATGATAAGTGCAAGAGCCAGGAGTTTGACAATGGAGAGAGCTGTCTGCAGCCTGGCACTCCAGGTGACACTCCAGGAGTTGAGGATGAGGACCATATCTGGAGAGGAGACCACACAGCTACAGCCCATACTCAACACATGCAGGAAAAAAATACAGCAGCAGTCTGCTCTAGGGATGATGAGGGGAAGGATGCATCTTTAATGAGGGAATGATCAGGATATGGCAGAAAACATTACACCAGTGGCCCAGCACACAGTGTTTGAAAGGGGAGCTAAGTTATGCTCCTAATAGAGACGAGGAGCCTAGTTCCTGTCAGGTGATCCAAGCCTGCTTGAGGGAAAGATGCAAGTCTGCAGGGACATCTTAGCAACCTCTTTCCTGTGGCCCCTGTGCCAGCACACACCAGCCCAGAACAGCCAGGACAGCTTCATGAGCTGGATGTGTCAGGTGAGGAGTCCAAAACCTTGAGCCTTACACCCTCAATCCATTTGCACAATTGTACATGAAGAGTTCTTCTCCCATACTCAGCATGATCTCTGCAACCTAGGGCTCTTGCTGGCCAACAAAGAAACCCATTGCCCTTCTTGGGGAATACAGTGGCCACAAACCAACACCTTAGATCAGAAAGTGTTGAGTGGCTGAGGAGGTAAGACAGGGCCCTGATTCCACTGCTGTCCAAGAAGATGACATCCTTTAAGTGCCCCTGAGTGGGATAGAAAAGTTCCAAGATCATCAGTCCCATAAAAGCTAGTACTTACAGTACCCCAGGAGAGACACCAACTTCACAGCAGGGACAGGGGCTGCACAAGGGGCAAAAAATGGCTCCAGCATGTAGCGTCCAAAAGCCAAAGAAACCACAGCACTGTTGGCAGGCCTGGGAGAGGAAACCAAGCACAAACTGATCTGTGGACAGCCAAAACAAACTCGTGATGTAAAACTCCACAAAACTTAGGCAGGGGGATGTTTCCCCACCCCACTTAATCCTGTTCTCACTTCTCACCTCTCATCTCACTGCAGATGGTAAATTCTTGTGGAGTCTTTTTCATAAGTTTTTCTCAGTAAATAGGTAAAAAAAAATCACATGATGCAAAGAGATTAATTCTCAACTTGAAAGCAAAACTTGAGATTAATCATACTGAGCAATGCAGTGTGGTTCATATGTCCTGCTTCATCTCAGTTTACATGGAGGACACTGGTTATTGAGAGGTGAGGGCTTTCTTTTTAGAGTTAAAAATTGAAGTAATTTACAGTTTTCTAAAATATTATTTATTTAACTCAGGGCTAAGCCAGAAAGTTGCCTCCACAGGACAATTCAATACAGTTTCACAATGAAAATAGCAGATCTGAAATAAATCTGGCACGTGTTGTCAGTCTCTTAAAAAATACTCTTGGAGGATCCAAGCTGCCAGGAGAGAATAGATGTAGTCTTCAAGTACAGATGACATTGAACATGTGCAACTATTTACTCATTATACCTTCTTCCTTCCAAAAATCTTTAAAGGTTGTTAAGGTTGTTCAGATTGTTTCCATTCTTTCCCTTACAAACTGCCTAGAATGTTAACTGGCACCATAGCTTTTGGGTTTTTTTAAATCAGCACAGCACTGAGCAAAAGGTAAACAAACCAAATGTTTTACCTGATAGCAAAAAACTCTGCCCATAGGAATAAGAAGCTTGGCAGGGGCCCTAGTGTCTCCAATATGTAGATATAGTGTCCTCCAGACTTGGTGATTCTTGTCCCAAGTTCTGCATAACACAAGGCACCTGGAAAAGTGCAGGTAAGAAGTTCACTGAGTAAATCGTCCCATGAATTTTCTCTTTTCTGTGTGTATTTTCAGGGTTTGAAGGATGTGCCACAGGAGAAAAACATAGCCTTAGTGGCACAAAGCAAGGGAAGCATCCTGAGCTCAGGACCCAAGAGGCTCCCTTGGTCTCTTCTCACATGTTCTTGTATAAGTACACTTACAGACCTGGGGAGTGCCTGCTTTTGCCTTAAAAAGCACCTCCACTCCTCTCTGCCCCTACACTGGGTCAGAACAAGAAATCCTGGGAGAGGCACGCCAGAGAAGCCAGCTTAAAATTCTCAAGCAAATTAATAGAAACCTTTATTCTCCACCTGTGCCAAAAACCCTCCCATCTGTGTTTTCTCTATAGAGCAATTCATCATGCCATTTGAATGTGTCTAAGTATAAATCTCAAGCTCTGCCTACACTAATTTGCTACATTAAATATCCTTTGTTCACCAAAATAAACCATAGAATAATTCAAATCCTTTGAGCACAACCCTTTGCAATAGGGCTGTGTGCTGTTCAGATGTCACCCTGCAGAGCAAGACCATCTTTAGCTGTACTATCTACTTCTTTGCCCAGCTCAGGCAGCTGTGCAGTGAAAGCACAGAGGAATCCAGTTGTGATACGGCCATGCCTCCCAGTCCAATGCTAACGATGCCATGTTCCAGTCGTGCAGATGGTGAGGACTTCAGTTTTGCTCTGCCCCTCTGTTGGCAAATTTGTGCAGAATCCCTGCTCAGTGTTGAATATAGGCAGACACTTCATCTCATTAATTCTGGTGGGTCTCTTTACATGCTTCAAGCATGCATTTAAGTGCTTTGCTGCTCATGCTATGGGACTTGGATAAATACCATAATTAAAAAAAAAAAAAAAAAAGAGAGGGAAGACATAACAGAAGGCAGGTCTTTTTTAAGGTACTGCAAAAAGACTGTCAGAGAAATGACCAGGGGAGGTCATCAAGCTGATAAAAGAGATGAACAACCCAACAAATCCGGCTACAAAGTACACTAACTTGATAAAGGCTCTTCCCAAGGACCTTCCAGCACAGTCTATCAAAGGATGCGACAAAGAGAGAAAGCTCTCAAAGTGCAGAGCTTGGGCTATGTGATCAGCACACACATTACCATTTATTGCTCTGAGCAGTTACAGGAAACACTGTGCTTACACTATAATTTAAAGATTTCTTTAAGCAAAAGTGTATAATTCACCAAACAGCCACACACAGGCTGCAATGTTAAGTATTGGTACACACATGCTAAGAGCAAGAACCACACTTGTTGCCATGTTAACATTGGCTGTCTTCATTTCTAAACTAGTGTGCATATGTCACAGCACCGAAGTGTTTTTCCATGTGGAATATTTACCCTTTCCTGTTTATTTTTTGGTTGGCTAATTTTCGTTTCGTTTGGGGTTTGTTGAATTTTTTTTCTTTCTTTCTTTTTTTTTTTCCCTAAGTTATGACAGAAAAAGAACTTTCAAGTCACCCACTGAACCAAACATCAACATTTCTCCCCAGAGCTGAGCAATTGTAGACTTCTCCAAACCACACCTCTAAAGCGTTTTTGAGGTGGTGTTGCAGTTCATACAAGTAACTAAAAGCCATACATTTTAGCCATCGTAACTTTTGCAGCTACATTATTTCAGAAGAACTAAAATGACACTGCCATCAAGAAGTCAGTGCTTTTCTCACAAAGTCTGGTATTCAGTGCCAGACAGTGAGCCAAATGATGGTGCACAGAAAGCAGGGCTGAACCGATCTGCTTCATCTCCTGCTCCAAGGCAGCATTAGACATACCCCAACAGACACGCAGACATCCGTCCCCAGCTGGTGGATACGCTGCAGCTCCCCAGGCAATCTGCACTAGCGCTTCTCTATCCTCACTGAGAGAAAGGGGATCCCTTACAGCGTATTAAGGCTGTCGCTTCTTGCCCTTTTCAGTGTCTAGGAAAAGCACTGCGCAGCACTCAGACTCACAAATGCCTTTTCGATGCCTGTATCTCGCTTCCACCTTACAGAATGAACCCATTAATTTTCTCTTAGCTGTTCAGGCAGACACAACGCTGTCTCCATCTGCCCTGGACTTGCACATGGTTTCATACTCACAGACCACAAGTGCAGGGATTTTCTCTATCGTCCCAGGGGAATCATTTGAAATAAAGACTCCTGGCTCCCCACTTCCTCCACCCCCAGCTTGCTAAACCTTTGTTTTTGCTGCAGCAGGAACAAGGAATTTTTGGTTAATTTTTCTCCCGACTTCATATACATAAAAACATTCTGGCTTCCCTCATCTCCCAGGTGCTCAAGCAAAGGCCGATGAAGCTCACCACTCACCAAACATGGAGAGGAGCCCACAAGCAAACCAGACAACCAGGGAGAAACCCACACTGCCGGAGTTTTTCAGTACTCCTTTAGGGGAGATAAAGATGCCGCTGCCAACCATGCTGCCAATGAGGAGTGAGAATGCCCGCAGCAAAGTGATCTTTTTCCTCAGGAAGACAGCCTCGACTCCTTTCTTGTCTTTTCCCATGGCTTTCTTCTAATCCCAGAGGAAGATCATGCATTCGGGAGCTCTGGTTTCCCAAGTACTGACAAGGCTCACCTGTAAGACGAGGAAAGAGTTAGGGATTCAAGGCTTTTCCTTCTGGGCAAGATTTTTGTCAGAAAACTACCAAGATCTGTGGAATCTGTTCTGCTTACCTGCTGGATGCATCAACCAAACCACAAGTGCATATAACACATTTAGCATCATCTCTCACATCAGTACAGCTCCTGAGAGGGACTGAGAGGCATTTTTATCCCCTTTCTGGCAAGGAGCACAGAACGCTGCATATTGTGTGTCATACTTCAGGATATGTAGGATGTATTCCAAATTCAGCTTTGATGCCCAGACAGGAACTAGCCAGGTTAGGGTTAATTTAATGGGATGCAATCTGTGGGAACACTGATAACAGCATACACAAAGCAGAACTCAGGCTGAAAGCCTAATAATCTTGAAGAGAGGTCTTCAAGATCTGAGTTAATACTTTTTTTTTTTTTTTAGGAGCAAAGAGCTCTGTTAGTTGATGACACAGAGGACTTACACTATCTACCCTTGCTGAATGAACAAAGCCTAATTTTCTCACTAGAGCTTAATTTGATGAGTGTTTCTTAATATACTGTCAAGGTTTTTTGCTATCAGAGTATTAAAGACTGAGGAATAAGTTCTGTTTGCAATCATAATACCAAGTATAGTCATTAATATCTGACGTGTCATTTCTTCTATTAATATAAAGGCTTTCTTGGCAGTTAGAGTAGGATTGAAGCTCTTCCCAGAGAAGAGAGAATCTTAGACACTCCCAGGATACACAAGTGGACCTAGATTCAGTTTTCTTATGTCACAGTAGCCTTCTACCACACCATCTTTTCTCTGCAGTCTCTCAGTCCTAGGCTGGCATCTTCACCAAGAAACTCACCTTCTGCTTCAGTAGGCAAGACAAATTCACACCAGTTACCACAGTTTGTAGTTTTCTTAACAGCAAAGTAGACGTTTTACACTGCTAATTAGCCATGGTAGGGCAGCAAGACAGACCTGGAGTCCAAGAGCAGGCAGCAGTCATCTCCAGAAGATCTAAGCAGCCAGAAGTTTGGTTTTTCACAGGCTGTATTTTCCATCCATAGATAAAAACGTCCCCATAACTTTGAGGGCTCAATTCTTGTTACCACTCACCCACAATATGTGTTTGTATGCCCTGTATAAAGTCAGTACAACTAAGGGCTTTTCTCCCCTATCCCTGGCTCTTCTCCCACCTGGAAAATGGCAGGGAAAAGCAGGGGTTACCACTTTCTCCTCACACATATGAACAGCATATGCAGAAAACCCTCTCTCCTGCCAGCACCATTAGCTGGTTACTCTGAGATCACACCGAGCCTGTACAAGCATCTTCTCAATCAAAACAGCCGAGTTCAGTTATTAAACCTCTAACGAGTCCCAGAAGACTCTTAAGGCTCATATGGATCCCATTAGCCTAGTCTGGTCCTGCAGAGCTGCTCCTGAGTCCCAAAATCTCCTAGGGCTGCTGGAGACAGTGGCTCCAGAGGACTAAGGAAAGACCCCAGGAGCTTCCCAAGCCATTGGCTGCAGTGCTTTCAAACACTAATTAATTAGCTCACATGAAATAGCAATACCATCTGGTATTTTACTGGTATCGATTGGTATTTCTGAGCTGAAAGGAGAAACACGGAGCACTCGCTTGAAATGGTGAAACACAAGGCTCACCAAATTGAAACTGATTTGGAGAGAGATGATGTGCAGAGCTACACCTAAAACGCTGCTATAAGATAATTAAAAGTGCACTTATCTGTTTGGCTGGTGTTTAAAGACAGCAGGTGCGCCTACAATCCATTAGATTCCCATTTCTTGCTGGGATTCCCAAGCAGCACAAGGCAACGTCTCTTTGCAGGCTCTGGAATTACACAGAGAGTAGGGGGAGGAACACCAAAAAAAAAAAAAAGAGAGAGAGAGAGAGAGAGATCAAATCAAATATACAGACCAGGTTAATGATCCAAAGTAAATAACAAACTCCATACTTCTGTCCACATAACTTTTTTTTGTGTGTGTGTTTGTGTTGTTTTATACTACTGCCATGCGAAAGCATTTGGAGATAAAACAGCCCAGTCCAGCACATTTCAGAAATGTGAAATCTATCAGGATTTGTTCCAAAAGCTCTTGAAGGAGAGGGGGAAAATAAATATATTTTTTTTTATAAGGACATTATTAAAAGTAACAGAAAGCTATTGAATAGCACTTCAAAGAGACACCTAGCAGAGCCCACTGCCTGGAGAGACCATTCCTGCCTGCTCTGCTTTCCAGCTACATTCCAGCACCGAGCACATTAAAATGCAGAGACGTTAATCCTTGTGGCAATGCTTAAGAATATTCACAATGTGCTTAGCACAAAAGAAACACACAAAGCTGCTTTTTGTTCACCCTTTTGAGTTAAACGACAGGCTCAGCACCTCTGCATGAGAGCTTCAGCCAGCAGGACTGGATCAAAATCCATTTTACAACTTCTCATACCTGCTGGATCTTTCTTTCCTCCCTTTTTCTTCGCCTTTACTAATTTTTATTTTTAGCTGTTGCTCTTACCTCACAAGTACTGCAGCATGGATGGAGTTGAAGGAGACAAGCGTAAAGGGAAAATCATATTTGTTATTTGTAGTAGTGTCTAGAGGCCCCAACTGAGAACTGGACACATCATGATCAGCACAGGATCAGGCAGAGTAGATGTTATTCAGCTGAAAAGCTAGTGGTATAAGCAAGCACATTGGAAAAAAACAGAGGAGGAAGAAAGCACCATTCTCAGCTGGGGAGATGAGACCCAGACCAACTAGCAACCTTCCTCCTGGGAAACAGAGCATACCTCCACAGTCCCAGCTCAGTGACTTCCAAAAAAAACCCAAAACAACAACCACCACCAAACAACAAAAAAAAACCCCACATAGCAAAACAGCCCAGTCAGCTACTAGGGAATATTCCTAATTATTTACAGCTGTATTTGCTTTTCCTGGGTCTTAATCAGTACCATACAGCCAAGAATAGGTTAACCCCTTCCTCATCATACTGCAAAAGATTAAGGTATCAAACTGTTCTCTGCAGTCCCACAATTATTTTTCCTCCTTTTTTTTTTTTTTTTTTTTTTTTTTTGTCACTCCAATTCAGTGTCCACCACGAGGCACAGTATCTAACTAAATAAAACCAGCAGTGAATGGGAGCTTTTTTTCATTCATGCATGAAAGTAGCATAAATAAGCTTTAATGAGACTGGTGGTGGTCTGTTCTGAGAACTTAAGCAGAAAAATCTATTTAGGAGACCTGAGAAATGTTTGTTTGTAGACCAAAATGAATATATGAAACCATCTGAAAGACAAGACATGCAGCTTAATGTGGTTTTAGCTTTCTACAGCTGGTTTGCCACCCTGGATAAGAAACTGAAAGGGACAGTAGTTAATAAATCAGACTAAGGCTCACAGCCCAAGATGTGGCAATAAATCAAGGTGATTGCCTGAGGTGTAAATGTAAGAATGATTCCCATCGGCTCCTCTTTCTACCAAGCTTCCCAAATGTAGTCTTGTGAGTTGTCTGACAAAAGACTGCCATTTCCTGATGTATCTCTCTTCACAAAAATATAGGTTTTTAAGCCTTAATAGCAAAATGGCTCTTGGCTCAGGTCACACTTACCACTTTTATCATCTCCCATAGGTATTTCCAGTTGTCCTTTGGACAAGAGTGACTTTCTTTGGAAAAAGAACTGGTGATGTGATGATGACCTTTTAACTTGGGACCTGAAAGTGTTGAACCCACACTTCAGCTCTTTGGCTAGAAATTGGAATAAGCCAAATCTTGTTTCCAAGCAGCAAAAATCCGGATGCTTTTAGATTTTCTTCCTCCCAATATTTGCATCCTACACCAGATTTAGAACTATTCATTGCAACCAGTCTGCCAAAGCAGCCATTACATGAGGAGATATTTTAATAGTAGTAGCACTGATTCATTTTCACAAGAGATACAGACCACATGGTGTCAGCTCACTTCTCTATGCATCCACGTGTAACTCACCACCCAGCTGCCACAAGAAACTCACAGTGTGCTTCCAGAACTGATTTTCCCCAAGTCTTGTGCAGGAACATTGGCTCTTCCACAAGCATGTCTTCCCTGTATGTTGCCAGTGACATGCAGAATGCAAACATGACAGAGATGCACGCCTGATTAAAATAGGCTCTTTGACAGCATCAGCTATTAAAGGCTGTGCACTAGCACACGATTTCCCTTCCTTACAAACAAAATAAGGGAATACCCCAGGCACTTGCCTCCCTGCCCATCAGACCCAAAGGAGCAGCAACCAGCAGACCCGATTGGGGCACATATATCCTAGGGTGGAAAAAAAAGCCACTTAACATGGAAACTGTCTCATATCCTGAGGCCAACATCTTTTCTCCACAATATGTCTTGTGGGGCACAGTGTAGGGAACTGTCCATAGAAGTTTGTGCTTTTGTGGATGGCTCTCCAAGTAGCAAGCTGTTTTCACTTTCCAGATCAGACCTCCTCCCTGGAACAAGACAGTTTGTCCTATTTGAAACTGTTTTCTTAGCTGTGTAAGACGGAACACAAACAAAAATAAATTTAAACATTTCTAGCAAAAGATACCAAACAGAGAAGTCTAATGCTGCAGCAAAGTATGGCCAAGATTTCCCCATAACCATTTCCAATTAAAAAAAAAAAAAATAAAATTAAAAAGTGAAATGCCATAAGAGAGCAATATCTTCCCTTTTCCCAGCAGTTTGCCACACTGCATCAAGAGCTGCAGTCTGAGGGTTAGTCTGCTTTTAATGTGGAGTCAGGCAGTGACAACATCCAACAGCTCTCTCTCTCTTACAGGAAAATTTCCTCCATGAACCAGGTCTTTGGTTTAGCTCTTGCCTTGGCTGAGCACTCTAGAAGACACTGCTTCCTAGCCACTGCTTGGTGAGTTAGCAAAACCAAGTCTAACAGCTTCAGGCCACTCCATGGGGATCATGAGTGCCCATGATGATGGAGCAGATGCTAAACTGCTACCCATCCCTGTGGCTGTCATCTGGGAAGCTGCTATGGTGTGGGGAGTCCATCGAAGCAAATACTCCTATCAGGTTGAGGCCAGCAGCATCACGCAGACCGCCAAGCACTTTTGAGTGTCAAACTAATCCCAAAGCCTTCTCAAAGCTGTTCTGCAAGAACAAGACGTGTTTCCTGAATGGGGAAAAATGCAAAACAGTCATGCTTGTCACCAGATTTGCACACAAAGAGGAAATTCCCCATTAATACAAGCTATTTTATCCTGCTGTGGAGATTTCTCCAGGTGAAATTCCTTCTCAATGTAGAGCAAACCCTCCTCTGTGTCTGCTATTATCAGATGATGGGTCCCATTTGATGGGTGTTCCTGATCTACCCCTGCTTTAGCCATCTGGAAATGAATACTTTCAGAGATGACTGTAGTAATAAAACTCATCTTTCCATATTGCTTCATATATTACACTAGTTTCCCCCTTAATCTCACTGCAGTGCTGCTGATTTATCACCTCAGGCCTCCAGCTCCCCTTAGGCTCAGCCACAGTGCCTGGCTCTGCTCCTCTTCCCATCTTCAGGGAATTCAGAAGAAAATTTAGGCATTTAGAAACCTCAACCCTTCACATTTGCTTTAGCCATTCACTCTCTTTGCTACTCACTCTCTATGTAGCTGTCTAATTCATGGTTAATCCTCGCTTTTGTGTGCCTAATCACCCTCTCCAGCGTCTGGCTCTGCACACAGCCCAAACCCTGCCTTGAACATACCTCAGGGTGGGAGGACTCTCTCCTTTTGGCCTCTCTGCTCAGCTGTTATTTATTCAAATACAAGCCAAAAATACAATTATGCTGTGGAGAACATGTTTCCTTGTTGATCTTTGTGGCTTTTATCCAGGATTTCTCTGGCTATGGGGATTTATATTTTACTATTGCTCACCATTCCCCATGCCTCTGATGGAAGAACAGGGGTCCCAGGAAGGGTTTACTCTGACCAGAAGCACTACCTCATCTCCCATAGTTTCTGGTGGCCTGTCCCAGGTACCAGGGAGCAATACTGGGTAACATGACAGCAAATCCTCCAGCAAGAAGGAAATGGGACTTATGCTCAGCCCTACCAGCACATAGAGGACCTCTCCAGCTCAGCCATGGGTATGGGCTGTGCTGGCAGCTGCCAGAGGAGGGTCTTGCTGACGCATGGGAGTAGTAGAAAATTTGCTTAAGGGTGACAGTTGTTGGAGCTGTGGTGAGCATGCCACGTGCTGGGTGCTGCTTGCTGTATTTCCAGTTTTGCACACAAATCCCTCAAAATCCTCCTTTTGTGGCTGCAGTGAAGCAGAAACATATTATTACTTCTCGTGGTTTGAAAGAGAAGAGGGAATGAACATCTGGCACTGGACCCACCAAGCCTTCAGTATCTGTAGTTCTGCAGCAGAAGCTGATGTGCAAAGACATGGCAGAAATACATGCTGAATGGTCACTAGGCTCCTGACCAGGAGGAGGAGTCTTACTCCAGCCTCTACATCTACAGAGCTTGCTAAGGAGTGGCATTTGGCACCACGGCGTGGCGGGGATGAGCGTGCAGCCAGCTTTCCCAGAGCCTGAAGGGTGACACCAGAAGCTAGCAAAGCCCCAGCCTACCATGCTTTGATTTCTCAGGTAACAGGCAGGACACCTCCCATTTTCACTCTTGTTTAGTGAGAACCAGATTCTAGGAATAAGAGTGTCAACAAAACCAGATCAATACCACATTAGGAAGGTTAAGTCAACACAAAGGCATGTTTATTCAGTTTCACTGTTAAGTACAGTCATAGAAATATCTGTGGGGAGGACTTGTGGGTGCCTCTGGTCCTGACCCCTGTAAGAAGCAGGACTGTTGCCAACACTTGCTCAGATCAGACCTGGCTTTGTCTAGCCAAGTCTTTAGCCCCATCAAGGTCAGATATCCCCTGAACTCTTCAAGAAACCTATTCCAGTGCTGCACCACACTTCTGGGGAAAAGCATCTCCCAAAGGCCACCCAGAATATCCCAAGCCACCATTTATAGCTGTCATCCACAACCATATCATGTACCACTTCTGAGAGCTGAACGAGCTCAACTTCATATCTTCCTGCAGACATAAGCTTTTTCTTGCCTTTGGTGATGGTCCTACACACCACTCCCTCTCCAGCAGCCAGGGCTCCACCAGTCCCCAGACTCACTTCAGGTTTCCCTGAAGTAAGCTCAACAACTGCAAGCAGTGATGCCTTAAGCACATCACAGGCAAGTGAAAAGTACCAAGTAGATATTCCTCTTCCGCCTGGAGGCTCCAGCATGTCTCTGATCCCAGCCTTAGAAACTCTATTTTTTGCTCTCTCTCTCTCTTTACTTTTCCCATCCTGAACTCAGAACCTCCCTATGATCTCTTCTTGTCCACATGATTGCATCATTCATGGCAGGTGAGGTTAGCATGAATAGAAGGAAGCACAAACAGCACTTCACCCAGCATGCTGGCAGCTGGGAGAACCTGCAGCCAGCAGAGGTTACAGACCCCAGTCAGGTCTAATCAAGACTTGCATCACTGGAGGGGCAGGAACTACAATTGTGATTATTCATGTTGAAATAGAGGTCACTGCATCTTATGCTTCAGGGGCATATCTGAGCACTGTGGGGTGTCTCAGAAGGAGGTTTCCTTTGTGCACAGCGCTGAGCATTGGGCCAGGGCAACCCAGCAAGGCTCTACTGCTGGTGGCTCAAAGGAAGAAACATCACATGGTCTTTTAACTTGTCGTTCTGGCTCAGCGGAGACACAGCATGCACTTGGAGAGAGGAAGGTAGGACCTTCCATTGCACGATGGGGCTGTAGCTACGTGAGGCACTGATATTTGGGGTCACTGTGGCCAGGCACTAAGGAGCCACCATCCTGAACACAGAAAATTTTAATTTAGCCTTAAAACTATACCAACAAGAATATTCTTAGACCCTGTCCCCTTCACACAGCTCTGTCTTGGGGATAGTTGCTGTGCCCGGCTCCAGAAATTCAAACCTCTGCTCATTTCTGTTCCCAGAGGGCTTGCCAGGTAAGACAAGCAGAATAGGAGCACAGTGCAGGATGCTCACTGTTCACCTGGCAGAAGTGGCATGAGGAAGCTGTTTACCTGAGGAAGATCACTACTCCAGCAGGGGTTGCAGCTCTATCTGCAATGCTGGCAGACTTGCAGGATCCACTCCACGGAGTGAGCAGTTTGTGAGAGGTGCCAGCGAGAACACTGCAAAATCCAGGACATCTGTCCAAACTACAGACCAATGCAGCTGCTCAGAGAGAGATATGAAAAATATTAGCAATTGAATGGGGAAGGCATTGCAAAAGAGCTAAGGAGAAAGAAAATAAACTGTCGTGCTGTGACTGATGCAAGCATGAAACAGTCTCCAAATGTCACAGCAACCAGCATGATCCACACCAGCTGAGGCACTGCTTACAGAGATGGAAAAACACTTCCAAGAGGAGAGATGCCACAGCTGCTGCCAAGCCCTTGTTCCCTGTCGCTGTGCTGGTGAACCCCATGGACCTCCCCTTACATGTAAGGATGGGTTTTCAAGGACACAAGGCCTTTGGCCATAGTTTGGGCTTCTGCACTTACCAAAGCTTGTGACTGAAGCACAATGAGTTAGCTACATGTCAGGAATACTCACCAGCCCTTTTCAGAATTGGACCTCTGGGCCACTAAGAGTCCTTGCTTGTAAGTAGCAGTGATGCTGAGCATCCCTAGACCTCACTTTGTCCAGCTGCTTTCCACCCAGGTGAGGCCTCTGCTTACCAGCTGACTTGGCCAATTGATGCTGAGCCTTGAAGAGGTGTGGAGACAAAGAAGTGATGTAATGGTCAATGTTGCTGGACTTACCCATCATGACCAAGGTTAGCAGCCAGCCACCTTCCCCTTTCCTGGGGTCACCTTGGCCACCAGCTGCCAAGCACCAGCATAGAAGTCTGGTGCAAAACACCGTGAGGAAGTTTCCATGCCAGGTGGAAGGGTGCACATCATTCAGCCCCAGACCAATGGCCCATATGTTGTGACCACGTGGACATGCAAAACACACCTAGCCTGTTGCTGTACTTCCATAAAGCACATCCAAAACAAACAAATGAAAAAGATTAAACATATCCTGCACAAGAACAGAGAGAAGCCAGTAAGAGCAGCATTAAGAGATTATCACATTTAACCAGTTCTACCCAACACAGCAGCAGGTACAGAGGACAGCAGGCCACTGCATTCAGGCAATTCATCTAACTCTCTCATCCTCGCCAGTCAACTGCTGCTGTTTCAGATGAAGAAAAACATTTACTGTGTGGTTATTTTTCCCCCCTCTTCCCCTATGTTATTTTTGTTTGATCCTAATTTTGTTTGATTGAATTTTAGAAGGGTCTAGCAGAATGCTGGAGATGTGTGGCTGATGGAGAAACAAGCAACAATTTCAGTCCCAAGACATGGGAAAGCCAACACCAGCATTTTCCACAGGTTTCAGCAGACTTTGGGTCAAACCTTCTATGCAAGGAAAAAAAGAACACAAACCCCTGGTGCTTTGTTCATGCCCTCGCTCAGGCAGTGAGGAGCCCAGGATGCTGGAGATGTAGCCTTTGGGAGCTGCCCTGTCCCTAGCAAGCTGCATGGCATTCTGGCAGGCACTTCCAGCAGTGGATGTTCCCACCCAAGTGAGATGCCCGCAGATGGATTTTCCAGGAGTTCTTGGAGGCAGCTTGAGGATTTTGCTGCTGAATCAGGCATTCTGTGGCACAGGCAGAGGCCTCACCACTGGCACCGAGCCCCAGAACTTCACAACACCTGGCACGCGCCACGGCTGCGGAGCCAACGTGGACAAGCTTGGGGCAATGCAGGCTCACAGCAACTGCTCACAGGCTTCCAGCTGATGGCATCGCCGGAGACTTCTGTCCCCTAGGCAGGGAAAGCTGAAAAATAGGCACCAGAGGACAAACCACAGGAAACATGTCCCTATCTGGGAGAGAAAGGACTTGTACAGCACACACCAGATGCTGGAGCGTAGAGGAGGGGTGCAGATTTGACACGTAAGCACAAACAGTATCACCTTGCTGTACCATGTCACTGGCCTAGGAATAGCTATTGAGGTCATTGGCATAAGGGTACATGTCACAGAGTATGTAACTGTCAGGCTTCTCTGGGAGCTCTTCAAATGCAGTATGTTTCAGTCCTTTCTCCCAGTCTACTTCTACCTGCAGATGGCCTTTTCACTAAGGGCTTTGTTTCAGCTCTCTGCAAAGCAAGCAGCCAGGGACATTTTTCTTCCTGCTATGCTGTAGGTTCTTTAGAGGAAGAACTTGTTGAGTCTGAAGATATCACAGGCATTGGCCAAGCTCTGTGCATGCAGCAGCAGCACAAATATGTACACTCTTTCCTCGTTTTGCTGTGATGCAAGTTGTCTTACACAGATTTTGGGGCACGCACAGATACAATGGCTCCCCAGGTTTTGGGGTGTCCTGAAAACCCAAGCCTGTGTCTGCCTGCTTGTGTTTTTAATGTCCATCTACAGAAGCATTGTGTAAAGGGTAGAACCTGTGCAGCCTTGTGGCAGTATTTTAATTTGCCATGTTCACAGGGCATCTCTGTTCCTTTGGCAGCTAGCAGGAGTGGGTAAAGACAATTCTGAGTGCAACACCGTGCAAGTGTCTTACTCCAGCTGGCAAGGGCAGGAGAAACAAAAGTATGAGCAGCAGCTCTGGAAAGGGAAATGAGAGGGGCAAAGACAGGGGAGTGGAAGATTAAAACATCAGATTGAAAAGGAACAACAAATCCCTGGTGAGGAATTAACTGGGGGGGATGGGTGGGGTAGAGAAGGAACAGATTGCATCTCAGTAATGAGGCAGACAGCATTTTGTTCGTGATCTGCAAATTCATCTGGGCCTTATGACAGAAAAAGACCCCACACTATCCAGAAATCTGTTTGATGCATGACCTGCTCCCATGTCTCTTCAGTGGCAATAGCTGCTGGAGCAAGCACGTCTGGCAGAGGCCACCTGGCCAGCAGTATAGGCTGATGTCAGCCTGCTCTCATGGCCAAGTCCTTTCAGACCCCAGGGGAGATGGCAGGCAGGACATCAACAGGGCCATACCTTCCTGGTGCCGTGCCTGCTGAACTACAATGTCCTGAGTTGCACAGGCCTGTCTGAATGAGCAGAATGCTCTGCTTAGGCCACAAAGACAAGGTGGCAGCCAGGCACAGCATTGCATGCAGGGCCATAGACACGAGGGGCTGCCTAGGACTAGTAAAGGATGGCTGAGGCCATCTAAGCAAAACAGTCTTGCTGCAAGATTCCTTGGAGTATTAAGACCATAGCTCCTCTGTCAGGCAGGAAGGCTCCAGCTGTATGGTTTCAGTCTGTGCAAAGGGTGCAGACAGCAACACAGAGTATTTCAGTGTATGATGCCCTTGGAGTGGGGACGCTGCTACCAGCCATCAGGCATTCTTGCAAAAACTCTTCCAGGGAAGGAGAGGGAAGAAAGACAGCAAGCTGAAAATTCTAACATCTAGCTCCCACCTCTCAGAGTTTCCTGTATTTCATTAGGCAAATAATAGCTCAAGGTCAATAGCATCAGTTTCTTTCCTAGAAATGAAATAACCACAGCCAACTATCTGGTTGCCAAGCTGGGGACCCAGGGATGCAAGCAGAGGCCCCTGCTCTGCCCCCAGCTGCTTCTGGTGTCTTTACCATGGTGGTACTTCCACTCTATGACACTAGACAATAGTACACCTCTTGTTTACTGTGGTTTAAGGGACACGACTATATGTAAGATGAGGGGAGAAATCTCTTCCACATGCTTTGTTTTCTCACTGAGGCTTTGGCAAAAGTAGGAAGAAATGGGCAGAATGAGCTCATTTGTCTTTCCTATGGGAAAGAGAGATTACAGTTCTTGGAATTACCAGACTGATACTTGCCTTCAATACTAAACTGTCACAAACAAAAGAACAACGAGAAATTCAGCATGTTCAATAGTTCTATGGGCCCACACAGATTTCAGCTCTATAAAGACACAAAGCACCACTAACATTCCCTGGGAAATGTTCTCCCTCCTCCCTTCTGGTCCTTAGAGCCATCTCTCTGCTTCATGCTATGCATGCACTGCTGCCCCTGAAAATGCATCTTTGTAGTCAGTAGCAACCCTAGCTTGGGATCTCTACAAAGAAGACAAGCTTATGAGAGGAGCCTGGCTAAGAAGGAACTCAGCAAATAATGGGTCAGCTCTGGGACCCACACTTTGTATCAGCTGACATAGGCTCTGCTCTAGCATAAACCTAGGACCACATCACTGGCAGCAGGGAAGCAGGCACCTGCAGGCAGAGGTCTAAAGACAAGGTACAACTCCTGCTTTACAAAACTCTCTGACATGACACAATGATACACTGCTTTTTATATGCACATCCATTCCCCAAAATGTTCTCCCTGCTATTGGAAAGGCAAAGTTTCTGTATGTCAGTTAACTAAACAATATGCTTATTTTTGTCCCTCTTAACAGCCTAATTAGTCAAACTTGCCAACATTATCAGTGCTACTTTTACTACTTTGCATTAAAAAATCTCTAACCACATGGAAAAAATCTCTATAGCCAGCTCCCGTTGCCTATCCCTGTCTTGAAGTACTTGCACCAGTATGCACCTATGCTCACACAGACTCAAGCCTGTAGATCAAAACCCACTGCTGAATCAGGCAGAGTGGTTGCCCATTAGAAGGATGACTAATTGACATGGGACATCCTCAGCAGTAAATTACTTCAGATGAAGAAGCCTCCTTAGATATAGGCTGCAGGGTCACGTAATCAGTAGGGGGACAGCTACAGGACTCAGAGAATGGCATTTTACAGCACGTTACTCAAAACACCAGGCTCGGCAGCCTTCCTTCCGGCACAAACAGAAGTCGAGCTCCTGCCACACAGAACCACTGCAGACTGGTTACCACTGTGCTTGCAGAAGGTATGCTTATGCTTTTATCTTTCTTGGCTGCATATCCCTTTATGTGTCACCGCCAGTTTTTCAAAGACCACCAAATTTAGTTCTTGTATTTTCCTCTCCTATTAAAGTTTTCATCATGCTTTAGACCCAAGGTCATTGGCTCTTTACAAGCCACCTCTGACCTTTTATTTCATGACATTTGCCAGAGGGTGATATGTTTCCGGTCAGTGCTGACACTGTACATACTGTTAAGAAAAACCTGTAAGTCTGCAAGGTAAGAATAGTTCTGAAGAGTAGCGACAAAAAGGCAGATGCCACTTACAATGAATGTCAGATACTTGAAAAGGCATCTCTGTCTAAACTTACTTAAAACTAAATACAAGCCCAAAAAGTTGCGCTCTGGCCATAGAAATGCAATGCGAATCCCCATGAGCTGACTTTCCCCAGGAGGTTCCTTACTTCAACACTGCCGACACAGTCAATATTTAACAGAACAGATGCCACAGAGATACACTTCTATTTCTGGAAATAAATATGAAGACCATATTGAACATACCCACACATCCCCAACATTACACAAACTTACCACATGGCCTTGAAGACATCCATGAGGTGGATCTCAGAAGGCTGGCTGCATTTATTTGCAGACTGGTGAGGAGGCATGAAATAACCCAATTAGTCACAGTCCTGAAAAGATGCATTCATTCCAGGTTCTACAGGAACATTCTTCCAAAAGACACTGCAAATTCCAAGGGGCAAGTGCAACATCAACTTTCTCAAATTACTTTTAAGAAAATAAGTTGCAGGGCAGAAGCTTCTCCTTATTTAAAGTAGCAATAGTGCCGTCAATGGCTAACAATTCCTCAGTCCAACTAAATAAGTGGCTTTTTAGTACAGTTCAGTTATGATCTTTGTGGATTCCATCAGGATCCATTTTTCCTTCTTTTCACTTACTCTAATTTCTTTAGTAGCAGATATTACAATATGAATCCCATTGAAGAGATAGTTAAGTTTTTCTTTGATATGACACTTCAACCAATAAGCACAGACTTATGCAAGAGATCATGTTGGATTCTCTTCTTTCCTCCCTCAATGAATGTCTAAAAATTGATGAATGGGCTAAAGGACTTCTGAATGTCTTACTGCATGCACAAACACTTGTGCAAGTGCACTTCTATGGTACGGGAACTGTGGCACTTAGGCAACTTACATCAAAGCAGGAAAGCTGCAGGGAAGATCTAAGCAACAAGAAAAAAGAAAAAGGTCACAGGGCATTATACAAAGACACCCAGCAGTAAGGTGCATTTGCTACATCTTCATCCCCTTGATTCCTCATGGGTGTCTAAAACCACTTACAGTAACAACCAGGACTATGATGTTGTTTTACTGATACATAGAACTACTGAAAATTTCCAAGCTTACCAAGGGAGCACAAAACCTCCAGCAATGTAAGCCCTGAAAACTATCACAGAAGTTTGAAACATTTTGGTTTTATTTTAAAAACATAGGTTGTTCCACTGTTTAAGTCCTTATTACTTTCAAATAACAACAGGATTTTTTTTTTCCCCTAAAGAAAAGCCCTATCAAAACCATATCTTCCTTCACAAACAATGTGGGTGCAAGGAACCTGCATTTTCCCTGCAGAAGAACACTATGGCAAGGACATTCCATACATATCCTCTAGGCTCTTTGAAACTGGAGGTAAACTTGATGACCAGCTGAGAGATACAACAAAAAGATTGGCATTATTCTACTGCAGGAATATGCCTTCGACTGTGACCCTGCCATTTCAGTCATAGTTTCTCTGGGGTTCATTGTGACTAACATCTCCAACTGTACATTCCTGACAGCAGAGGAAGTGCTGGCCTCCAAAGCCATAAACTGTGGTGAGCGCAGCCCTTTGTTCTCACCGGATATTTTAAGGGCAGCATAGAAAAAGCACTCACATCTGGGACCATCTCAAGGGCCCATTGGCAAAAATCCAGAGGCTCCATAGAAAAAGTAGCAGATTGTGAATTTTGATGCCTTGGGCAGGATGTCTGTTTCCACAATGTCTGGGGAAGGAAGGAATATAAAGGGAGACGGCTTGATAAGAATGTGGCTATGATAAAAAGACTCTGTTCATTACCAATTTATTTTAGCAAGAAGAAAGGTGACCACAGTCACCGGATTACAGAGACTAACACCTCTTGCCTCGGTGATGCGAACTGGTTAGTCTTGAGACAATGTTAAATGAGTACAAAAACAGAGAGCTGAACAGATGTGACAGACACTGGGCCCTTCTCATTCTCCTGGAGTTTTGTACAAAGCTGTTAAAATAATTTCCTTAGCCATTTCAATGCTGGTGACTCTGTCCTACTTTGCCCATGACAGAGGAAACCTAGCAGCGGCAAGGCAAAGATCTGCCCTTTCTGAAACCAAGCATCTTTTCCACAACAAATATCACCTGACTTTTACTTACAGACTTGCTCTGCTGGCCTTGGATGACTGGGAACTGGGTAGCATTCGCAAGTGGAGTGGAGTTATGAACACTGCTATAAGGAGCTTTGCTAGAACTTTAAAAAACACTGTACCATGCGAACACTCCCCCTCTTCTGGTTGCCAGATGGTCTTTATGCCACCTCGGCTTACTTTTTTACCAAGGCAAAAATATGAGATTTTGGAAGTAAAGTTTGAGGCTGGGATCCCTGTACAAACGAGGCCATTCACAGTGTGATGGATCATCAGAAGATAGCCCAGAAAAGCAACTGCATTCTAGGCTGCATCAAAAGCTCTGTTCACTTGCAGTACTGTGTCCAAATACATGGACCTGATGAAACGGGTCCAGAAGAGGGTCACAAAGACGATCAGAGGGCTAAAGTACCTCTTCTGTGAGGACAGACAGAGAGTTGGGCTGTTCACCACAAAAAAGCTCCAGGGAGACCTTATAGCCTCAATTAGGTGTCTGAGGGGGACCTCGAGGAAAGCTGGGGAAGGACTGTTTCAAAGAGCTCATCGTGATAAGGTGAGGAACAATGGAACAGAACAGATATAGGTTGGACATACAGAAGTTCTTTGCAATGAGTGTGGTGAGATACTGGAATAGGCTCCCCAGAGGTTGAGTCCCCATCCCTGGAGACATTCAAGATCCGACTTGATGTGGCCCTGGACAGCCTGATCTAGTAGATGTCCCTGCTCACTGCAGGGGTGTTGGACAAGATGACCTTTGAGGGTCTCTTCCAACCCAATGCATTCTGTGATCACAATCCCTAATCTCCCAGCATCTGCTCACAGCAAGTTGTGAGCCTCTGACGTGCCCTCCGATTTGAGAGGTTTTGCCTTCTTCAGATGTAGTTTTCTTTTATGCATTCCCGTGCCAAATGGCAGCGCTGACAGCTTTAAGCGGACGGCTGCCCAGCGCCGTGCTTTGAAGTGGACTTGGCTGAAACGCGGAGCTGACGGGCAGGAGGCTCAGGCTGCAGGCTGTGCCGTGAGCTCCTCCTGCTGGTCCTGAATACTGTATTCACTTCACCTCCGAACGCCAGAACAAACAGCTCCGCCACAGCTCTCCTTTTGCATACCTGACAAACACACCTCAAAATGGAAACACAAAAATAAACCACATAGTCCGAGTTACTCACTGCCTGCACGTGTGGCTGTGGGAATGATTACATCGTTAACCCTCACTGTGACTTTTTTTTCCCCCCATAAAAATAATAATTCCATGTTTTCTTCCTTGTAAAAGAAATTGTTTGCTGCAGACTCCACTCCACTCCACTTTGTACGACACACAAAGTAATACATCCTTCGTAATCGTTCATATGTTTTTCACTGAAGATAGCCTTCTCCATGCTGAGTCTGCAGGGCAGGAAGAGAGGAAGGAGAGTTGCCTGCATTGTTTTCTAAAGACTGGGATGGAATGGATAGAATGGGAAATTCTACTTGACTCACTTAGGATAGGCACAAATTTTGCAAAGCTACATTGTACCTAATTCTGGTGTTAACCAAATCAGTTTGCCAGGCACTGCACAAGCATCAAGCATGCAACAGCTGTCGTCCCACGCAGGTTACACCACACCTAAGTGAAACAAAAGGTGGGAAAGAAAATACCACAAGGATTTTTGCAAAGATCCTCACAGGCTGTAGCCTTCAGTCCCCTTCTAGCTGGCTATTAGTATATGGTATTATGGCATGGCAGAGCTATCTTCTGATCTCTACAACATGAAATTATATGAAGATAGGAGTATGTAAATAAATAAATGCATATTAATTCTTCACACACACTGCTAGTCAAGTAGCAAAGACAATAGAGGCCAGAGCTGCCTCCGGTCAGAGCCCTGCTGTTAAAAAATCATGACGTGATCTGAAATTTTCAAAATAGAGCACCAAACACTTTCTTCAACATGAACTAAGCAGAAATCTTTGTTTATCAAAACGTCTCATTCAGAGCTATTCATCCCAGTATCTTGCATTAGAATGGCTGATTTTAGAGATGTTTTGCGCAGGACATCCTTCTGATGACTTGGCAGGGATTTGTACAACAGCTGATCTCTATGTTACATCAGAGAACCTAATATTCCCACAGTCTTCCGCAATCCGTCTTTCCCTTTTTTTCCCCTTCTTCTCATTTGCTGCTTCTATAGCATCACTGATACTGAATAAGAGAAGTACAGGCCATGGGCTTCCAAAACCTAGATTGCCCGGGAACTGTCTCACAGAGAAAGAACAGACAACAGCAGAGATCTGAGGCACAGCCTGTGTCAGACTGTGTTCTTGCATAGAGAGTATTTGCCTCAGTACTTCTGGGAAAAAACATGGGTCCAATGAGCTACGTACACATCAATATGTATCTTTTCTTCTGCATATATCTAAGACAACTTATCAACTAATAGTGATGCAGGTCTTACGTTTGAAAGTGATCAATCAGTTCCTTGTCATAACATCTCTAAGAGAGAAAAGATATTTTTCTAAATTTTACAACTTTGAATTTCTTAATACTACTTTGTCAGTTAGAAACTTGAGACACAGATATCCTTTGAAAAGACAGGAAAATCAACTAGCATGAGCTACACCCAGAAACATCCTCAGAGATTTAGAGGATTTGAAAAATGTAGGAATTGAAGGCTAGAGATGTCTTCACTTACATGCATGAATTAGATCAGTGAAAACGACCAAGTACTTCAGTGCAAAAAACATCACAAAGCATAGCCAAAAACTTGAGGGGAAAAGTAAAAGAAAAAACGATGTAGCTCCCTTGCATCGAACTTGGTTGCAACAGAATACAACCAGCCAGAATTTGGATTCATTATAGTCAGCTACTGACAACAACAAAAAAACAAAAAATCAAATTGAAAGATCCAGAGATCTAGTTAGTTGTATAGAAAAGGTGCTTGTTCCACCTCCTTCCATACCTTTACTCCAGTGACTAAAATACGGATGATTTACTACTGCAGTGGTAACGCAGCTTCCCAGACCAGGCTGGTACATTATTAGATCACTGAAACACTGGACAAACCTAAATTCCACCTCAATTTCACTCCAAGTGACAAGGAGGAATGAAACAGAACAACAATAGTTTATAAAACCAGCAATACTTCTAAAACTGCAAAATTGACATGTTCGCTTTATATTATGCCAGTAGTGTAAGTGAAAGATTGACTGGAGAAAGTAAGATTTAAGTTCAAAATACTCCAGCTTGGGCTGACCCCATAAGAAAGCTCACACCATCCCAGGCGTCAGCTTGGATATTGCCCTATGATTTTCTGTTTTCTTTGTCACATAAAAGTGATTTACCTCTCCAAACTCAACATCCATGCAATGGACAGGGAGGCCATCAACCCATGGCAGCATAGAACCACCTTTCCCCATCTAGAAGCAGTCCCCACTGGGCAGTGGCTGAGGATTGGAACCTTTCTCTAAAACCTTGTAAAACTGGTCAGGTTGTTGCTTAGCTACTGATTCTCCCCCATCACAGGGGAGGGGAATGATGTCTATCTTTTGGGGACCCACCACTTGCATGCTCTTCACTGTGTGGACTAACAAAATTTGAATACAGGAGGAGAGAGGTGGAAGGAACAGCCTCACAGGAGCTGGTATGTCAACCAGTGAAAACAGGAGAAATCCCTCTTGCAGGTGCCTCAGTGATGTCTGCAGGCTGCTGTTTCAGTGTCCTAAAGGACACACACTCCTCACCCGACTGGTCAATTACTCTGACACTTGCCGCTACCTTCCCTCACCATTACACTCCAGAGGCGCTCATCACATTAGCAAAACAAAGGTTAAAACATAGCAGCACAAACAAAAGCCTTCCTCTTGAATTCCTGCATAGGAGAAAGCAATTTCGGTTTGCAGAGATCACCCTGGATTCTTCCACAGTAAACTGGACTGGGAAGCATCAAGACAGCATTTTTCCAGGAAACCACTGGGAGTTCCAAGTCATCAGAAAGCTGACCAAGAATCCCAAAAGAACAAACTGCTCCATCACCTGAAAACTCCTTGAAGTACAGCTATATGCTTAAAGATAGGTCACTACATCAGCTGTTAATTTAGACCTCATTACAATCACTGTGTTAGATGTTCAGCAGCTGAACTTGTTAGAAATTAAGGTTAGGACTGTAGCCAAGGTGTGAAAATCTAAGCAGATTCTTCCTGAGTAAAACTGTGGCGCTTCTAGCCAGAAATCAACCCTATTTTGGCCTCATTATTTGCAGACATTTCTATCACCAGACACTCTGATTCAGGGATTAAGCTCATTCAATGTAACTTCTCCACAGAAACTAAACACTGAAAAATCTAGCATTGCCGCAGCTACTTAAGAAAAATATGCCTCATTTTATCCCTGTAACTTCCCTCCTATTCCCTATGTACAATTTTGGTCTTACTAGTCAAGACAGGACGTTTAAGATATAGTCATACTGTAACCTGTGCTTTAGTGCTTCAGCTAATGACTGCAGGCTAACAGATCAGAGATTTCTTTGGTTTGTTTCCAGTTTTTAAGAGTACTTTTCAGTGAACCACACACCAGCCTAGTTGATTTTTTTACAGTTCAGAACTACTCAAGTCAAATCCAGAACTACTCAAGTCAAATCCTCTTAATGCTGAAAAAAAGCCTGATAACAGAATCAGTGCCTACAATCATTTCATGTAGGCACAGAAGATGTATGTTATATAGTGTTTTTGCTTTTTCCCAGAGCATCCCACTAAGTCCTCTTCTATGAGCTGCTGCAAAAACCTGAGGAGAAAGATCATTCAGATGCCATGTCCCATTTAATGCTTGGTCTCCCTCCTAAAACTACGGCAATTCAGCATCACTTGTAGTGCTTAGTTTTACATCAGGCACAGCTGTTCAGCGGTCTTTAGAACATGATCAATTCGTTTTGCAGTAGCATACTGCACAGCTCACAGATCTCCTTCTTCCCATCCCAATCAATCAGGGCTGAATACTGCTGGCCTTAGAAGGCTTCCTCTCAATGCTAACCTCATCTGAGCCACCTTGTTCTGACATCACTTTTAAGACAGCTGGCATGGTAAATACTCCTCTTTGAATGCTTTTCTTCTTCAATAGGTGGGAACACAGTGCTTAGTTGCCTCTGCAGGAGAAGCAGTTTATCTGCATGGGAAGAGCTCTGTTCCGTAACCATCACATGATGCAACTGGAAACAAGTTCTACAAGTGCTGGTCAAGCACAGGAAAATTCTTACTGGGCCTGATCCATAATGGATCTTTTCAAAGGCCTTCTGTGAAAAAGAAAAACCTCTGTAACTAAAAATCAACAACTTAAAAATGAAGCACATGATACAACACCTTTCCAAATTAATACTGCCCTGAAAAAGGTACCCGGTTAAACCTCATTTCCACAGCCCAGATCCTGTTTTAGCAGTTTCTACAGTTTTGTTGCCTTTTAGTTTTACTAGAGCTAAAAGCCAACTTGCATTTTTATGACATACCACCAAGGTGCGCTTCTAGGGCAAATGTTTCTTCTAGAAAAAATATCACATTCTCCAAGTATGGATGAGAACTTTACTCAGTCATTGCAGCAAACAAAGCATTTCTTATGCGAAACGAACTTTGGGGCAAAGCATCACAAACAGGCAGACTCTTTGTATACTGTTCTTTTAGTTCACTTATATGTTTCAACGTAGAGACCAAAGCAAATACAGCAGGAGCAGTACAGAGAAATAGAACTATTAAGCCAAATACAATTCTTCAGAAACTTGCAGTACTTATTCTAAAGACTGAATATTCTTGGCTTCAAAAAAATCACATCTTAGTCTAGACATAGCAAACTGTCCTATTAGTGGGCTGTTAGATGGAACATTAAGAGCTCTGGCAATGACAAACTTTATTCACTGGTCTTGATCATCAATTTTTTTTTTTCCTGCAGGTAAAGATCTCAGTCCCTGAATGCCATATAAACAAAGGCATTTATAATTCCTAGTTACAGCAAAACGAGTAACAACAACATTCTGGTTTTACAGTTTCGGTCCACATTAACTTCTGACTTGAGACTTACCAGCAGTAAAAGTGTAATTTCAAAGGCTTCCAGAAGATATACTTCTCTATACAAAAAAAAAAAAAAAAAANTTTTATGTAAGTCAACACTCTGCACGATTGACTTCATCATATTCATTCTACTACACAGGTTTCCACCATCAGTCCAAAGTTTTATCTAAACAAAACAAACAAGAAAAGGATTGGTTGAATGTGTTAACTAACAAGCCACCACTACAATAGCCTCGCAACTACAGCGAGTCATGACAAACCCACTAGAGGAGATGCTGAATTTCACCAAATGTACATAAAACCAAGTTTTTAGGCACTTCACAGGGTGTACTCTACCTCAGATGCTGTAGAATACGATTGATCAAAAATAAAATAAAACCACAAACAAAACAAACCCACACACAAAACAAACTTTAGTCTTCAGATAGCGAGGGCACATTGCCCACTCCCTGACTTTAGAAATCCCTTTGATATACTTCATAACCTTGAAATCCTTAAAATCTATCTGTCCATTAGGAGGATGCCTGAATCCTCAAATGAAAGAGCACAAAACCAGAAACTATGACTTGTAAAGGAAATGTGGTTCCAGGTGCTGAAGGCTATTCATCAGCATTTAAAGCAGAACTTGACAATTTTTCATATTATCCAGTATATCATCCTACCTATTATCCAGCAAACATCAGTCACAGAGAAAAGCTACAGCAAGAACAAAAGGACAAAGAGTAAAGGTGCTTATACAGACTTTTATATGGGTATGAAACTTATAATTGTTGCTCACTGAGGTGCTCTCTTAAGTCTACAGCTTTAAGACCAAAACATTAGTATGAGCATTGAGTTCAGTGCAACAAATCCAGAGGAGTGTGTCTGACAGAAATGTGTGTGCTGTAGCACGGTTCTTCAATCACAGTGATCAAGACTTTTTAAAAATATGTGGTTGCTCCAATAGAGAGCTTTGGCAAATCTTTGGCTATTCAAATTTATGATCATCTTTAACACATTAATTGGAAAGATGTAAAGGCATGTCAAAATACACCAGGAACTGGTTTCTGAACATAGAAATATTTAAACTCCATCCTCTGTACTTAAATCATTATTTTTTTTCCTTGTAATTTCTTACTCACTCAAACAAAATTTGGTTTTGAAATAGAGGTTTCTTCCCCCAAAATCCACAATATCATGTTTTAAACTTTTGGCCACAGAACTTACTAGTTCGTTGGGTTTTTAAAACTATTTCAGCCTTAAGCAGTACATGGTTTGATGAGCTCAGCACTCTTGTTCTTTGTCTGTAAAGCAGCTGGCACAGTGAAGTCCCAGTCTATGAGCAGACCTCCTAATGATTACAGTCAATCATAAACTCCCTGTAAACTAGAAGCCATGCTAAGAAGTAAACTTGAGCAGCTGCAAAGGATGCTCAAATATTTATGCCACCTCGTTCTTCCAATGCCATTGCTGCAACATTTATCTAAGGCGCTCATAAAATGACCACCAATAGAAACCAAACCTGTTCACCACAGCACTGAAGCAGGCCAGTAGCGTGGAACACAGTTTGCAGAAGAAAATGCATTACGTGATGTTGGAGTGCAATGCAGTTATACTTCTATTACTCCAAAGTAGAGTATCCATAGGCAAACAATGTACTGCCAGGGTGTTAAAATAGGGACTGACAACTGTAGACCAGAAGACATGGTGGAAGAAACCAGTAGAGAAGTCATCCACAATAAGAGCAAGTACGACAAAGTACATGGGAGTATGAAAGAGAACTCTCTTCTTCCACAAACTGCATGCACTTAGTAGGAAGAACTGACTATCATTTCACACCCTTCTTACAGATCTGTTGATGTGACAGGTCAGTAATACCACCACTTCCCTTTTATACCAGAATTCTAAAAGAATATACAGATCTTCACAAAACACATTTAGTTGCCATGTAATATACTTGGATTGAAATAAGATTTGCACTTTGGGAAAGTAAAAAATAAAATAATGAGAATAATCCATTTTGCATATCTCCATAAAATTTCTCCTTTCAAATGCAAAAAGGGCACAAGAGACTGAACCTAGAAAAGCAATATTCTTCTCACGACATTCTGTACAATTTTCTGTATTTACACCAAAGTAAATGAGCAGAAGCAACAAGAAATTAAACACTTCAGAGTGCTAAAAATCAAAACATAAGCAATACAATTTTTTTTTAATTTCAGTATTTTAAAGTACAGAAAGTGGAAACTATGAATATCAAATACAAATTTAAACAAAGCCACTTCTCCTCCCCTAATCAATGTGAACTACTTATAGAAACTTACAAATTTAAAGTAAAATCAAAACAAAATAAATACTGTACATACACTTTCCCTGCCTGCAGGCAAAAGAGGATGGGAAATACTGTTATGAATTGAAAAAAATGCTCTTAAAGCTGCAGCATCCCATTTCCCAGCCAAATACTTAACACAGTAGTGCGTTTCTGTAAAAAGGAAGACACACATACACCAACCCCTACTGAGCAGACAAGCTAATATTTTCAGAGACATTAGAAGGAAAGATAGAAATTAGACTATGAGAGTAGAAAAAGGAGAAGAAAAGAGAAACGGGCCAGCAAAATGTTACTACAAAACTAGTAAATATAGCCAAGAACTAGCCCCCTTTTTTTTTTTTTAATTTGATGTTTTGTTGTTTTGTTTTTCTAAAAAAAAAAAAAGTTCACCAAAGCATTGGCAGCAATAGACATTTCCCAGCAGAAGTGACAATACATATCAATATAATCTCTTTAAGTGATCCCTTTCATTCCCTTCCCACAGCATGAAACTCTTATGGCTTAATTTATATTAAAAGTAGAAAAAGTTGTTGGGTTGGGGTTTTTTTGTTGTTTTTCTCCCAAACCAAAATGCAGCCTACGAAGACCATGCATTTCCTTAACAGTGCTACTTACATTTCACATCCACTGCATGACTTAGCACTCATACATCCCACAAAGGGAGTTACTAGGGTGGCTTTTTTTGTTGGGGTGAGTTGTTGCATTTTTGTGGGTTTGTTGGTTTGTTTTATTTTAATGGATATTGCAGCTTTTAATCTTCTTTAACCACAAATAGTAAGGCCCTCGGTTCAGTTTGTATTTCTCCTGTGAAAGAGTAGCTGGAGGTTTCCTCAACCCCAGAGCTACGAACAGCTTTTAATGGTCTGGAAGTATTTCATGAAGGAAATTCTGCAAAGACACTAGATTTGGGGGTCATGGTGGGAGTGTGAAGGGTTTGGTGGGCATGTGGAGCCTAAACAGGGAGCTAATTACAGGCTTGCAGTACCAGGTCACTCTAGCTTCAGTTCTGCTTAGCCTTCACAATTACCAAAAAGGGAGTAGCAAGATTCACATTAGCTCTGACTCCAGCATCCTGCAATTTACATCTTCATGGCATTATGAATGAAGGTAGCTTATGCCATATAGCAAACCCTAGGGAAAGCTGAAGCATCTAAAATGTGATTGTGACACTGTGCTCTACTGTATCTCTACTACAAGGTAACACAAGCACTTCAATCACCAAAAGAACAAAACACCCAAGTTCCTCATGTGAACAGAAAGCAACAATTTTAACTCTCAACACCTAACCCTTTCAAAATTATTTTTAAGAATGGATTCACGTAAAGTATTATAGGTTGCATAGGTAATCTACCTCAGAGGTCCAAAGGCTACCTTGTAGCCAAGGTTTATTAGCAAGTATAGTAGAAGAAAAGGGAAAGTTGCTGGAAGAGTCTTTGATATAGTTTCTAGGTGGTCTTCCCATTTTCATGGTTTTGATTTTTTTAATTGTTTGGTTTTTTCCAATTGCAGAAATATCAAAATAAAGAATGGGAAAACCCCTGCTGTTCTGTTTATGGAAAAAGTTTTAAGTTTTATGCCAAAACTGACTTCTCTGACGTTTCAAAAGAGATTAATCCTTGAAAACCAGTTACCATAACAGGCTTATTCCTTGTTCCCTACTCCCTTCCTCTTACAGCCCGAGTGAAACAGCAAGGGAAAAAAATAGGGCTTCTTCACTACAACATAAGGTTCAGTCCATCTACAGAAAGATTGGTGCAGTGGTGTTTTCATCTGGAACACTAAAAAAATGCTTCTACATACAACTACACAAAACAAGTGAGGTCACCACATCCTCTTCATAAGCTACCAGGAGAGGTTTTTTCCCTTTGGTTTTTTTTTTAGTTACTGGTTTCATTTTGCCCTTTTTTTTTTTTTTTTTTCTTTTTGGCTGGTTGGTTTTTTTTGTTTGGTTGTTTTTTTAATATTACTCATCATGGCAATTTCTTCTAAATAACTTGTTCTGTAGTGGAACATTAGAATTAACTTCTCTTGGAAGCATACATATCTGAATAAAATGGGAATGAACCTATGCCTGTTGACAGCCTGTGAAGAGACTCACTATAAAAATTCATGACAGTGGAGAGCCACTTGGGAGAAAAAAAAGTAGAAAGTAAAGAAATAATAAACCCAAGATAAAATAATACATATGGGTCCAGCCACATCTGTGTTTTAACAGTAAGGTACAGATAAATAATGCAGAATGTCAGAAAAGAGACCTTGTATAAACCAGTCACATGTACAAGGAAGCATACTTCACACTATAAAATTCCTTACTCCAGATTCTATTCTGGCATACTTCCACTTCAGATAAGTTGTTCTTAAATATATGCCTTTATGGAAAGAGAGCTCATTCTTCATTCTGCTCTGAATTTGACTGCTGTCCTAAAGTGGAATTTTCTATTCTTCAAAAGTACACAGTCAGCAAGAAGGAAACAATTTGGTTCAATATGCTAAAGCTAAAACAGTTTCCAAGGCGTAGTAGGCTCAGGCTTAAGCACAGAGAGTACTTAAATGTTTATAATTTTAACTAATATTGACAACACAGTTTACTCCTTTGACTTACTTTGGTGAGAACATATTAGAAGACAGTTAAAATATTCTCTTTTAACTATTTCCATCTGGAAAACAGAGCACCTGAGAACAGCAAATACTTAGAGTCACTATCAGCACCTGTAGAGTACCTCTTAGCTTATCTTCTGCTTTTTAGAAATCCTTTGTTACCTCCATTCCCAATGGTCTAAACAAGGTCAATTGCTTGCATTAATAAAAAGGTTAAAAAAAATAAATACTGAAAACATGCTTTTGTGTAATCATATTATACAAACAAAAAAGCTTCCAAAAATTCATCCATGAGCACACACACAAAACTATGAAGTCGATATGACGTAAAAAAGGGGCTGCAAAAAAAACCACTTTTAAGTTATAATTTTCCATCTCCAGAGAAAGTAAAGCCATTAGAGCTACCTGACTTATCTGCAGTTGCATTATGTTTTGATGTTTCTCAACTTGGAAACAGGGTAACACAGTGCTATATAGTTTTGATCCTGCAGCAATCAAAACCACTTGGTATCAGAACTCTCTTCACAAATGGGTAAGGTACTCATAATCTAGCCTAGATAAATATAAATCTACACAAATATTCTGGAAAGTCCAACTGCATCAGTTTTTTTAAATGACAACAAGAGAAAATTATTCCAGTATAGAATATGGAGGAAGGAAAAACTGGTACTGAAAGTTAAATTAATTCAATGACTTGGACAGCTATGCCTGAGTATTTTTCCTCTTTGCAAACAAAACAAAACAAAACCCAAACAACCAATGAGGTAGTTGTCGTCATTAGCATATTAATGTTTACATTTTGGCTGGACCCTGCAAAATGCCCTTTTTCCAGAATCAAGTAAAAGTATTCCCCCTTTCTGCCTTCATTCCCATCCCCCAAAAGTTAAATATTAATTTTATATTACAGAAAAATACAATTTTAAAATCAAAATTATTTACAGTAATTCAGAATTGGCATTTGCCATCAGCTCTGTATGAAGCCTGACACAAATGATCATTCCGATACCAGTAAGCTACTTAATGCTTATATATGCACCAGTTAAGACTTTTAATCGGCTGTCTTGCCCAACTTTGAAAGCGACACACATTCTCCTGCCTTCCTGACTCCAGTAAAATGTGTTTTAATGCATCTTCTATGCTACATTAAGTAATATGCCAAATCTTTAGACTGCAATGTAAATCTTATGAGTTGTTTCAGAGTAATCGTTCTGAGGAAACATTTATCTTAACTGATGTTCCCATTCGTTCAAAAAGATGTATTAGGTTTCCTCTCCTTGTACCAACTCTCAAATAACCTGTACAAGTACAATTTCAGGGAGTTTGTTTTACAGAAGAAAGTCATTACAGACACATCATCAGGAAAGGTAGGCACTCCAATTTGGAGGAAAGGGGTGCTATTTGAAACAAGTTAGCTACTGGACTGACAAGACTCTTCTGATTTTAGGAGTCTCTTCTAGTTCATCAAATAAATAAATCTGTATTAAAAGAGGACAGGTCAAAAAATAATCAAGCTGGCAGAGAGTATGCAACTTGCAAGTCAACAGAAGCCCAGCCAATAGCTTACAAAAAGCAGGAAAATAATAAGATTCCATATGCCTTAATTTAAAAAATAATTAATAATGCATCTCATTCCCTATTTAAGACTATAACCTGAATATCAAATTTAGGAGTCCAGACTAATCACAATTCATGTGGCTCTCCACTGCACCAAACATACATTATCAAAACATTATTAAAAACTTTCACATTCTTATATCTAAATTAATAACCCCCACAAAAAAAGTCTTCCAAATAAATAGGTTTTTAAAAGGAATTTAAAAGTTGTCAAAATCTATCAGAAATAAATTATTGATAAACCACCTTCATCATTTTCCCCTCATTAATTAGGTCAGAAACTACCAGCAACAAATGATATTCAAGCCCTGATGAGAGACTCTATCTCACAGTCCATGTCTCTCTGAAGATTTCCCCTTTCCCGTATGGTTATTGCTGAGCAGGTGTGGCACAGTGAAAATGCAGCATTGGGTTGTTTCTTTTTTTTTTTTTTTTTTTTTTTTTTTGTCCTTTTTTGTTTTCTTCTTTCTTGTTTTTGTTCATCAGGCAGTGTTTTATATGGTACATGCAAGTCTGCTTCAAGCAGAGGAATAACAGCAGCTCCAGGCTCTGTTGACCTCAATACTGGTCTGTGTAGGAAAGACAGCAGTAGTAGAAGTAGCAGCTACATTAAACAAAGAAGCGTGCATGGCCATTCCGGTTCAGCTTCAAGATCTTCCCAAGGCGCTGTTTAGCAGTTGCCATTCCTTTCTTTGGACGTTTGCCTAAAAAAATTAAATCAAGGACTTCAATCAGGATTTTCAGAAGAAAATTTTGTCATCATAGAACAAAGATAAAACCCAGCTTTCAAGCTGAAGCAGGCAATATTGTCACCTCAATCAGTTTAAATAAATAAAATCCTCTTCATTTGTCTGTGCAGGAGCAAACAAACAGGGAATCAGAACTGTAGAAACACCCAAGAAATTATTTTCCCTAAATTCTGGCTACTATTAGCATAAAGTGATTACATTACATTAGTTACATTCACAGTCTAAGGAAGGGCAATGGACAGAGTAGGGGAGCTGAGCTCACTGAATTTTGCTCAAGTAAATTATTCCTTGGAGTAAATGATAAAAACTAAACTAGCAACTAAAAAGTGAACCATATTACCATCAGACATTTTTCTGAAGTGCCACAGCTTTTAAACCTCTGCTACAATAAACCAAGATGACTCAGGCTACTATTTCAGAGTACAGTGATGTTTCTGCTCCCAGCAACAAAATGCATAACAGATACACTTTCATAGTTACTGCTGTGCTTCTGTAAATTTCACCTGACCGTCCACTTCCCTTAATCTTCATATATTCTGTGCCAAAATCTGAGTATCCACAGTATGTCTACTTTGTATTTTTCCTAAAGGTCTAAGCCTGTCCCTTTTTCCCAGTTCTGTATCTAACAGCTCTTCTGATGTTTACAAGCTCCTATTCCTAGTTTGGGTTTTTCCCCAACTCTGGCAAGAGGATAGAGACAAACATTACCTTTAGTCGCCTGGTTGCTGATCGGGGGTGGATTTGATGCTGGCCTCTTTGTTGGATGAAGTGGTACAGACAAGGATGTCTCACCATAGGGCCTGTCGGGACTAAGGCTGCCATCACTCAGCCGACATTCTCCTTGACTTAGATTGGAGTCTCGGGTGCACTTGCCATGCTGAGAACTCAAGCTGTTGTTGTGGACTATACTTCTGTTTTCCTGAACCTTCTGACTGGCTTCTGATACACTCTCTTTCTTGATATATTTTTGAGTTTTACTTGTATCCTAGTTTGGAAATGAGGAAAACAAAAAAGGTAAAAGTTAACACCTTCTGGCTACAAGTTATAGTTTCGGGAAAAACTTCCAGTTTTTCTAATTATGCTACCCATATCTTTATTTCACTTCCACCAGAGTCTGACCACTTTATGATTCCACCATTTCTTTGAGCATAGATACCTCTTAAAATGTAAGATACAGCACAGTATCTCTGTGAAAGTTTTTCCACATGCACTTATGGGCAATGCTATGGATTAATTATGCATACCAGCATATTCAATTTCTCTGCTTTTAGGTTTTGACAGGATCAAACCAAACAGAATCACTCTTGATTAAATTGAGTACTGTAACCATAACTATTATCTACTTAAATGGGCAACTTGTTTTCAATATTCAGCTGATGAGAGAAAAAATGCTGAACTCGGAACTACAAACTGTAAAAAGTATCTTGTAGTTAGATAGTCTCACCAAAAAACTCACCCTACAAAGCATGCAATTAAAATGCAGCTATTAAATAGCACTGTTATTTCACAACTTTAATTATTCTGTTTATCTAGAAACATTTTTAAAAGATCAGTGTGAGACACACCACCTTTCATTTATGTATTCCTTGACAGACTCCATGTGGCCATCAGAAAGCAAAAATATTCCTACCTGCCAGCTGTTGAAAGGCTGTATCATTTTGGCAGTAGCCACTTCCTAAGCAAATACCTTTACTACAAATACTATCAACAGGCTCCACTTGTTGAGATGCACTGGTTGGGAGTAGCAATGAATAAGCAACATGGTCCTTCTCCAGTCAAACTGAATATGGATTCACACATTTTTCATATAGCATGCTTTATTTTTCAAGATACTGTCCTGAGCATCTTAATATTAGCCACCATGACAACAGAGGATTTGAAATGGGAAAAAAAACCCAAGAAAACCCAAACAACAACAATGAAAAAATCCTGTCAAAAGTTACCAGAATCAGAAATATTTATCATTTGATATGCAGTGTAGAAATACCTGTCCACCATGCTGTCTGTACTAACGGCTGCATGATAGCTCTTTTTGCTATAAAAACCATATTCAAAATATTCAAAGTTATTGCTTTACCAGACTTGAAGCTTCATTCAGGTGTCGAGCCCAAGCTGAAGTCCCCAAGTCTCCCTCCTCTTCCTTCACAGACTTACCTAAAGAGAAGTTAAACAAGCTTAAATTTTAAAATTAATAATTAGGAATACTAAATTAATTATACTTTTGAATGACTCTAAGTTTAAAACAGGAAGGTAGAACGCAATAGAAAATATTTCCTAGATAAGACCCCAAAGTTGTCAGAGCTGCTTAGTTCTACACACTAGATGGGTAAAACAATCTCAAAGAATAAATACACCTAATTGAAGATCCATATACCACAGGAAGAAGGTCAGACAAAATGTATCATTCAAATTTAAAAGTACTGATGCTGGAGACAGCAGACTGTTATACTACAGTCTTCTACCATGGCTTTGTATCATAAGTTCATACACAGACATTTAATTTTCAGGTGTTCCTACCTGTATTGTTTCACTGATGTGCTATTCAGGTACAATACACAGAAGATGTATGCTGATAGGCCTTGTGGGATAACTGTGCTAGCTAAGGAGCAGAGTTTCATCTTTGCCCCCACAGAGTCTGACACATATACAAGGTCTGGATGCAAAGGAATTTTTTTCTACCAGTCCATAAGGTGCTGGACGTTCATAGAGTTCCTAGAGAATCCAGAGGTTCCTAAAATCTGTAGAGGATAAGTTCTTAACTTGTGAGAGATGTAATAGTTGAGGGCCATATTTGGCACAGCAATCACAAAATGGCAGAATTCTCTCTGCCAATAAAGAGGAGGATAAGTAGAACTGCCACCTGGAAATTCCAGCAGGCAGACTTTGGCCTGTTCCGGAGACTGGTGAACAGAATCCCTTGGGAGGCAGTCCCAAGAGGTCAAGGAGTCCAGGAACACTGAACTCTGTTCAAGAAGAAACTCCTAGAGGCACAGGAACAGGGTGTCCACATATGTCAAAAGAGGAGTCAGCAAGGAAAGAGGTTGGCCTAGGTAAACAGAGGTGGTCAGGCATTGGAATAAGTCCATAGATGTGTTTAAGAAATGTGTCAATGTGGTTTAATGGCCACGGTGGTGTTAGGTCAGTGGCTGGACTTGATGATCTTAAGAGGTCTTTTCCAACCAAAATAATTCTATGATTTTATATCTTAGATTTGTGGCTAAAATAATGTTGATAAGACAGCAAAGTTTTGACTGTTGTTGAACAATGCTTCCACAGCATCATAGCTTTCTCTTTTCCCACTTTGGCCCCTGCAGTAAGTAGGCTAGAGGTAGCCAAGAGATGGGCAGGGGGCACAGCAGGAAAGTTGACCTGGATAGGGCAAAGGGATATTCCATACCATGTAACATCATGTGACACCATGCTTGCCAGCAAAAATTGGGATAGAGAAGAAGGCCAAGTAGAAAGGCAATCTTCAAAGTTTTTTGTTGCTCAGAGTCCGTCTGGCAGCAGTCTGCTTGCAGAAGGTAGTGACTGCCTGCCTTTGCACTGCTTGTATTTTCTCCTCTTTTCTTCAATTACTAAGCTGCCTTTGAGAGGACTCATGGGTTGACATACTTTTGCTCTTTCTATTCACTCCCTTATCCCACAGAGTGGAAAGAGGAAAAGCAGCTGTATGGGTACTTAGCTGCAGGCATGAGTAAACACACTACCATTTAAAAATATTTATATTACATTTTTCATAAAGGTACTAAGATGGAAAGGTGCTGTACTTGTTTGCGTGATTTGCTGCTTAGGGTTTGTTGGGTTTAGTTATCTGATTGGTAGGGTTTGAAGAAATGCAGCTTCAATTACTAGAACACAGCCCAAGACAATACATAAGGCTTTCCTCTTATCCATGTAAACAAAAATCAGCATATTATTAGTTTCCTGAATTAGCACCCTATTTATTGGTGCCATTCTTTTATTTTTTCACACCAAAGCTATGATCCTCTTCCCTTTTCTTCTCAAGCAAAAAATTTTCCAACATGATTCTTTCTCTGTTCCAAGAAGCGATCTTGATTCTTTTGAGGAGATTAGCATTAATGTTATGCTGTCGGTCATTCCCAAAATGTATTTAGCAGGTGTCTGTGTTCCACAGACATAAAAACTCCACTGACAAAAATAATACTACCTTTTGAATTCTCCTCTTCAAGATTACAATCTCCTTTAATGCACTGCATACATAGCAGAATTTCAGGAGTAAAGCCTAATATGGCAATATTTAGAAGATGTATTCTGATGACCTCTCAAGAGAAGTCTCCCTGATTTCAGAAGTAACATTTACTTCTTAGGGAAAAAGGTAACAGGATATACCTTTTTAATATCTAATTTACTTAAAAGCTTGACTACAAATCTAAAACGGTAATTTTAAGTTCTTCTTCCGAGTACTTTGTCCAAGAGCAGAGAGAAGCAGTGTCATTAGTTCAGATACTTACCATATTGTATTGTTTTGTGGTTCTGAGATGACTGTTTGTCTTTATGGCGACTCCTGGGGTAACTTCTGTGTTCCTGAAGATAGGTTCTTTTGTCTGTGCAGTCTGTGCTTTGAGTATGACCTGGTAAACATGTAGTATAGTGCAATCCTGCCATAGAAAGCATGCCCTGAATAGCTTCTTCTTCTGTACTTGTCGAGGTAGGACATTCCCTAGAAAGGTAAAGGAGTATTAAGTGTTTCAAGAGAAAACCTTAAATTTCTCTGAAGGAATGAGTTTTACATTGGCATAAAGCATAACTATACATGTGTAAAAAGATCTAACAGTTGATAAACAAATGCCTACAAAGTGCTTACTTTTTACTGGGAGTTTCATTTCTGGATGGCTTCTGGGAATTTTGATAAAGGTCTCTCCTAACCTTAGATTCTTCTTTGAAATTAGATGTTACCTCCTGCTTTTCTTCATCACCTGAGCTTTCTGACTCCCCTATGGAGGAATCCTTCTGCTGAAACAAGAAGAAACAGTATGCAGAATGGTCACCATGCCTCCTAAACAGATATGCAACCTTAATTGATTTCCAGTTAAAAATTCAAAAGCTTCCAGGTCCAACATTTATGTATACATATACACACACTATTCAGAATGCAGTTAATTTGAATGTAACAACTGAGATGTTATATAAATTTTGTAACACTGATGAGTACACATTCCAGCTATATAAAAAGCATGTCCCAAATCCATTTCCTTACAGAAAGCACCACACACATTAAACCATGCTCAAATCATTGTATTCTTTTTAAGGAGAGCATTAATTATTCTTCCCTTTGATGTTCAAAGTATAAGAAAAACATAAGGATGTATAGTTCCAAGCAACATCCAGAATTAATGCCTATTACATAAAAGGACACATTCTGCCCAAAGTAACTGCTGCTCATTCCTGCTCTCATGAAAGATAACTTCCAGCAAGCAGCATCTCTCTGATGAGTGACAGAAGCTCTCAGGTAAATCCAAAACACAGCAGAAACAGAGACACAACAAGCTGTTTCCTCTCTTGCAGTGGCACAGCTTGTACGGGCAGGAGCTTCTCAAAGGTGGAGCAACCATATGTGACTCAATATGCCTTCATGTGAAGCAGGGCTACAACACATATGTTTCATCTTGGCAATTTAGACTAAACTATTTCCAACAAGCACAGAAGAATACCACAATTTTTTTTCAAGCCATGGAATATACATGACATTCAGTAAGTGTTGAAAGTGGAAGATAATAACATGAAGGAATTGTAATCCTTCCAGACTGCCATCACTATCCCTATCAACAAAACACAACCAGAATGAAGTGCATTGTATCGGCAAGGAACGTGCTTAGATAGTAGCTCCATTCACAAGAGCAGCTTGTTAATCTCTCTCACTTGTCAAGTGACAAAAATGGGCAATTAAATTAGAACTATGACTAAATGCTAGTAATAAAGCTATTATCCTGTTTTGTGAAGATCGTCTTCAGTGCAATTTTAAAACACACAGAAATAGTTCATTTTGGATATATCACCACAAACTCCAAATGTAAACATGAAAAGTTATTCCATATTATTGTTAGAAATTCCATTGCATACTATTAGAAATTAAGAAGTAGAAGAACATAATAGTAAGCAAAATTATATAAAATTAGTTCATTAACTTTTTGTACTTTTTCTAGCTATACCTGTGTAGTGCAATCAGGCTCAGATTCTTCTGAATCAGAAATATCGGAGTACTCTGAGGATCCATTCCTGAGTTCTGATTTCACACTTTCAAAGAACACTGTGAAGAAAAAAAATAAAATACAAAACTCAACATTTATTATCACATAACATTTAACATTTGTTTTGGAAGTAGAGAGACTTTTTTTTAACAGTTCATAAACAAATGCACATTCACACACTAATTTGGTTCATAAGTCAAGTTTGCTTAATGCTCTAATGAGTTTCCTATTGTTGATCCTTAGACTTTCCCAAGCAACTGACAGGATGAAGTTAGAGAAAGAGAAATCAAATGCAGCAGGAACATGTATTTTTCACCCTCAGAGCGCATACTCCATAGGTGCAATTTCTGCTTTTCTATGTAGGTTAAAGTCAGACAGCTGGCTCTGGGAAAAAGTTACTTAGAAATAATCTTTAATAATACTTTGTTTTAAATTGTTTGGACTTAGAATTTTCTTGTTTAAAAATAAAAGCAATTATACAGAAGCACTTAACTTAGAAGTCAGAGGACATTTAAGTGATTTAAAGCTGAAAAACAAAAGGAACCACACATTTGTTATACCAAATTTAACTTTTAACTGGGAAACTCCACCTGTTTTGTGCTACTACGGAGCTGCCAATCAGGGTTAAAAAGCAGACCTGTTAAATATTAAAATATTACTGTGATGATACAGAATATACTTGCATTGGTTTTCACCTGTGATGAAACAACACTTGAGAAGGAAGAGGAGAGGAAATACCAATCTTAGACATGTGTTTTGCTAGTAGCAAGATAAAAGTACTATCGGAGAATGCAGTGTCAAAATAGACATCAGAAACACTGGCATATGACACAGCAATAAATCAAGCCAACCACCTAATCCACATGGTTTACTTTAACTGCTGAAAGAACTCAAACATGAAGAAGCATGTGCTCTTAAAATACAGCCTATGTCCCAACCAACCCTGAGTTGCAAACACATTTTAAGTGGTTGGAATCAAAGACTCAAGGTCAGTGGCCTGTGTGTATACCTGTGTCAAGGCTGCTGGCAGAAACCTTGGTTAAGTACAAATTTATGAAAGACTACAACATGCAGTTTCACTAGCAAAAGGTTTTTGGAGAAAAGCCAATTATAACAGAAAATTTATGAAGGTATGTCAAGAAGGGTGAGGATTAAGAAGGCAACATAACTGTTTCAAGTACTATATGAAACTATAGTTCCATATAAAACTATGCTGAAAGTAAGCCAATATTTTAACTTTACTTGTCTTTATTACAGAGCTATTTTCTGATCTGTGTTGGCTTGCTTTCAGCATAGTTTTTATGAAATTATATTAAAAAAGACAATCCTTCATAACTCATTAATTATGCAGGCATAGAAGAGGTACCTATAACCCTGTATATACTGCAATTCTAGTAGGCTTTTGATCCTATTGTAGACTTGTGGCAAAGCCCCCAAGTAGACATCAAATAGATTTAAAGAGAAATTAATTTCTAAACACTGCATATGAGTCAGAAGAAAGCTGAAGACTGAGACAGGTTATCAGGAATTAAATAAAAAGGACAGCTGGGACCCAAATCTAAGGAAGACTAACTAAATGTAAGGTAGCATTAGAAAAAAAAAAACTATTCAAACACAATAAATGGCCAACAACACTGTATATGATATCAAGCTAAACAAACCCATGCTCAATATCTGACAATAAAATTAGTGTTCTAAATTACTGTGGTTCAAAAAATCTTAAGGAATTTCTGATGATAATACAAGCCTTTGTCTCATTTCATAAAGGCAAACAAGATTCTAGGACAAGCAACAGCATGCATGATACAGAAAATAATACAGAAAATTACATAGTTAAAATGCATTTTCCTTTGGATTATTATGCTTTTTAAAGAAAAAAATGCTCAAACTTGGAGACAGTTTACAGGAAGAACAACAAAGTGTGCTCATTATCAATATACATGACATAGTACACTGCATGAGCCTCAGACTTTATGCGGTTTGGCTGTGCCAATAACTCCTGCTTATGCCAACACTCCTCTGCGTGGCCAAACCATTCTCTCTTTTTACTACTTCTTTATTTTGCTAGCTCTGTGCAAATCAGTCAAGGAATACCTCCTCAGTTTTTCTGCCTTCTGCTCAAAATGGCAGGCAAGCTACATTACCTTATAGTCTCCTTAACAAAAAGTATTCCTCTGCAAAGCGTTACTGTAGTTTTCTTACCCTTGGATTTCATATGCATTTCAGATACAATCATGAATCTTCACTGCAACACCTCTCCTACTATAAGGAACCCTCATCATCCCTGAATGTGATTTTTAACTGTGATTTTTTACAAAAATTCAGTCTAAATACATAAGTTGGATTCAGAGCGTTTTTTTGATTGCTTGTTGATTTTGTGTATTATCTTGGTAATCACTATTGTTATGTTTAAATGAACTGGTCTGCTCTCGGATGAAGTCACTGCTCTGTATGCTTCCAGAGCATGGGAGGAATACTTCACAAATCTGTTGAATAAAAGCAGTCATTATCTGTAAAATCAGGCCAAACTACTCATCATCCATACAAAGTATATGGCTCTATTAAGCACAGCACCTGATCTTTGTTTCTCTGGTAACACCAACTCACCATTTAGAACTAGAATCTTGGCATGTCATTCAAAACTATGTAGAGATTGGTATCTGTTTAAAGACGTCTCTCTTCAAACATCACTTACTGACCTAAATCCCACTAAGAACAACAGAAGGCAGCAGCTTTTATAGAAATAGATAGCTCCTTTTATTAAACTCTATGTAAAGGAGTACCCTATCTCTTTTTTCCTGCAGACCCTCAGTTAAAGTAAAATACTAAAACAGAACATGATCTTTATCAGGGAAGTTTGAAGACTCCACCTATTCAGTTAAAAATACTACTGACACCCTGAGTACTCAATCTCTGCATGAACAAACTCAATACTTGCTTTTAGTTCTGAGTATCTTTTTTTACATGTAGCTACACACTGCTATACTAATTCTGTATCGTGTATGAACAAGCATCTTGAAGAAAATGTATTATTTCTCTGTATGACTTAATCTTTGATTCAAATGTAAAACTTAGTTTAATTTACTTAGTTTAGTTTCAAAAATGGAAAAATACCACACGTGCCTAAGTGTTCACTCAATAAGCTGTTTGCCTTGTTGGTTCCACAAGTACTCAAAAGACACTTCTTCCCTGCACAGACCTTTTATTATGGTCTTTTGTGACTTTTGGAAGCACAGGTAAAGAGAAATTGCTTTGAAAACAAAAATAATTAAATATTTTATCCAGGCTGACATCGGACTCAAATGTTGTTACAGACTGTTACACAGGAAATGGAGGAAACTAAATTTTAGCACCTAGAAAACACTTAAGTGTTGACCTTAGTTTCCTAATACAAATCCTTTGAGCTCTTTGATGTGGCATTTATCATTAAATAGAGAGCTAAACAGCTATGTCAATCACCAATCTGTTACTGCACATAGATAGCACTATTACAAACAGGCAATGAAAACAGGCATTCAATATTGATATCATACTAACACAGAATGTGGTCAGCACTGCTGAACACTTGGCAGGAAGACCGAAACAAGATGAAACCATTTGTCACTAGCAGCTGAAGTATTGGGAAGTGAGGTTCAAGTGGTTTACAGATAACCTAAATTCTTCCCCAGCCTTGCAGATTACTACAAAGGCTTGAAGTGTAAGATTTTATTAATGCTAAATGACATTTGATCACTCCTATGGAAAACCTCTATTCATTAACAAAACATACCAAATTGTGTGATCAAGCATGAATTCACCAAGTAGAACAGAAAAGTAAAAGAGAAGTCAGGTTTAAAATTCATTGCACGTTTTAATCTTTTGTTCTCCACAGTGAATGAAGTGATGGCCTTTTCACAGTGAAGTATACTACAATCAGAAATAGTAAGTGTTCACGCATTATCACACAGACCAAAAGAAACAGTAACTCATGCAGAACATCAGCTGCACCTCCACTCAGAAAAATGCTGTAAATAGCATTCAAGATGTTACTAACATTGAAAGTTGAGTATAACTTTTCTATCTGCCCTGCTAGTTTCTTGTAACTTCTAATATTATTTCTCTATCCTTTGAATACATTGATAAAATTTCACAATTGAAGTTAGACTCTCTTCAAGATGATAGAAATGTTCAACTGACAGGACTTAGAGAGAAACTTACTGTTCAGTGGTTTTGAGGCATCTGTATTCCCTTCTCCTTCAAATCCTGAGGGCTGGTCTTCAACCTTAACAGTCGTCTTTTTCGATCTTGTCCTGTCATCTTCATCTTCACTATCTGCTGTGTAAAGACTTCGATCTGTAAAGGGGCGTCTATCATCTCTGTATCATAAGAAAAAAGCCCACATTATTTCTTACAAGCATGAAGCAATGATTGTCATTATTTACAGTATATTGTTGAGATACAACAGTAACCTTCGCTTATGCTCATCTCTTAATTTAGAATTGTGCACGCTGCCATTTTACTCTCTGTGCAACTCCATTTCCATAAAGATGCAAAGTTTTACATCAAAATGTTTCAAAGGTCTCATCAGTCTAATAGACTAATACAAAACAACCATTTCTATTCTGAAGCATTCTTCTTTGGTACAAACCCAATTGAGCAATTTGAATGAAAATTCTGTAACAAAGGAACCTGCAAAGAACCTCCTTCTCTTCACTCCATAACTGTGGCTCCACTAGGGGACAGCAGAGACAAGAAACACATTCCTTCTATATTTCTAACACAAATCTTGCTGGTAAAATGGAACTTGGAGATCCACACATAGAAAATAAATGTTATTAACAATCAGCATGCTCCAGATCATAATGACTAGAAACAAGTGATCTACAATCAACCCTTTGTACCTAATGATTCTTCCATTTGAGAGCAGAAGACGAAGATCATTGTCTTTTGTTCGCCATTCAGGGACTGTAGAAGATGGCTGAAAGGGTTTGTTAAATCTCCCATTCAGTTTTGAGCTTGTGGTATCCTAAAGAAGTAAAAGCAATGCTCCTTACTATTTATTAATAAAAATGCAATCGTTTCTTCTACGGTCCACAAAAACTTACTACATGCAGCACCAGGGTGGCTACCTTCCTGCTAATCAAATGAAGAAAGCCCAGACAAAACCTGTTTGGACATGAAGAAAAGCAGCCTGCATCTTCTCCTCCTTTTAATCACCTATACTCACCCGAAGCATCAGAAACAACTTATGTTTCCTTTGAAGAATCATCACTGTATTCAAAACAAAGGAATACCAATAGAGATAAGCAAGCCAAAAGTTGGTCTTGGAACTGGTAGGGCAATTCCTGACAAATTTAGAGGACATCAATAATGGAAATTAACCTACCATAAGTACAAGTTTCTTAGCTTGAAGCAATTTACATTTGACATGTATTCTGAAGCAAAATTTTGGTGCCAAACAAGGAAAACATTTTCTTAAAAATTACATTTTAGAAGTCAATACTTAGAGTGAGCAACATTTTTCTACATTAAATGAGTAAAACTATTATATGTTTGTGTATTGCAGTTAATTGCAAAGATTAACTATTTGTAGTAAATTTTTAAGTTCAGCTTCTTGGGTCTGACTGCTTTGTCTAAATTAATATCTCTCACTGTTACAAAGATTAATAACGAGACTCAAATCATTAAGTCTCCATTATGATGGTCCCTCCAATTCAATTAGACGGCATTTCTTATTTTCAGAAAGCTACTTATTTCCATTCACTCACTCCTTTTCCCATGTCTGTTGCTGTTTTTTGAAATAAGATCAACAAACCTGAAAAAACAATTTGTCAAGAGAGTATTTCTTTCATTCACTCAGTGATACCTTTGTAGTGTGACTATAAAGTCCAAAGACCTACAATGGAGACCAAAGGCAGTCTTAGGCAGTCATACAGGAAATAGGGACATGACCAAAATATAAGGCTAATCAAATTACAGTGCCTGAATTAAATTTTTTAAAAATGAAAGAAGCAGGCTGGCCCAGAGCCTCATGAAATTAAGGCTTTGCAATCTCCCTTTCCTTCACAGAACCGATTCAAAGTAACAATTTGATAGCTACAGCAGTCCTAATTAAAAAACAGAACTTAAAATAGCTAACAGATTCAGGACACCTTCTGAATGAAAAGGTTGAAGGAACCTCCACAATTTGTTTTTTTTTAATTAATTATCAAGGAAGAGAGAAATTCCTATGGGGAAAACACAAAGAAACTAAACCAGAATCTATCCATGTCTCAAGATAAAGAGTCTTAGTATGTAGTCCTACAAATGTTAAAGGCTTTTGTCCCTATCAGCAAAGATTAGAAATCCACTCTGGTTTTGTTTTTACCTGGTGTAAGTTAATACTTGCCTCCTCCCATGGGGACATCTCCAGCCTTTTCAGTACCTCCCTAGTGTGGAGTTCCAGGATGTCCAGATTGGAAGGAGTTTTGGTAGCATGGTCTCGCAGTTTCCTCACCCTTCTTCTGGAGTGGTGAGGGGAAGTTGTTTCATGTGAAGATCGTGAAGTTGGACACACACCAAGAATTCCCTGAGTTTTAACTAGTTTGCTGTTTTCCTCCTTTAATTAAAAACATGTATTTTAGAATAGTCTCAGAGGAATAAAACCACAAATTTAAGCCCAGCTTCTTATTAATTGAATTAAATATAAATTATATAAATAAAATTGTTAGACCTTTTAGAGAAGTGCTACATATTATCTACAGATTTAATGTAGATGTTCTACTGTACCTCTCTCCCACTGAGGTTTTTATCCCCTTCCATAATATTAATGCTCAATACCAGAAGTTACCACCAAAACATAAGGTTTTATTCACAGAGGCATCATAGAGTGAATATGTACTGTACCAAGCAATCACATTTCTCTTCAGTTCTCAGAACTATTCTTCCCACATGAAAATGCGAGAATTAAGGTTATCATCAAGGAATAAAGGAGCAAAACACAGAAATAGAGAAATTGATAAAGAAAAAAATCACTGACTATAAAACAAATAACAAAGCATAAGAGAAAAAACAAAAGATATTATGGCAACTGAATTAACAAACAAGACAGTAGGCGAATAGAGTATCCATAGAATTTCAAATAATAGTAATTATTGTAAAGAGTTATAAGTCAATATATTTTAGAAATATTGACCTACAAATAACTTCACTAAATAAAATATTTTTTTAAAAAGCAACTACATAAAACGTCCTTGATATATGCTTTCTTTACCTGAAACGGTCATAAATTTAGTAGTCCCAACAGTTTTCATCTTCTGTTATTAAATAAATGTTCAATACATAATCAAGTTAATTTGGCAAATCAGAAGTGTAACTGTTATGGAATTCCCTGATTCAAAGATTTTTTTTTTTTCTGCAGGCTTATGTAGGGTTTCCTTTGTTCTTACCTCTACAGAACGGATCACTTTTGAGAGCTCTTTTATGAGATGCCCAGGCCTAATGTTGTCTGGAATTTCAAAGGCATGTTCTGTTACAAGCTGTATGCAAAGGGGAAAGAAAACATACTTAATTTTTTTTTTTTCAGTTAAAAGTAGTAATACAACCCAAACAATTTTACAGGGAACAAATGTAAAAGGAAAATAACAGATTAATTTCTATAATAATACCTGCAAACTGCTAAGACAGATACACACACACTGAAGCTTTAGAAGGCAGCAGATATCACTTAGTGCCTCTAATAGTCCAAAGGAGGAGTAATACAAAGCCATACTTACAACCACTTAATTTTGTCCCCTCAGTAATCAGTCTTTCTTTCTTCTCTTTAGCATTAGTATAGTGAGACACTTGAAAAATTCACTAGGCATGACCTTCAGAACAGCTAAAAACTAAGACAACTTTCACTACAGTAAAAATTTTACTAGAAGAAAAAAACCAAGAATATTACTCAGTAACCAGTACAGAGATTTTTTTGTCATCTGTGTCACATTTATGTTTTTTTCAATTTATTTTCTTAGTTTGTTCAAAATCTTGTATGTTGGAGAAAATTATTCACAAAACCTATTCTCTATTTTTTTTTTTTAAATGGAAGTTGCAATCATTCTTGTTCCTCTGAATCAGTTATCAAATTTCCAATATACATAACCAATCTGTTCAAACACTCTACAATTACAGCTAGTATGTACAGTTTCAAATGTGACCCAAAACACTTTTAATTAGGATTAAGCAGACAAAACAATGCTCACACATAGACCATGACAACTGACATGAATCCTGCAACCACCTGAATCAACTACTTCAATGGAAAAACATGCCACAAACACTTTCAGCTACCCACACTTCAAAAATTAGATTCAGCAGCAAAATCATTGCTAGAAGTAGCTTGACACTGTATGTGCATTTCTTTTCAGTCTCTCCAGAAAGCAGCATGGATACGCAGACATGGTATAAACATTCATTTCAGTGCTATTAATTCTACAGGAAAGACTAAATCAGCTGCTACTATTTATCAGTTTATTCTTTGAAAGCATCACCTCTGCACATTCACACTTGAGATCACAGCACCTCTATCACTAAACTCTATATTTTTTCCAGCAAATTACTGGTCATTTTAAGACCTTTCAGTTCTTTCTGTCTATGAAACTTCAAGAGGAAGTGACTGATGCAATCATCAAAAACGCCAATTCCCAAGTTCCTCTGGTCTAAAAATACTGAAAAATTACATTCCTAATGCAATTATAGTTTATAGCAGAGGCACACAATTTTGCCAGTATGATTTATACTAACTCCTAAGAGCAAAGCAAGCTCACTATTTTGCCTCTATAAAAGGTATGTATTTATACCAAACTTTCCTCAATTAAGTTGTGGCAAAGTCATTACTTCAAATAAAAAAAATAATAAATATCCAAGTAACTTCAATATGTGAACACATTCGGGTGCCTATATAACATAACAGTCTGACAGAAGGAGAGGACAGGAAACATAAATACCTATATTATTATTAAATAACTTGGGTTTAAGTTGCCTCTGCATACTGTTTCTTGGAAAACAAACAAGCAACCTCTGAGACAGAGGAATCATCTTGCACTAGGGAGAATAGTAACAACAAAAGAGCCTAAATATGTCAGACAGAAATTGCAGGGAAAGAAAACAGTGATTAAAAGCTATGATTCATTCAAGAAATGGTTTTGTAAATATGTTGGAAATACACAGAGGAAAAAGAAACTTGCCTTAAATGAAGACACACAGATAAAAAAGGTTCTTGATAGGCAAATAGATCCATCCATTGAGACTAGCATCAGAAAGCATTATATTGATACTTAAAAATATGCACACAAAAAAAAGAAGATAAAATAAAAATAATAAACCCTATATCTATCCCATCTTACAAAAAATATTGTGGTGGGATTTGGTTTCCTTTTTTTTTTTTTTCCTTTTACAATAGCTACAAATCTTAAAAAAAAACAAACAAAACAAAACAAAACAAAAAAAACCACACAAAACACACACACAAAAAAATCCTCACAAACACAGAACAGTTGCCCAAACTAATCTTAGTGGTTTATGACTCAAACATCTGAAAAGCTGAATTTGAGACCTGTTGTGTAGGCAAGCTATAAGAGGCCAGAGCTAAAATGGCTTATTCTATTCTTTTCTAAAATCCAGTTCAGACAACTGGATAGGTCATTATCATTATTGCACAGATCTAGTGTGCATGATCTGCACCAAAGTAATATACACTGACAAAAGCCTTGGACAAACTGAATTCAAATCAAGATATGAAAATTAAAATAATCTTAGTATCTGTCCAGTCTCTATTCTCAGAATCCTGTCATTTTTGTCAGTTTTTAAATATTGAGGGAATCTTGATGCCACACTGAAGAAGATGAGTTTCAAATCCTCCAGCAAATAGTTTGAAACAATTCATTAAGACAGTTCACATATGTCTTGATACAGACATGAAACCTCATGAGTGGGATCCTCATTTGAGGAGTAGTGATTTGTCATTTCTTTTTCAGATGTGTTTGAAACCCCTAACATGAGCAGATCATACAGCACTGTACAAAGCTCCTCCTGTCTTCAGCTGCATACAGCTACAATGCTATCATGCACATGGCCTGCTGCAAAGAAAAGATCAGCTCACTTTTGAAAGAGTAGCTAGAAAAGATGAAGGCAAAGAATAAAACAGGACAGCTGATAGACAGCAGGCAACATTGTGACTACATCACTGACCCTATGCAGTTTCCTTACAACTCAAGTGTCTGTTCAGCAAGCAGTTTGGGAATACTCACTCATTAATAACATTCAACACATGCAATTATGTTTTTTTTCAACAGAAACATAGGAAACATGTCACATTCTATATGAAGTATTAATCAAACTACATAGTAAGCTACTTGATAGTACACAAGTGATGCAAACAGTACGATAATCTAGAAGAGAATTTCCAGTCCAATTTCAAATTAAAATAAGGATTTATCCAAGCTATTTTTGATTCTGCTGGTTTGAACTAATCGGAGGATTTGAATAAAAAAATTAGACTATAGGCTGAGAAAGGAAAACACTGATGATGCTACTTCACTCATAGCTTTATTGAGAAAGAAAAAAAAATTGTTTAAGAGTTGCAACCCAAATATAGAGAAGTCAGACTGCTTTGTGCTGTGGCTGATTTTTGCATGTCTCTTTCTCCCTGCCTTTCATAGCTGGATCTGAATAATTTCACTAATTTCTTTCCTGCTGCTAATCCCACTGCTCGATCTACCTTCACTTATCTGCTGCATAAAACAGACGGTGAGATAAGACTGGGGAAGGGGGGAATCTCTGGGAGGGGTGTGGTGTTTCTGTATTACCTTTTATCAATTATATATTGTAAATATCTGCTTGTATATTGTGCAAAGCTGTAAATATAAAGCTTCATTCCTTAATTTCCAGCCATCTGAGTCTAGCCTGGGTTACTTCAAACTGTGGTGGAGCAGGTATCTGCCAAACAGCTAGCAGCAGTCTAATTATTTGTTGCTTATTATCTATGCCATGAACAAAAAGCTTGGATTTTCATATGATTTAATAGCTTAGGTACAACATCCTGTAAGTACCAGTACACTGCTTACTAGCTAGCTTTAATCCAGAATGGCATAGACAGATACCAAACAATCAGCTCAGAGGTGTTACAGAGAGCCAGCAAAGGTTCACCCAAAATCAGTAATGCTACCCAGGCTAGACCTCAGCAGATTCTACTCTGAGTAACAACCTCTTCAGTTGCACCTGGAGCTCAGTTTCACAAATCTCATGATGATGAATGCAACATTGTGCAAGTATCGTATTTGCTCACAGAATCATACAATACCAATTTGGAAGGGACCTCAAGGATCACCTGGTCCAAGCCTTCTAGGCAAAAACACAGTCAAGACAAAGTGGCCCAGCACATTATCCAGCTGAATCTTACAATGTCCAGTATTGGGCAATCCACCTCTACACACGACTGTTGTGTAAGTCCTCTAACAAGGAGAGCTTATGGGCAGAAAGACCAGATAGATTTCAGAGAGCCAGTTCAAGTCAGCGCAGCCACCAACAAACAGCATTAATAAGCTCAGTCAGAACCAAACTGCTTGTCAGTGAACAGCACTTCCCAGAAGCATAGGTTCCAAAAGGGCTCAGGCACATGAGAAAACACATGGAGTGCCAGACTCACTGAGCCAGACTCAGTGCTGTGCCAAAACAAAGAAGCTTTCCTGGAGAGGAAAGCAAGTGCAGAAAACATATTAATGATTTTACAAGTCAGCCAATGCTCAACAGGGACAGTAATCAACCGAAGCTGCTGTCCTCATCTGAAGCCAAACCAGCTTTTCAGCCACATAAGTGTGTGTGAAACATGCTCTCCAAAGCATTGACATGCTAAATATCAGAGCATCCCAGTCCTCTACTGCCTCAGATCAAGATGAACCAACTATACAAATAGATTTGTTAGAAAACAGCCCCACCTTATCAGCTTATTCTCCTGCATTCTTATCCCTCTTGAGGCAAGGCAAGATTCTACTACTATTGGCTGCACTACAAGAACTTATTAATCAGTCTAAAAGACTTTATTAGCATAATGTAATAGAAAATTGACATGGTGACTCCTCCCCAGATCAGCAGTACATACTCTCCATAAATCTTTCAGTAATCGTCAACAGATAAAAATGAACTTTAAAAGGACACAGACCCTCACTTACCTCTAAACCAAAACAGAACAAAATCACTTATACTTACTTCTTTTTTCATCCATAATTTTAAAGCAGCAAGTAAAGCCTTCACTCCTTGCACTAAATAGCTTGGAGGCTGGAAACCATCTTCCCTCAGTTCTAAAAAATATACAGATACCAATTTAGAAATGCATTAACAAAGAAAACAATAGAATGATGGCTATGCTTCAGACAATAAAATTGCTTTTATGCAACAGCATGAAAAAGGAAAAATTGTGCAAGCAAATGAAACATAACATCCTTTATTTGTGCACATAATGTAACAAAGAAACCCAAACATCTCAACTCTAACACAGTCCTATGTAAAAATCGCATTTTTGAATTTATTCTTGTGTGAATTAGGGATAGTCTACAACATAGTAAAGGTCAACTGGTGCAAAACAGACCTAAAATACAGAACATGAGAAAACATATTTGAAGAATGAAATAATTTTTATTTCAAGCAGAAGTACTTTAGTCAGAGGGATGTGGGATGTATCTCTAAATTAGAATTCCTATTGCTTATTCCCATACATACAGCAAATGGTTTGCATTAGCACACTTCCACTCCTTAAATGTTTTCTGTCACTCTTCCAGTTATTACAGTTCTCCCTCATACAGTTTAAATCTCTTTTTTTTTAATTCCCAAATCAAAGGAGGAGTGGATGGAAATCACTCTGCTACAGAAGTTTCTCTTAAAAAAGCTGCTGCTCCCAAGTTATTGCAATTCCTTTCCAATTTTCTCTTTCCCTCCATGGGAAAAAAAAAAAAAAAAAAAAGAGAAAAGACTTCTATGAACAGTCTTCCCCCTTTTATCATAGAATCATAGAATTGTTTTGGTTGGAAAAGACCTTTAAGATCATAGAGTCCAACCACTGACTTAATACCACCATGGCCATTAAACAGTGTGCTGAAGTGCCATGTCCACACATTTCTTCAACACTTCCAGGGACAGTGACTCCAGCAACTCCCTGAACAGCCTATTCCAATGCCTGACCACTCTTTCAGTATAGAAATTTTTCCTACCATCCTATCTATACCTCTGCAAGGACAATCTCAGGCCATTTTCTCTCATTCTATCACCTGATTCTAGAGAGAAGAGACAAACCCTCACCACACTACAAATTCCTTTCAGGGAGTTGTAGAGAGCAATGAGGTCTCCCCTCACCCTCCCCTTCCCCAGATTAAACAATCCCACTTCCTTCAGCTCTTCCTCATCAGGCTTGTTCTCTAGACCCTTCAAAGGCTTTGGTGCCCTTCTCTGGACATGCTCCAGCAACTCAATCTCTTCCTTGTAGTGAGGGCCCAAAAATGAACATGGTATTCAAGGTGCAGCCTCACCAATGCCAAGCACAGGGACTTGATCACTTCCCTACTCCTGCTGGCCATAACATTCCTGATACAGACCAGGATGCTGTTGGCCCTCTTGGCCACCTGAGCATAATGCTGGCTCATGTTCAACTGGCTGTCAACCAGCACTCCCAGGTCATTTTCTGCAGATCCTGGCCCTTGGCTTTGTTAAACCTCATAAAACTGACCTTAGCTCATGGATCCAGCCTGTCCAGACCCCCTCGCAAAGCCTTCCTACCCTCAAGCCGATCAACACTCTCACCCAATTTAATGTCATCTGCAAACTCACTGAAGGTGCACTCAAATCCCTTATCCAGATCATTGATAAAGATACTAAGCAGAGCTTGCTGCAGTACCAAGCCCTGGAGAACACTGCTTGTAACAGGCCACCCACCAGATTTAACTCCATACACTACAACTTTGTGGACCTGGCCATTCAGCTGGTTTTTCACCCAACAAATCATGTGCCTATCCAAGCCACAAGCAGTCTGATTCTCCAGGAGGATGCTGTGGGAAGCTTTTGTAGGACTTGCTGAAGTCAAGGCAGGTAACATCAACAGCCTTTTCCTCATCCACCAGACGAGTCACCTTGTCATAGAAGGAGATCAGACTGATCAAATACAACATGCCTTTCATAAAGTTAAGCTAACAAGGACAAATCGTCTTCTTGTCCTGTGCATTACGTCACTCATGATAATTTGCCCCATGACTTTCCCTGGGGAGTTGGATAGACAGGCCTGTAGTTCCCCAGATCATCCTTCCGGCCCTTCTTGTAGATGAGTGTCATATTTGCTAAACTCTAGTTAACCAGGCCCTCACCAATTAGCCAGGACTACTCAAAAATCATACTAAGTGGCTTGGTGAGCGCTTCTTTCCTTGGATCAATTTCATCTAGTCCCATAGACTTGCACATATCCAAATGGTGTAGCAGGTCATAAACCATTCCTCCTTGGAATATGGGGACCTCATTCCCTTCCCTGTCTTCCAGCTCAGGTGGCTGGGTACCCAGAGAACACCTGCTTTTGCTACTAAAGACTGAGGCAAGCAAGGCATTGAGTACCTCAGCATTTTCATCATCTTGTCATTATGTGTACCCACACACCCATTAAAGGACGGAGATTCTCCTTAGCTCTTATTCTGCTGTTGATGTCTTTTTATTATCCTTCACAGGAGTAGCCAGATGAAATTCAAGATGGGCTTTATTCCTTCTAATTTGCTCCCCTACAGTGTCTTACCACATCTTTATAGTCCACCTTCCCCCTCTTCCAAAGGCAATAGACTCTCCTCTTACTCCTGAGCAGCTTAAAACTGTTACCCAGTGCACTGCTGTAAATCGCAAGAAAACCTCTCCATTCATTCAGGTCTGAAGCCACCAAGAATAAATCCACAAATGTCTTAGTGGGATCATTTAGAGAGTCATTCAATGACAAAAGTTGGAAAAGGCTATTAAAAAGTACTCAAATAAATTATATGGAAGAAGTCCGAGTGAAAAAATTAGGCCATTGAAATAAGCTTCCCATCTTCCTTAACAAGGTCTTTTGAGATAATGGCAAATTAATCCTATTTGGGTGGTCATATAATTGCACTGTACTAGATCTCATGTACTGTTTTAATCATGTAGAATATTTTCACTGACCAGATATTTCTCTAGCATTGGGTGAAAACCACTAAAATAGTTCAAAGGTTCCAACAGTGTGCTACAAACTGTTAGTTACACCAATCAATTTCTGCACTTTTTTCTAAGATTACCCTAGAAAGCACTGATCAACAAAGCAATTCTCAGAAAGATCATTTACTAAAAGGAAGAACTACTTCATCTAGAGCAGTCATTTAAGGAAAAAAAAAAAAAAGCCCAGTTTTCCAGCTTAGAAACAGTAAAAGCAGATATATGTATATCTCTTTAAATGAAATGAGAATTACCTTTCAAAGTTTCCAATAAGTTTTTGGCCACAAACCAACAGATGGCTTCAAAGAAAGGAAATTTGAAAAGATCTGGGGTTTTCAGCCTCTTCTCCATTTCGTAACACCTGAGCAAACAGAAATATTACAAAATGTGAATGTTTTAATTATCAAATCCCTTTGCAACTATGTAATTATTCAAATTGACAAAATACTCAACATAAAATAAAATAACCATGGCCATGATAAATAAAAGTAGTCAAGTACCACATAGTTAAATCCCAACAAGACCACAGACAAGATTGAACTCTGGTCTCATCCAGGCTCTGACCTTATCAAGTTTGACTGCGGCACTTCTAAGAATAAAGTTGGACTTCATAAAACTAGGATACAAACCCAGTGTGTGATCTTTTAACAGATGGAATTTTATCAGGATTCCACTGTAATAAATAAAAACAAAATGTTTAGAAGACAGCTCCACATCTTGGACAAAAACTAAATACAGCTGCCCTTAGAGCAATGCTGACTTGAGGATGCTCACTTCAACTCAGTGTCGCACACCTGGGCTTGCTTAGTTTTGTTTTACTCACTTTTATCAGAGTAGGGTTTCTCTTTATTTTTTTTTCCTCCTTCTTTAATTCACTTAAATTCTTGCATACCCTTAATTTTGCTTTTGAAACAAACTTTGTGGAAGTGCAATAGAATATGTGCTCGATAAATTCTAACTGAAAATGCCAGTACTGCCTGTTTGAGAGCCTGTACCAATTTGATGCTGGGTTAGCACAAAGAAAAGCTTCTATTAAAAGAATATCCTACTTACTGAGGAAAAAGTATAGGAAGAGCTGCAACTAACCTGAGCTGCATGCCAATATTGAGGTTGTGCAAAAAGTTTCCTCCAAAAGCCATACAATCCTGAGATGTGAGCACAGCATGAATCCAGCCTGAAATGACAGATTCTGAAACTTAATACACATATAAATTATTCTAAGACTGTTTTAAAATACCCATACAAGTAAAAATACTGTACCCGGAAGAAGAAAAGTAAACTGATTTCTAGTCTGTGCTAGGGATAAGAAAATCTAAATTTTACCCACATGTAAATGACAATGTTTTAGAACTCTAGAGGAATGGTATTTTTCTGAAGGACATTTTTCTCTAGGAAGTGGGGGTGGTGGGAATGTAAAACCATCACTGATTTTTCATGTAAAATTTCCCAGAAGTTTTCCCTCCAATGAACAAAAATAAGCAAGACAGGAAAGGAAAAATACACTGAATAAAAACCAGTCATAGAATAAAATAAAAGTTATATTGGTTTCAATATTTAAGTATTGCTTAAAGTAACTGAGCTGTTTGGACAATATTAAAGTCATTTTGCAACAAAGTTTCTCAAACAGAAATCAGGAGTAGTCCCATTATTCATTATAAACACAATCATTCTAACTTCACTGGAATCATCAGTTTAAAAACCCTGTACAAGCCTTTTGACTATATAAATTTGTCACATAATTGAAATACTGTCCTTGTGAACTCCACTATTCAATGTGGCATGGTTGTTATGCATCAGTATAGCTGATTAATACTAGATAATTTCAAGTAAATATACAAAAGCACATATGGTGTTATCTTCCTGTTATTTTAATGATGTATTTTTATGCTGATCAAGGTCTATTCAACAAGGCAAAAACATCTAGCACACACCATCAAATATCTTGAATACTACTAAAATAATTCTCTGAGAGCCTCCCAGTCGGTTAACTTTAACTGCAAGATTAACTTTAGATCAGAAGTCTATGCTGAACATATTTAAAAGATTTTAAAATAATTTATTAAATATTTCTAAGTTTACGGCATTTAGGAGACTGTAGAGGGTGAAAGTGATGTGATTTATTTGAATAATTTGTCTTTGTTTATTAAGTTTAATTGTTCTGGTGTTTCTATTTTCTTAGATGTCCTGTAATTTACCAGATGCTATTAGGTGATTACTACAAGAAATATTGTTAAAGAAAATCAGAAAAGATCATGCCTTTGAATCATTTTTAAAAGGAAGTTGTTGAAATTAATGAATTTGAGTTTAATAAACTGTATCTGCAAATATACTTTTTTTAATAAAAGTAATCAACACATTAATTCAATTATATATTCTTCAATTTTATTAAGGACATTTTCATTTTGATTTAGAGTCTCCACAGGCTTTACCACATAAAACACAAAACGGAAAAAAGAAAACCACAACAACCACCAAAACAAAATAAAATCAAACCAAAGCAACCACACACAGAAAACAAAGAAGGTCACTCAATTTTTCCTTTCAATCCTCTAGTCTACAGTGTAAGAAGTTTATATGATGTTTTTGTAGTAATTTTTTCCTTGTAGGTCTTAAAATATTAAAAAATTGTAAAAAAAAGCATGTATTACAAATTTAAAGAGAATAATCCACTCTGGATATCTATCAAATGGTGAACAATGTGTGTTCTATGAAGTGGAACTATTTTCCTGATAATCTAACTAATTTGCTATCTTATAACTGGTTAACAAACATTTTCCCCTTCCCTGATAACCGTTACTACTGGCAGGCAATCTAAAAAGCTAGCTACTTGTTTTGAAAATCTAAATTTTCTTCTATAGGAAGAAATAAAATGTCAGCAACAACACCTTTTTAGGACAGTCTTTATTCCCAGTGGTTAAAAGTGCTAAATCCTGGTAGTCGGGGTAAAATCTTACCTGTTGGTACAAACAAAGTGTGTCCTTGCTTCACAACACATTTATAACATTTGTCAACTTTGTCCCCAAAGTACACTTCACTCTGAGTGACAGATGAACTCCAAGACTCATACAGTGCCAAATTTTCATCAGTGGGCTTGATCAAATAGAATATCTTTTCACCCTATAAAAATGTGTGAAATAAATAAATAAATAAATTCCCTCCTGGAGGCGTGCTACAATCTCAGGCATTCAGTTTTATCTGAAAAAAGGAGGCATCAACAGCATGCTAAAAATCAAATACTAAAAACGCAACTCAAATAATCACCAATTCACTTTCAAGCTCCTCCCCTAGCTTTTTAGGCACAAAATTTCATACAGGTGCTAATACCATAGCAGAAGGTTGCACATGATGATTCAATTTTATTTCCCACAGTCATAAATCAAGAAGGCTTCATACCCAAAGAACATGGTACCAAACTGATGTTCCTCCAAAATCAATGTGAAAATCAGTATAGCTGTCCTGGACTCCCATCAAGCAATACTTCTGAACAAAAGGCTTAGGGAAGACAGAATCATCTGGCCAGTAATTCTCCACCCATGAAAGCTTTCTGGCAATATCTGGCACTTCCACTAATTCAGACATCCTTTAAAAACAAACAGTCAAAAAAGAACCTTAAATATAATCAAGAGTAAACACAACTGTCTTTAAATGACAAGATGAAGTTTGATTCCTACAAAGTTACTATTTATGAATTAATAAGGATGTTTTATACCCAACATTTCAGCACAGTAACTCTCTACATAAAATACACAGCCTCCTATCCTTCTCCATTACAGACATCATATTCCTGCACATACTGTTCAGCTTAGTGAAAAATCACTTCCTACATTCAAGAAATTCAAGTCAATACTCACTTAGTGTCTGAAAATTCCAGGCTGATCACATTCAATACTTTTGGTCGAACAGGATTTGTGAAATATTTAATATAATTATGAAGCTTCATTTTACTGTCTGCTTGTCTTGCTACATCTATTACATCTATCACTTTGTCACCACCTGTGGAAAATAGGATGACAGATAAAAGATATTTAAGAGAAATTTAAGTTTTTTTCCAGCCTTTATCAAAACATTCTTGTAGAAAATCTCCAGTACTATCAGTATTATCCTGAAATACAGAGAGATCAGCATAAGCCAACTTTACAGCAATTAAAGTTACACCTAATAAAATCAGCTAAGGGTGCAACTGAAAATACTCTAAAATTAAATTTTCTTTCCTGTGGTTAAAAGTGCAGTATAGAGTAACTGCAGTTGTTAAAAAAAAAAAAAAAAAATCAAAACCAAACAAACTAAAAAAGAGAGTTTGTGGCTAGCTTTGGAAAGATTAATGTAGATGAAGTTATCAAAGCAGATCCATTCCTCACTCTTGCCATTAATCACCACCACAGAACACAGATATTTAACACGAGCACCATTTGGAATTCTTTACAAATAAGTTCTACTCCTCCTCACAATTTGTAATACTTGGCAAGTTAATTAAACTTGTACCATAATAGATAAGTTATTACAATTGAAAATTATGCAGGTACTCCTTTACAAACATTCTACAAGCCCACCATCACCCTCCTTATACACATGCACAACTTTTAAGCACACAGTAATTTCATTGAGTAAGTGTACTTCACTTCCAAAGACAGCAAGGATCAGCTCACAAACTGTATTTTGGTATGATACGTCTGCAGAATGAGGCAAGAAAGAAGTAACCCTTAGCCAAAAAAAAAGACTAACAACAGTAATTGTTTTGCCACTGTCTAGTTACACAAAAATATATGGATGGAATGAGAAGATAAAGTTTCTCTCTGAATCTGAAGAGGCAGTACTCCAAAATAAAAAAAATCAGAGGTAACAAAATTAACACATTGCTGGTCTTCATCATCATCATCATATTGGTAACAGTATTCTATATACGACTTATTTTCTATATGCTGGTGCCACTGTAAAATGTTGATGGACAGAAAATCTACTTTCAGCACACCATTATATTAGGTTATCACAGGAACACAGACAAAGCCATTTACAGACTTCAGCTGCACTGTATGTTACAGGAAATGTCATGCTGCAATTGGGTCAGTATCTATTTCTCTGCACTGCACACTTACAAGAGGCTGAAACAATTACAGACAATCAAGAGATCTGATAAGAAAGAAATGGTCCTTGGGAAGCTCTAGCTCTCCTGCCGAAGGAAGTCAAAGTAAGCATTTTTCCAGGAAGAAAGATTTAATTCAGAAATGTCAATTTACTGATTTCAAAACACTAAGTTTCATAGTATCCTAACCAATTATTAAACTTCATTGATCGGAAGAGGAATACATTCAATTCCCACAAAGAGAAGAATCTCAATATTCATTATACTTTATTAGTTTACAACAAGTAACAGAACTCCCCTACGAAACATCCCATGTTTACTTTGTACCAAAATTAAGATATTTGAAAGTTGAAAAGTAAGGCCACACTCCTACCACGTACTTAACATACACATGGAGAAAAAAGCTTTAATTTTATTCTCTGCTAGTCTTCAATTTAGACTATATATTTAGCACCCTCCGTCATGAAAATACTTATTTTAATTTACAGACAGGATCATTTATTACATACTCCATAGTGTCACTTACCTACATAGCGTTCCACATCTAAAACAGAGAAAGTTGGCGGAGGAAGTCTGAGCCCCAGACCATCTAATTTAGGAACCATAATGGGAACATCAAACCCATGTTTCTCCAAGTATCTTTGTGTCAGCTGGCTTCCATGCATTTTCAAAATTACTTCATCAGCACTGGTAAAAAGAAATAACGGAATATTAAAGCGCTGAAAAAAATTCATGTCACCATTTGAGGGAGGACAGATAAGAATGGCTACATTTGAATCCAGAAGTGAAGCCAGTACTATTATAGTAAGGATTTAAGTAGAAGACAAGGATAGCTCATAGTCTTTCTATATGACTGAAAAAAGAAATTTAAGAGGGTAGGGAAAGGAATTATCAGAGAAGGCATTCATGTACATTTTGGTAACAACGACAACAAACTCCTTGGAAGAATTTTAAGTCATTGTTTGCAGCGAGACAGCCAATCACAGAAAGCTCAGGATGAATGTATGACCACGTTTCTCCACTCTGAATTATGGAAGACTGAACAGACTGCCAGTTGACGTGAATGTTCTGTTTGGATGTTTCTCTATTTTTTTCACTGAAATGCCTAAGTTCGTGTACCTTGGGAAAGAGCGAGCTCGCAGCTGTTTGACGAAGGTCCGTGTTCCAGCCTGCACTGGTTTAGAACCATCATCCAACTCTGTGTAGTCATGTCTGTGCCAATTCCTCCTCTTCTTCACTACAAGTTTCAAAAGGACTGAACTTAGAATTAGTTAAATCGGATGGTTAAGATTAGCAGGGACTCCATCAGAGAGCCAGACATGCCTCATTCCCACTTCTATTTTTTAACAAACAGTATTGTTTATATGAGTGACACTCAACTTATCTGCAACAAACACACAACAGTAACCCTCTGTACTTCTATACCTCAGTCCACATTACACAGGATTTAACACATACACAATATTCAGTGCAGCACAAATAAACAGGAGCAGCCTGTAAGCTATCTAAATTTATGAAGTTGGCAACAAAACTAGAAAAAGAGCTTTAATTTTCTAAAGTTCAGATTTCTTTTTAGCAAATACAAGAATCATACCTCTTCAAGAATCATAGACCTAATTTTATATATCAACACAGAATTAACAGGTCCTAATCTCACTGTGCCATCTCACAATATAAGCACACCCATATCCAGTCTGAAAATCTTACTGCTATTCACAACTATAAGTCGTTTGAAGCCAAATCACTGCTTACATCTCCATAACAGTATGGGTGTAATCTGTTTAAGGCAGGTGTGACCTCTATTACACAACCAAAGGAGGGCCACAAAATTTATTGGGAGGCTGGAACACCTCTCCTACAAGGGGAGGCTGAGGGAGCTGGATTTGTTTAGCGTGGAGAAAAGACAACTCTGGGGAGGCCTAATAAAAGCCTTACAATACCTGAAGGAGGCATACAAGAAGGATGGAGAGAGATTGTTTACAAAGGCTTGTGGTGGTAGGAAAAGGGGTAATGGTTTGAAATTAGACAACAGATCTAGATTGTATGTTAGAAACAAGTTCTTTACCATGAGTGTGGTGGAACAGTGGGAAAGGCTGACCAGGGAGGTAACTGAGGCCCCATATCCCGGGAAATATTCAAGGTCAGGCTCAGCAGACCTCTGACTGACCTGATCTAGTGGAGAATGTTCCTGCTAACTGCAGGAGGGTTGTGCTAGATGACCTTTGGAGGTCCCTTCCAAGTCAAACCATTCTTCCTAATTTTTGTTCTCTCATTCTCTGTCAAGTCTAGATTGTTTTCCTCTCTGTCCACTTTGATGTCTCTTACCTATAGCACTGGCCTATATTTAATTCTGCCTACATCTCCAGATCAATACACCTTCCAGGATGATTTGTTTGTTTTGTGGTGTTTTCACCAGCTCAGAGTTAGTCATGTAGAACCAGTACCTTCTAAATAATCAAACTCATGTTGAATATTCTTCTGAAGTCTTTCTCAATTATACATGAAGAGTAAACAGACTGAAAGTGTTATTTTTTTTTTAAAACCCTATACTTACTTAGAGAAGGTCCATGGAGAATTGCACAGTTGGGACAATGGTATAGATCAATGTCAACAGCATGGTGCTCCTCTACGCCAACACAGCTGGAAGAACATTTTTAAAACATTAATGGGAATACATGCAAGATTTATTTTCAAGCTAAAAAATAATTACATCTTAAGTTTTGACCAGAACATGCTCAGTCTACAAAATCATAATGAGCTACCAAATTATCTCAACTACTGTGTTGCTACATAAATTTTGGGTAATCACTTATCGCTGAACAGAGAATGCCATTGGAAAAAAAAAAAATCTTAAAAGAAGGAGAAACAAAATAATTTTAAAATGAAGCCACAATATATACCACTACCCCACAATTCCCCAAAAATCTTAATCCTAGTTAAAGGAAATAGTTTCTGAAGAAACATTCATAAAATTTTCTTTATAGAAGTTATGATTTTTAAAAGAATCTGAAGTCTGTGTGCTGACAAATTATACAAGATACCATAATGTTTTTCCTTTGAAAAGCATGTAACTGATTCCTCCTCCCCAAGATATATCAATGAAGAAAACGTTTGTACTCTTTCTGAAATCTTTACACTACTGCTATTAGTAATCTACACAAGGCACCAGATAAATCACTCTGTAACAAAGTGCTTGTTTTAAAACAGCAGCAAGTATTTTAAACGGCACTTGAGAGACACTGCATTTTCCTGGTGTATGTTTTTCCCAGATAAGAGTCAAAGCAGGATTAAAGCTGAAGATTTTTTAAAGAGTCATGACAAAGCACCTACACTGACTGATGCATATCTGAAGAACATGATTTTGAAGTCCAAATGAAGTACATGTTCTTAGAAGTTTGGGGGGAAAAAAACAAACAAACAAAAAAAAAAACCAAACAAGTAATCCCTACTTGCTGGAGGAATCTGAAGCCTGCCAGAGTTCCTTATCTGAAAGTTCATTGACACTTACAAAATCGCTGACTTCATGATACAAAATTAAGACAATAACACAGAAAATGTACCTCAAATTAGTTACTCAATATGTTCCAGTAACATGAGAACTTGAACAGTACTCCATCAGTACATCAAATTAGTTACTCAGTATGTTCCAGTAACATGAGAACTTGAACAGTACTCCATCAGGTAACCCATTTCATATCAAAAGTGTAATGACAGCTTAAACACTGAAGCTTTGAAATGATCCAGCTACACGAAGCCTTTCCCTAGCAGCCTAGTGCCAACTCTGCTGACACGCTCCAGTAAGTGTCAGTACATGCTGCCAAAACAATATACTAAACAGTCTAGCATTCAGAGCACACCAACGAGCAAATCAAATCTGAAACTTAAGAGCATCTCCCATGTAACTATCAAAGTACACCATTCTCAATTCCCTGTAAGAGATTCAGCTGGTCCTTCCTACTCCATTTGCTGCATACCACATGAAACATAGAAATTATATACTTTTAAACATATGTACTATTTTAAAATCTAATTGCAAACCTCAGCTGCTACAGTTCATCCAAATTCTTGCAATATTTAGTATCTGTTTTAAGACCACAACTACAGGAATTATTACATGAAAATTCAGCTGACATTTAAACAAAAGGAAGGCAGAAGCAGTGTTTAAAAATGCATGTTCCATTTCCTTCTGCTTGTGTTCTCTCTCTTTTTATAGAATGGATGAGTGACTCATAATTCTGTGCATTATAAGAAAACTGTTTCAAAACACAAGTACACTCTAGAAGTCCCAAATGAGAAGACTGGGTTTGTACATCCTTAGGAATCACTGTTTTAGCTAAATTCCTAATTTTTTAACATTATTTGTGTTGGTCTGTACCTTGATGAAGTTTGCACAATTGGCCATTGAATCACAGTGTTCCAGGACAAAACTTCACTTACTGTCTTTATCATAGCACTTATCTGGTACATTCATCATTACCCCAAGCAGATAAGCTTGCTGAGCAACAATAAGAACTTAGCATCAAAGTATAGTAAAAATATCTTCAAGCTATGACAACTGTTTGTCATGTTCTGTTTAACAATGTTATTTTTATTGCCTCTTAAAGAATGTCACAGACAGACTAAAAAGAAAGCAGAAATTCTGTAAAATATTCAACACTTTCTCTAACTTGATTTTTGGTCTACTATTTATTTATGCTTTAAACTTAGAACTAACTGGAAGAGCAAAACACTAACTGGGAGATATCTGATGTGAATCTAGTAGCAGGTGTCCAACTGATGCAAAGGGCATACAAGGTACCAGCACCTGCAAGAATAAGTATTGCCAAGGATGCCACAGGGTACATCAATCACATACTGCACCATTACAGGTCACTTTCCTGCGCTGCCTTCTCCAATATACAGAGATGAATCTGACATTAATCATTCTGCTTACTAGCAAGCAATCAACTGCTGTGGTAAATGCAACTTCAGACCTCAAGCATCAAAGCGAGGTCACCAAGAGGTAGCAGAGAGCCTGGAAAGCATTAACATCTTCAAACACCACACACTCCTAATCACTAATGTTTTCCTGAATGAAGTATCACTATTATCCCTTTACCTCAGCATGCATTTGGGCTGAAATGTCTTCAGAATATATTACCTAGCTTCTGAATTGCTCATCTTCAGCATGTAAGCTGTGGACTAATCCTTGGGATTTCTGAGTTTACAGTATTATAAAATTAATTTTTAAAAATAATAGTTAATTTTTAAAAAACAACTTTAGAAGATTATGCAAAAATACATCTATAATTCAATTCATGAAGGCAGAAGGCCTGAACAGGCTCAATTTTACTTGACATGGCTCTAGAAACAGTAGCAAGGTAGGAAACTTAGCTAAAAACTGACTCCATGGTACCAGTCTGAGTGGTCAGACTTTCCTAACTTCCCCAAGGTGTTTACTATCCACGCAAGGTCAACAAGGAAGTAGCAGTTGAACAAGCTATGTTTTCTCACATACAAGAACATGCCACTGCCTAGGAACTGAAGAACATATGGGGGCAGGAAGTTAATCTGTCAAGTTTTAAGGAATTCTGGTTAGTCATTTAATTCAAGTCTATTCTTTCCAAGTGGGAAAAGGATGTCAAGTAGGTAGTATTTACAAGTTAAAACAAGGGAAGTATTAAGGACGTCACTTCAACAATGAAGTGGAATGAACCTGCCATTCATTAAGGGACTCTATTAAAATATTTAATTAGGAATAAAAAGCCAAAGTTACAGCTTAACCATACTGTTGATGGACTACATATGATTCCACAGTGCAAGCACAGCTTAAAATTAAGCTTATTTGAATTAGAGCCTAGAACTTAAAATAAATGTAGTGACCTTCAAAAATATGAACCTCAAGTGTCTCCCTGTTGTCCCCCCTATTTCAAAATGCATGCAGTTACACCAAAGGAATAAGACCAACCAAAATCCACAAAGCAACATGGGAGAATGCAAGGAACCACCAGCTATCTTTTCATCTTGCTGTGATTAAGTATGATAACAGTCCTGGAATTGCAATACTAGTAATTCTAGCGTCACAAGGATTTACTTCGGTGATTAATTTCTCTGCAGTAGATACAGAACCATACTGCTTTGAAGTAATTACCAAAAAAAAATGCTCAACCAAAAAATATTTGAGCTTTTGGGTCTGCTCTTCACTTTTCAAGACAAAACACCTTTCAAAAAGCAGCAATTGGTATAAACATACACTTTTAAAAAATATTTTTAAAAACATATTAACGGTTATCTGTAGCAGATATTCCCCTCTCAGAGCTACCAATTCTNAGTTTTCGTACATACTCAGGAAATCCAGAGCATTACATGAAGAAACATACACTGTAGTGAAAAGGTTGTTTGACTTTAATGTAGGACTGTTCACTACAATGTAAGACAGTCCAGCTTAATTCATAATATCACTGCCCAGCATGGATTACATGTAGCAGTTTTATGAAAACTACTTTTCCTAATGACAGTTTCCTGACAAGGCTAAGTTAACATCACCAAAGTATTTCTGACATATTACTCTGTACAGTGTCACCTATTAAGCACATACCAATTTTCTCCCTTCTTCCTATGCCAACTGAGATTTTTACTTATTCTTCCCAGAGTGATTACATCAAGCTGCTTTAAAAGAGTACTTACAGCTATTTTTTCCTCTGTCCTTTGAAAATTATTTTAGAGAAATGAAAGTCTGAAGCCTAGATATTTTAGTGTCATTTTTAGCAGAAAATCAGCTGCCTCAAGAAGATCAGAAAAATAACATCTAAGAAAACTAGAGCAGACCTCAAAACTAAATGGCATGTTAGTGAAAGCAGAGAGAGGAAAAAAAAAATCAGAAGAGAAGGCCTTAATTCCGTGTGAAACCAGTGAGATAAACCAAGATGATACCAGCAAATAAACCAAGTCAGAAGATTTACAGGAAAGGAAAAAATTTATATAAATCTCAAGAAAATGGGATTTTAGCACTTTAAAACCAGTAATCAGTGCAACCCTTCACATATGAAGCACTCTGCACAAGAATTTAGAAAGATTCTCTGCAGTAGTTCAGACTCCCATCTTTTTCCATTCATTTTCCCTGCATGGCTAAACTGACACAGTAAAAGAAAAGGAAAAACAATAATCCAATCTTACTTCAGGCATTGTGTCTTAGAAGAGCTGCAACTGCTAGAAGCATGGTGAAATAAATAAGAGCTATCTTGCCCTTCTCACAATTTATGCAACAAAAATAAATAATATTTGCTTTCAAGAAATTCTATCGCGTCTGAATTTATCTGACCACAGTCAACACAAATTCTATTTCTGGTTATAATGCAAAGCCTGTAATGATTTTGTTTTCCAGTTAGGTAACTTGAGCCTTAAATACACAGAAGAATATACATATTATTTACTTGGTTCAAAGTGAGAGGGCATTGGAGAAGAAAAAATGAAAGTAATTGTCCCCCCATACACTGATGACAGAAGTTTTAGTTTTTTAAGAAAGCTTTTCCATAATGTTTTTTAACACCTTGCCAAGGCTTCAAGATAACAGAAGTTTACCTCTTCCCTTATAGGATACTGCACAGCCTAGTAAAACCCCCTAACATGTAACTCCATCTCATTTACATAATTTGACTTATTTCAGTTCCCAGCCAGAATTATTCTGTTTTAACTGTGCTTACAAATGAGAAGGGGAAAAAAAATTTCCAAACATACTATCAAGATAAACAAAGTACTTTAATACCTTCAAGCCACAGAAAGCAAAACTGACACACTGTCTGAATTACAATGAAAAGAAAAACAAATCAAAACAGAAACAAACCACAAAATCTTCAAACCATTTAAAACAGCTGCCATAGCTATCTTGAAAGAGACATCTTAACTGAGTGCTTGTGTGTGGCTGTGTTATATCTGAGAACAAAATACTAGCCAAAATTGCTAACCTCATTTCCCTAGCAGAACAGGATCAGGCTAAGCTTCACAATGGAGATAACAAGAGGGTGGAAAAGGGATGTCAGTATACAGGTCAATTAAATCTTCACCTGAATGGGGAATAAAGCAATCCAGCAAATCAAGACCACCCCTTTTCCAGAATGAAGATATAAAAAATTAAAATTAAATAAGCTTTTTTCTGTTGATGCTATATATTGTCTGCAAACATTTGTTTCCCTCAACTTTTACATTCTTAGTTTTTCGGTCTTCATCTTCCTCAGCGCCAGCTTGCAGAGACTCCTATAAATTACCGCTCTTAATGAAACATTGCATATGATGTGGTTTTAAGAATTACTGGTGTTTCAAGTCTTTTACCACAGTCCATATGAGTTTCAGTTCCAGTTCCAGTACAGAGTTTCCTATTAGACAGTAGCAAGATATCTTTGTAGGAAAGATAGACTTTTTAAATTTTTTTTTTTGTAAACAGAGCAGGCATTGGAAGGTGGAAAAAAGGAAGAGAGAAATTAACTGAATAACAAACGTATGAACAACCTATGAAAAGAAACAGGTTCAATTCAAAATGACCTAAAAAAACCAAACATCACACCTCTTAGGAAGAAATTACATGATACAACTTGCATTGTTCTAACAGCTTGCAGCCACTGGAAGAGGCAGGTTACTCATTCCCTTACAAGCAAGCACTCCCATTCCCCTTCCCTGCAATGGCTCTGGTACTGGACTGGTTGCAAAGCAACCTGTTTCACTTGCTTATCTGACAGAAACTAACCTTGCCAGTTTTTTGCCTGTTGATCAAGCTAGCTTACAGAACAGTCAGACAATTATTAGAGCCAATTTGGGAGAGAGAGTAGGACTATATAACCAGGAGAGAAGGATATGAGAAGTAGCATGGCCCTTTTAGGTAACAAAAGTCACTCAACCCAGTTAGTCCTACTGTTGACCTTCGCCTACATTAGTCACTAATACTCAGAACTAATACATAAATTGCCCATAGCTTACCAATCAAACTGCAGGGAGCAACCCTCACTGCATATGAAATAAAACAGAATTTAATCATATACCCTGTATAACATCAAAAATTACATTATCAAGTCCAAGAGATGCAGCACATCTGTAAATTAACCAAGGCTTTTTGAAGAGCACAGTATTTAAGATGGTCTTGGTAACTGCCTTTATGCATCCCAAGCCCCTGTTTGATTAAGCATTCAGTTCCTTGAGACCAGTTATCTGTAGCTCCAGCCACAAGAGCTGAGGCAACCAGCAGGCAGATGTATGACTTCATGGCACTACCAGAATGGTTTTTTGCCTACAAAACACTCTTTACAGTAATTCACTTAAGAACAGCAGTAACAGATCAGAAAAACAAACAAGTAACCCAGTTTGAAAGCTACATTTCTAAACCACAACAAACATGGCTTTCCATAAAGCAAGACAAGATCACAAGGACAAATTTTCAGCTAGACTCCCACCTCTTGGAGAGAAATGTGATGAAAACTCTGAAGGTATCTACCTGCTCTTAATAAAAGAAAGCTCAGTCTAAGCCAGTTTTTAGCAAAACAATGAGACTTCACGTTTGAGGGTTCTCTTGTAGAGACTGAGCAGGAAAAACTCATTAATGATTCTTGCATACTTATTCACAACAGTCTCTGAATTCTAGAATTACCTAAGTTTCACAAACCTCACATAAAACATTCTTACTAATACTAAAGAAATTCTTGTTAGATATCAAGCCAACAACCTTTTGTAAGTGCTCTGCATTGTATATTAAAAGCAGTTCTAATTAATTTGAGAATTTGTTGGTATGTCTTCAGCAGTTCCATTTCCTTCTCAATAGCTGTGCTGGCTGCTTCTCATCAACTACGGGCACTGCAGTGTCCTACAGAGAACTACCTAGTTAGTTCAGTTGCCTAATAAAGATGAGTTGCTAAAATGATCAAGAAGCATGACAAGTACTATCAATACTGTGTTATTTTATGCAATGCAGTCTGTAAAGCTTTTGACACCCTGAGTAATAGTGTTAGTAGACACCATCCGATCTGTCTTGTTCTCAAGCACAGTAATAAAAACAGATTTGGAGGTGAACAGTAACAAATCCACAACTGCTTCCCTAGCCTGAGGGGATTAATTAGGAAGCTAGTGATTGTTCTTAAACGGTGCCCCTTCACTGGAAAATTCCAGGCACGATTTGAAAACATGACTTTCTGTTAACAACATTAAGCAATACCGTTTTCTGTCTCAAACCTTTTAGCACTAGTTCTAGTAACTAGTATTGGCACAGCTTTAAGAATATGTTGCTGCAAATCCCTTACTGTATGCCTGATCTGCCGTTTTCAAAGAATGGAGCAACAACAAAACTGTTTTCAGCCCGCTTTACACACTTTTTAATTGGCTCCATACACCAAATACAATTTAGCACCTAACTGGTTCAAAAATCCCTGAATCAGACTGGTTTTAAAGACCTCCTAGAGCCTCCCACGAAGTAGCCTTAACACTCACAATAGCATTCAGTCTCAGCAGCTGTATTTGACATCTATTACTGCCTTCAAAAATCAACTTAGGTTCTACTTTTCCTTTTACAGAAAAAAAATATTTTTTTTCTGCTCCTCAACTGTGTCATTCTTCCTTCAATTTACAATTTTCCAGAACATTGATAAGAAGTGAGGATTTCTGCATTTTCTGACCACAACATAAAAAAATAAGCTCCTATAGCTTTGAAATACCATACTTTCATAAGGCAAATAGACTTGCAGTCAACAGCAAGTAGAGACAGCTGCTTCGTTTTTTAAGAAATCTGAGAGTAAACTGGCTCATCATCTCTAGTCTACCATTCTCATTTCAAACGCAGATGGAGTAGCTGATTACATTAACTTCTGTTTAAGCTATGATACAAGCAAACTGTTTCAGATACACAGATAATGACTTTAAATATCAGATGTTACATTGGCTGGCTAGCAGAGCAGTAAGTAGAATAAGCTTCTTCAATCAACTAGATAATGCCCATAATTTAGAGATCTTTATTGGATTCTCAGATGCTTATAGAGGTCCAGAAGGGTGTGCTGGCCAAAGCTGCATCCATGCAGTCCGTAACATATCACAAAATTACTTTTACACATTATTCCATCTACAGAAATATCCTCAATCCTCTTCAGATGGAATTAATGAAGCACAGCAATTTTCAGACCACATGGAAACTTCAAATAGTGCAGAACAAAGAGTGTGGGGGTTGAATTACATCAGCACTAAGACTGAATTTTATCTGCATCAATTATTTTTATTCTGGATATAATTTGACATACAGATTTTAAACTAAAACTCTCAAAAGTTTAGATCCAGGCTACTGAAAGCAATTTTGCTGTGTCATAAGTAATTTAGCATAAGGTAAATTATTTGCAAATATACATCTTTTATTCTAAAAGAATAAGTTTTACAGGTAATCTTTACTTCACAGTATGTATTACTCAGTTCCACAGCTTCTAGACAGGGGAAAATATTTTAACCATGTATTACTCTAGTGTACACATATATAGCTCTTACAATGCCTTCTTCACAGTGGGCAAAACAATAAACATTCAAACAAGAAAAGTACTGAAGCAGGGAGCAGAGGACCAACTGTAAAAGATCCCCTGGAAATAGGTACAGACATTTGCCATTCCTGTAAAAATTACAAGAGATACCAAAGAATCACAGAATCAGTCCACTTACTATGAGAAGCACAAAATTAATTATTCAGGAGAAAATTTCTGAGTCATATTTTACCTAATTGTTTCTGTGAGAGAAGACAGTAAGTTTGCCAAAAAGCAAACACATCCAAGTGTTTTATTCTGGGTGTCAATACTACAAGTGCTTACATGAAAAATGTTTTGATATAAGCTAAGTAAATGATGTCTTTGCAGTTCAAGAATAAAAGTACACATTATTACAGGTCCTAGGCTTTGTCTACAAGGGCACCATTAAAAAAGGCAGGAGGCCAACCAGCTGGAATGTACTTCTGCAAGACCTTGTAGCCCTGGTGGACAAGTTGATCATTACTGAGTAGCACAGCCTCAAGGCAAAGGCAACCAACAGCCACCTGGGCCACATTAGGAAAAATGCTGCCAAAGGGTCAGGAGTGGTGGTGATCTTCCCTCTCAGCACTAGTGATGCCACATTCAGCATCTCGGTTCCAGCTCTGGGATACCCCATAGAAGAGACATGGAAAAACTGGAGCAAGTCCAGCTAAGTGTCACTAAGATGATTAAAGGACTAAACAGAGAACAGGCTGAGAAAGCTGTAAACTTTCAGCCTGGTGAAAATTCAGGGGGCAATATTGTTAATGTCTGTAAATATAAAGATAGACTGAAAAAGTTGGGGCTATTCAGTCTGGAGAAGAGAAGGCTGTGAGGTGACCTTATTGTGGCCTTCCAGTATTTGACGAGGGCCTACAGAAAAGCTGGGCAGGGACTTTTTAGGTTATCAGGTAGTGACAGGACTAGGGGGAATGGAGCAAAGCTGGAGGTGGGGAGATTCAGATTGGATGTGAGGAGGAAGTTCTTCACCATGAGAGTGGTGAGGCCCTGGAATGGGTTGCCCAGGGTGGTGGTTGGGGCCACTTCCATGGAGGTGTTTAAGGCAAGGCTCTGTTCAGCCTAATCTAGGATAGAGTGTCCCTGCCCATAGCAAGGCGGTTGGAACTAGATGATCCTTTTGGACCCTTCCAAGTCTGACTGTTTCTATGATTCTATATCAACATGCATAAAATCCCCTGATGGGAGGGGAAAGGTGTGTAAATATAAAGACAGGTGTGTAAGGTGTGTAAATATAAAGGCTTTCCTCAGTAATGGTCAGTGACAGGAAACAAAGACACTGGCCACACATTAAAACATATGAAACCCATCTAAACACAACAGCAAGGCTGGAGCGAGTAACAGATATATATATATAGATGTATGTTTGAGGGTTTTAATCAGTTGCTGCCTGAAGAGGATGCAGAGTCTCCACCTGCGGAATCAGAACTCAACTGGACACAGTTGTGAACAGCCTGCTCTAGCTCAGTAGTTCTGTGATTCTGTCAAGCCGTTTATTAAACCACCACTTGACCTGACAATTCTCTAGACACCACCTAAGCAGCTTACACAAAATGTGTGGGGCTCTAGAACTGAAGGTCCAGCCTACAGAAGAAGCAGATCCTAGAGACTGGCTGGGGTGATTCAGCCAGCCCTGTGCATTAAAAATACCCCTTTTAATTAAAAAAAAAAAAAAAAGTGTACTTCCTGTACGTGATTCCATTCTGAGAGGATCAGAGGGCCACATAAGCCAACTGGATTCATCCCACAGGGAAGTCTGCTGCCTCCCTGGTGCCTGGTTAAGAGACATTACTAGGAAACTCCCTAGTCTGGTATGGGTCTCTGATTATTATCCATCACTGGTCATACAGGTCGGAAGTGATGAGGTTGAGTAAATAAGTACAAAAGCAGTTAAAAGGACTTCAAGACACTAAAGTCATTGGTTGAAGAATCAGAAGCACAGGTAGTATTTTCTTCCATTTTCTTTGGAAGAAGTTCTTTACAGTGAGGGTAGCGAGACACTGGAACCAGTTGCCCAGGGAGGTTGTGGATGCTCCTTCCCTGGAGGTGTTCAAAGCCAGGCAAGATGAGTCCTTGAGCAGCTTTTCTAGTGGGAGGTGTCCTTGCCTATGGAAGGGGGTTGGAACTAAATGATCTTTGAGGCCCCTTCCAACCTAAACCATTCTGTGATTCTATGATTCAGCACCTTCAGTGACAGAGAAGACTGGTTTCTCTGATCATGGAAACAAAACTCTGTACCATACTCAGAGTATCTGCTTTACTCCCACCCACTTAGCACACTGTCAGTTTCCAAAATAGTCAAGTGAGTTTCCAGTGATCATTTTGAGTTTTAATTTTTTTTTCCAAACACCAACAAGGTATACATGATGCTGGCAACCATATCAAGGGACAGAGAATGTTTCCTAACAAAAATCTTGTTCCAAGGTATCATGGTGCCAGAAAATAGAATGCACAGTACGTTATTACTGACAATGGTAGCCAAGACACCAATTGCAAAAACTACAATTACTTTAGAACCTGCCCTTACTGGTAAAATATAAAAGCCAAGAGATAGCATTTGCAGAAGCACTGAACAGTTTTATCTACACAACCTATACTCCAAACTCTGGTTCCTACCTAAATCCCTCTTACTGGAGTTTCATGATGTTTCTAGTGTAGGCAGCTGGCTTGCACTTGAAGTGTAAGCTAAAGTCAAGGCATTTGCTTTTGCTCAGGTAAGGCTTTTCAACAGGGATACTGGTCCAATCACTCAATACTACAACTGCCTCTCTTGTTCTCCGCAAGAATAAAAACAGCATTCTAAACTACATATCCTATGTTCATTACATCAAAGCAGCACACTTTACCATAGAGTTGAGAGATTGAAAGTGATGCACCCAGAGATCCTTGCAACTGACAGAGGAGGGCACCCTAAGTTGCTGCTCACCTTTGAATTGCATTGACGTGTCCTGCAGGAAAACACTGTAGTCATGTAGTGGTTTTGCAGTTACCTGGCCCCCACCTTTTTGTAAACCCCGGCTAATACTCAGAAAACACTGGAAGTTAATAAATGAAGCTTTATATTTACAGCAATGCACAATATACAAGCAAATATTTACAAGATATAACAGATATTTATAGATATATATAGTGAAAAGGTAATACAGACACCACACCTCTCCTGGAGATCAAAATCCCCAAGAGAGGGTAACCAAACCCCCCCTACCACCTTTCCCCCCCCTTCCCCAGTCCTATCTCACCACCAGTTGGTGCTGCAGATAAGCTGAAGTAGATCGGTCAGAGAGATTAGTGGCAGGAAGGAGTTAGGAATTTTACTCTGAATTAGCTAAAAGACAGAGAGACAAAGAGAAGCAGCCACAGCCAGCACAGACAGAAGCAGTCTGCTAATCTGGTTGTTTTCAAAACAGTTCTTAAAAACAACTTTTTTTTCTTTCTCAGCAAAACTCGGTGAAGTAACACACTGTGTTTAACTCTCTCAGCCAATAGTTTAATTTCTCACTCAAATCCTCCAATTAGCTCAAACCAACACAAGTCAGAACGTGAAATTTAAGAGACTACATTTTTGCTAACATGGTTCGGGTCCAAGCTGCAATAAGCAGCTTGATAATATTTGGGCCTGATGCTGTAACATGTCACCATAGCACACCATCATGAGATAACAAGTAAAAACACTATCCTGAGAGGTATACTAACAACATTTGCCTGTGCACAATGCCACATTAGCACAGTTGTCTTGCTTTTGGCACTCTTCCTAAATGACTCCATAAGGCACTTTGCAGTTCAGGTACACCCGTAAGTACCTCTGAAAGCCGTATGTGAAGCTGCAGTGCCCCATTCTGTTTCTGGCTTGCTCTTGACACTGAGTTTTGCCAAGTCAACAGCATGATGTAATACTCTATTGAAAAGATCCAAATATTTTTTGTTATTGAGAGAAAACTAAAAATCTGTATCTTGGCCAAGCCAGTTGGAAGTTCTAAAAGTACTACTGGATAATACAACATAGCAATTTTATTGGTTGCTCTCTATTTAGCCAGACTGACCTTTATTTATTCACCCTCAAATATCAATATTCCAAAAAGAAAATATCAGTCTGTTAAAAAAATACTGCCTGTTAAGTGGTAAGAATGTCAGATCTGATCAATCAGATCTTCAACATCAAAGACTTCACTTCTCCAAAAGTCACCTTTGCTTACACTTATTTTCATTAATAGAGCTTTAAGAGCATTTAAGTGAATAAAGCATTAATGTAAATGAAAGAAAAAACTGTATTTATGAAATTGACTTCCCAGGCTAGGTGCAGTATCAGCTGACCGTTTCAGATGAAAATAAACAGATTTCATACCACAACAAATTAAAAATTTAGAACAGTCATTATCACTCCAGTTGGCTTTTAAAACAATGATGTGGGAGGGGTTTTGAAAAAAAGGCTTTCTTGCTTTTGTGGAAAACACCAGCATTTATATCTTCTTAAGCAACAATGAACTCAGTACTTTCAAAAATAAAGGCAAGTTCTAAAGTCTAGTTAATGCTGAGCTAATGGAGAAAACAGGATTAAAAATTAATTCCATTCAAAAGCAGAACTGACCTGAGGAGATGTAACTAGCCACATAAACCCACATTACCACCACATAGCAGACATCTCAAGAATATACATGTTGCATAGATTTTTACTTCTCTGTGTTCAATGAGTTAATGTTACAATACATTAGAAAGGAGTGACAAATGAAAAACAGCTTATTGAAAAATATGTATATTTCACTAGGATCTCTCTCCTACATCGTCAATAAAGCCGTGGCAATGCTGTTATTGCTGAAGTATGAAAATTCAATTAAGATGTATAAAATTTGAGGATGTTTCTGTTTTTAAGCTGCTACAACAAGCTCCTGGCAAAGCTGGCATCTTGTGGCTTGGATAGATCCACTCTGAAATGGGTCAAGAACTGGCTGGAGGACCAGATCCAGAGAGTGGTGGTGAATGGTGCCACATCCAGTCGGCGACCAGTCACTAGTGGTTTGCCCCAGGGATCAGTGCTGGGCCCAGCCTGGTTCAATATCTTAATTTATGATCTGGACAAGGAGATTGAGTCCATCATCAGTAAGTTTGCAGACGACACCAAGTTATGAGCAAGTGTCCATCTGCTGGAGGGTAGAAGGGCTCTGCAGAGGGACCTTGATAGGCTGGATGGGTGGGCAGAGGCCCTTGGGTTGAGATTTAACAAGGCTAAGTGTAGGGTTCTACACTTTGGCCACATCAACCCCAAGCAGTGCTACAGACTGGGGACAGAGTGGCTGGAGAGCAGCCAGGCAGAGAGGGACCTGGGGGTGCTGGTAGATACTAAGCTGAACATAAGCCAGCAGTGTGCCCAAGTGGCCAGGAAAGCCAGTGGCATCTTGGCCTGTATCAGGAATAGCATGGCCAGCAGGACAAGTGAGGTTATTCTTCCCCTGTACTTGATACTGGTCAGGCCACACCCTGAGTACTGTGTCCAGCTCAAGAGAGATGTTGAAGTACTGGAATGTGCCCAGGGAAGGGCGACAAAGCTGGCAAGCAGCGGGGAGCACAAGCCCTATGAGGAGAGGTTGAGGGAGCTGGAGTTGTTTAGCCTGGACAAGAGGAGGCTCAGTGGTGACCTCATTGCTGTCTACAACTACCTGAAGGGAGGTTGTAGCCACGTGGAGGTTGGTCTCCCAGGCAGCCAGCAACAGAATGAGAGGACATAGTCTCAAGCTGTGCCAGGGGAAGTACAGGCTGGATATTAGGAGGAAGTTCTTCCCAGAGAGAGTGATTTATCATTGGAACGGGCTGCCCAGGGAGGTGGTGGAGTCGCCCTCCCTGGAGGTGTTCAAGAAAAGACTGGATGGAGCACTTAGTGCCATGGTCTAGTTGACTGGATAGGGCTGGGTTGGACTGGATGATCTTGGAAGTCTCTTCCAACCTGGTTAATTCTATGATATTGTATCTATTAAAGTCTTTACTGATTACTCAGAGTTGTTTTGAGACAGTAACATTTCATTTTAAAATGAAGGGAAAGTACAAATATTTACATTAAGAGTTTGAGTTCAACTTATGCAAACTCTTGTAAACAGAAGAGAGACACAGTATTGCATGATCTTTTAAAGATGATACAGAAAGAGCACAGAAAACTGCAGGGAGCATAAGAAATCTGCTAATGAATATGAAAACTGTCCACAAACAAAAAAGCTAGTAACCACAATTGAAGAATGAAAACAAAATTAATGTGATTTTGCCCACTGACATTTAACAGTGATACTTCACTTGTAAGGCTTAATCCATTTAATAGCCATTGTGTAGCCACAAAGTCATCATTATAAACAAATAAAGTTTAAAAGGAATACATTTCACACTCTGCACTGTAGCACCTAGCAGATATAGAAATTAAGTGTAGCAAGCAGGAGCTCCTTACCCAGATTTCTCTTACCTCCGTAGTCTGTAGATAAAGGAATCATAAAACAGAGTCTTCTGAAAACATTTAAATTCTTCAGTTAAATCAAGAAAGTATTAAACATAACAAAATGGAAGGAAGATATTGAATGCTTTGTAAGCACGTAATCACAGCATTTTAGAATACTAAATCATCATAACTCATCTAGCTATTAAAAATTCACTATTATCCAGTTAAATTACACATAAATACTTACAGTGCCTTCATTTGCATGGTCCAGAATAGCCAAAGAAAAAAAACTGTACCAAAAATACTGATATAGATCAACAATAGCATTATAAAAACATTGAAGGTACTGTTTAAAGCACTAATTTTGAATCTTTATACCTGTTAATTAACATTTAATAGACAATAATTCATTTGTTCTTTAGAAATTAGACCTACTAGCATTCAATAACTGTTTAGAATTGTTTAGAATCTTGTTGTTCTAATTAAGAAAGTTGAAGTATATACCCTTTAGTTCTCCTACAGATCTTTATTTGACCTTTTTCCCTTATCTTAGTTATTATGTTGGAACGTCTACTACATTTTATTCCAGAACACCAAACAAAAAAAATTTACAAAATTACAGATCTGAAGAAATGCTAACTTCAAATAAAGCCAGTTTTTCAAGAAAACTGTAAAGAAAACCAGAACTTGTATATAACATTCTACATGTTATTACAGATTCAAAAATTGAAGAAATTTGAATACTTACTACTCTACAGTGCTTATTATGGCAGACTACATCTACTTTAATATATATTAATAAGTCTTCCCACTTCACAGATGGGAACTCAAAGGAGAAAAAAATTATTAGCTCAAGTGAAGAATATAAAAGGACTGGAAACAGACACCAAATTACACAAGTGTCAGTCTGGTATCATTATTATTATTAGCTTTTCAGTTTTGGTTAAACTGTTTCAGCTTTTGTATTGTTAGAAGAGATGAAGTCACTTGAAATCACTGAATTCGTTGGCAGAGAACACACAGCTCACTGGACTTAAGCTGAGGCTGCTATTTTACCTCTGAGGAAACAAGACTAAACTAAAGAAAAGTAAGGTTAACAAACATGGTAACTTTCCCTTGAAGACTAAATCACTTCCCTAACACAGGCAGTTGCTACAGGAAGAATTTAAGGCCTACCTATTATAAAAGCCAGAAAGTCTACTCTAGAGCTTCTGATGTCAGATTAAATCTCTAGAGCTGAGACAAGTATTTGTCAACTCAGTTTGGGTTCCTGAATATTTATAATTTTAAGGCCTCAGTTCTCTGTAAACAGAAGGTCTGTACCAGAAAACCTGCACCAGGCTCTCTTTGCAATCTTCGTGTTTCTTGACATGAGCATCACCATACCCTGTTCTCTAAGGCCTTCTAAGACAGACACAGAAGCTTTTCCTGTCTCTGCAAACAGGTGACACAGTGGGGATGTATCACCGCAGCTGCCGTGAAGTGTCCTGCTTGCTATGGACCCCACCAAATGAACAGATAAGATAGGTCTGGGCCAAGGCCATCTGGCACAAAGTGACTGAGAGACAAACCCAAGGTTCCACAAAACTAGATGAGATATTAATTCTGAAGTGGCCAGAGAGGAAGAAAAATGGACAACTTCCCTGCCTTTTTCCACCCACCATCTCATCCAGCAACACAGTCATTATCAGAGTTTTGCAACAATCTGGGACTCATCCTAGCCCTTGACGAGCTTGTTCAGCTCAGTAACCCAACAAAAAGCTAGCCCAGCAAAAGAATGGGTTTTGTCAGTTTTCTGAGCAGAGTTGATTTACCAAACAATCAGACAAGCATTGAACCAGCAAAAGAGAAATTATAGCAGCCTGCAACCAGGACTGGGATAGCCTCTTTCAGCCTCAAAGAGCTGGAAAAGTCCACCACACAGAACCTCATGTGAAAAGCTCCAAAACAAAGAACCAATTCAAGAAAAGCGGTCAGTACAGCATGTGAATCTCCATCTTTTCTTAAGGAGAAAGCCTGCCTTCAGAGTACAAATCGGTGCATTAAAAGAGATCTGCACCACCTAACAGCTGCAAGAGGAACCTTGATTTTGAAACTGAGATCAGATTACAGAGTGGTTGTGAAATTTTCTTTCTTCAGAGACCGAATGAAGACATTCTCAAATCTATACAGTATCAAAAAAAAAAAAAAAAAAAGTTCTACATGAGCTTAGCTCAGATGTATTTTTTGGCACTGATTTTTGTTTTTCCATTTGAGAAAAAAGCCTTGAGGCATCTGCAATTTAAATAATCATCCTCAAAAAGGTACATCAAGCACCTTTCTTTACAAATTATGTTATTAAATGTTTTTTAATAATGACAAAGCTGTAAAAAACATCAAACACTTACTGGCAAGGTTCTATACACCATCAATGAACTGCTCTAGGAAAGGGGGGAAAAAGTTAATTCTTTCAAGAAAGCTACATGGAATTAATCCTGAGAACAAGAGCGCTCAATTCAAAAACAATTCCATATAAATTTAATCAATTTGCCTTTGCTTTGAAATTGATGTACATATGAATGCTACATATAGATTAGTGTGTTACTGCCCTCTAATCTGCTCAAATGAAATGCTGATTTCTATAATCATAAAACAAAAAGGATTTATGGCTTCTAAATTTAAGTTTACTTTGCACAAACCTCAAAGATGTGAGGTGAGCAAAGCTGGACGGGATGTTTTATTTCTTCTTCTTGAGGGGAAGACACTAAAGTTGACACCACTGAATTTTTTAAGGAAAACTACTAATTTGTATTTTTATATATATATATTATTTTCCCCTTCTTATTCACCATTGCTTGAAGAATAAATTTTTTTTTGTTTAATTTTTTTTTAACAGAAACCCCCACAACCATCAAAAAACCATGAAAGTGGTAACACAGAAAATGCCATAAAGGCATCTGCTTTTTTAATTCTCAGTTTGCCTGACTACTTCTTCATCCTTTTTTCAATGAGTACAAGTGCAGCTTTACAGAGTAAACAGCCATAAAAAGTTAACTCTACAATCATTCACCCCTAAGCCATTACAGACATTACATTGTATAGACAAAAACTGAATCACATGCTTAAATTTAAATTTGTTCCAACCTGTTTGAAATCTAATCTACAAGTGACATCTATGCAGTGCACATAAATCTAGTTGTGTACAAGTATCATGGACAGAAAAAAGACAAAAACTTCAAAGCTGAAAATAGAAATCTCTGCAAACTCCACACATACTCCAAGATCAGAGCTAACTGCAAGAACAGGTTTTTTTAAAAAAAATTTTAAAAAAGAAAAATAGGGAAGATATTCTGTGCTTAAGTTATATATATAAACAGTAAAAAACACAAGTAAGAAAAGTCAACAGTGTGTAGTTAACCTAACAATTGAGGTGGAACATCAAAAAACAAATGGAGACAGAGAAAGAAGCACCATGATGTGATACATATCATTTGAAGATGAAGCCAAGAACTTAAATAGGTGTCAAGAACTGCTGAACAGATATAAGAAAAACTTGAACACTTTCCTGCTGCATTCTAGCTGGAATACATCCTACGCAGCAAAGCAGCTCAATGTGACATTTTCAATTAGAGAAGATAAAAAGACCAGGCAAATACAAAAATAGTCCAGAATGTAAATGCATTTGTCCATCTTGAAGATTTTGACAGTCAACATCTAAGTCTCTCATCTCTCCATTCTTGCAAGCCATTCAGAGAAGCAGTGAAGCCTAAAACATGACACAGACATGTGTTTTCCTCTTTTGTTCAGCAAGAGGTAATTACACAAGATTGTGCTCAGATGCTAGGCCCACTCATAGAGTAACTACAATCCAGAATGTAGGTTCTCAACCTTGCACAGCACATCAAAACATGTTTTCACAGAAATATTTGCCAGAAGCAATAAAATGCACATTTGGTAATACAAATATACTGGTAACCGTCAGTGAAAATACAGTCAGCTTGAAGACAGAGGGTGCAAGAACACTCAGAAAAAGTACTGCATGAAACTTAAAGGGACTGCTAGTACCAATCTGTCAAAACAGACTTTGTACTGCCTCCAGCGTATTGCTAAGGCACTGTCTTCGTTATACACAGGAAGGCAGCAGAGTCCATAATCCAGTAATACATGCTAGCTTATCATACTAGCACATCACAGCCTTAAATAAGCATAGGCTTATATGTTTCTTAACGTGAAGTCACATCAATCCCATTCATCAGGATGAAAAACAAATAAATAGATTCAAGGAAGCATGAAACCAAAAAGTTCATCAGAAACTTCAAGATTTGAGAGAGCCTTTTTTTTTTTTTTCTTTCCCCCGCACAGTCTTCAGATACTCTTAGAGCAAGAGGAACGGCACTCCCAGAGCAGACCACAGCTGAGAAAGGACAACGGTCTCCCACAGTCCTGTCCCTTAGTCACGAGACTGGGTGAGCATGCAACTAAATCCCAGAGCAACGTGGCTGCTGCCAGCTCCTGCTGGCTTGCTTACTTTCCACACTTAAGGTTTCAGACTATCAAAACAGCTCAGTGCTACAACGGTTTTTCTACCAACTGCATGACAGAGCTCAAGCACGGGAACCACTGTGGATTTTCATGCAGATCAAAATTCAAGAAAGCTAGAAAGTGGTCTGTCCCACCTCTGTATCAGACAGTCAGTACTTTTCCCCATAGCAATTTCAGAAATTAGTTCACTTGTCCCCTAAGCAATATTAGTGCACAAAGCTAGCATTTAAGCTAAGCCTGCATGTAAGCAGAGAACTTCCCAGGCAGCCTTAAAATGCAACACAGAACTGCAGAAAAACACCTGAAGGAATGAGAACCTGTAGCCACACAAAGACTTTCAGACAATGTCTGTATCTTTACTACTAGCAGTGATCAAGTTTTGACAGACTCGCATCAAGCTACTGTAATAAAACAAAATTGTTGTGCATCTAGTTTCAAACAACAGTATTAGCAAGAACAGTAGTAGTCTAGTTTTTACAGTTTTCACAGTTCCTATTATACCGTGGTTTGAGTCGAGGCAGACCCATATACAGCGAACAAATCAACTCAGCTTACGTACGAGTCAACATTTGAAATACTGAAAGCCTTCCTTTCATCCTAAAACGTGGCAAAAAACCATCTCATGTGTAATAATTGCTGTTAAGTAACACCTAGATATGCAACCTACTTTTACCCAGCATTTTTATTCTACCATTGAAGGGGGAAAAGAATAAATAAACAACCCCCCCATGACACACAACCACAGTTTCTCTGCTCCTAGTGCCGAAGGCAAGAGATGAAAGGCAAACGCGGCCGGACCGCCAGCGCGCTGCCGCCCGACCCCTCTCGCCGATGGGCAGCCCTCTCTGACGCACCGCTTTGTTCAGCGACCGCCTGCACTGGCGAGGGGCAAAGCCCCGGCACACTCATGGCTGTCCAGAAAACTTGGGGGCTGCCGGGCCCGGGGCCCCGGGGGTGGCCGGCACGGCCCGGCTGGGCTCTGCCCCGCCGCCCGGCGCCGGCAGAGGGCGAGGCGGCCGTCTCGCCGGGAGCCTGTTTTTGTTACACGGGGGGTATTTAAATGTCCTGCTGTCAATCACAAGGCACTTCCTACACTGCCGCCAGCTCCCCGGCACGCAAGCCGGCGCCGGGGCTCCCCACATAATGGGGGTGGCCACTCGGGAGTCCCAAAGACCCAGCCCGGCCGAACCGCTTGAGCTGTGGGCCCCCAACTTGCTCCTTTGTTTAACTGTCCGTGAATCCCCACTACCACCTCCTCCTCCCGCACGCATCCCAGGGGCTGCCGCCGGGCCTTTATTATTTACACGCTCGGCTCGCAAAAACACAGGCGAGCCGGCGGCGTCCGCTCGGGACCGCACTCAAAACGTCAAAGAGAGGAGAGGGGCGACCCTCCTCCGCGCCCCTCCCGCAGTCCTCTGCCAGCCGCCCACCCCAAACAAAACACAAGCGAGCTAGGAGCCTGGGCCCCGCGGGAGAGAGCCCCAGCACCCGGCGCGATGCCCCCTCCGCACTTCTCCGATAAGAAGCCGCCCTGTCCAGGGAGACAGAGAGACTCCCCCGGGGAGCGAGGGCGACACGCTGCCTTCCCGAAGCTGGCTCAACTTTAGGGTGGCACCGACCCCACCAGCGAAGACGCTGGCCAGGCAGCCCCACATCTGTTGCTGTTTCATAACCGGCCTCCCTGCGCCGGGCCACCTCGTCCGCCCCGCCGGTCCCCTCGCAAACAAGAATCCATGTGCCCAGGGACGGCAGCCCCTGCCGACACCGGCCACTGCCACCGCCACGGGGGGGAGCCGGAGCGAACAAGAGCTCGTCCCCCACCGTGCCACCGCTGCGCAGCCATTGTCCCCCCAGCCGTTACCGGGCGGGGTGGGAAGAAGGTGTGTGTTGGGGGGGGGAGGTGACTGCCACCGCCTGTGCCCGGTGGTCGGCCGATCCGACGGTGTCCTTCCCCGCACCGCGCGGCTCCTGGTACCTACCTGCCGTGGAACCAGTCCTTGCAGATGTCGCACTCGATCATGAACCGGCTCACGTCGTAGGGCTCCCGGCACACACAGTACACGGGGGTCGCGGCCGCTGCCACCGCTCCGGCCATCTTTAAAGAACTCACTGACTGAGGCGCCCGCCCGCTTCCCCCCTCCTCCTTCCTCCGCCGCGGCCGGCGGCACCAATAACAACAGCGCGCGTGCCAGCCCCACACGCCGCGCGCGCCCCGCCGCCGGCAGGCAGGCACGGGCAGGCGGCTCGGGAGCGAGCGAACAACAGCGCACGGGGGCGCGCGCACGTGCGTCACCCGGCCCCCGCGGAGGCGGGAGGAGGAGGGAGGAACCGCCCCCACCTCACCCCCGCCCTCCCCGCGCGGCGACCGACCCTGCTGCGCCTGCGCTCCGCTGAAGCTCCGCACTCTATCCCTGTCCCGGCCCGGTCGTCTCGCGGGGCTGCGGAACTGAGCGTGCGTAGTGGCCGTGGGGGGGAGGACTCCCAGTGGGAGTGGGAAGAAAAGCGCACGTGCGGCCGCCCGCCCTTCCCCCAGGAGGCGGGGCGCGGGGAGGCACGCGCTGGCCCTGCCCTCGCCCTCCCCACGAGCAGTGTCACGCGGGGAGGGGGAGGGGCAGGGTGCCGCGAGGACACGGGCAGAGAAGAGAGGCCGCGGCGCGCGGCCCCTCTCCGTTATGTAACCGCGGCGGCGGAAGCGGCCGAACAGCGCCGAAGGTGTCCGAAGCTGGACTTTGTCGTAGGGTCGGGGTCGCCTGCGCAGGCGCACGGATGACCGTTGCTGACACCTCTGGTGTTGTCCTGCGATGAGGCAGGCGCTCGGCTCGACCTTTCCTCCTGCGGGGTCATTGTGCACCGTCGGTTGGTTCGCCTGGTCCCTCCTGCGCAGAGACTTCCCACAGCCAGTATCGGCCCTGCTGAGGGACCAGCCGTCAGGCAGAAGCAGAATTCGGCCTGGAAAGAGGCCAGCACCAGTATCTGCCAGAGGCCCCTTTGCGAGTGGCACGGTTGAGGAACCGGCAGAGTTTGGTCGGAGCAGGTGTTGTGGAGCGTCGGTGCTGCCACCTCCTGCCCCACCCAGGGCCTGGCCTGCCAGCTCTGGCCAGAGCTTGGCGGCCGGCAGGACGTGCACACATATGCCCAAGGGAGACTTCTTTAGTGTTACCTAAATTATTCTCACGTAGCTTCAAAAGAAGTAGCAGCCACAGAAAGTCATTGAAATAGCGTTGATTCCTTCGTTTTTTGAAGATCATTATTCCCTAGTTCTTCAGTGCTCAAACTCAGTTCCCCATGTTGAATGCTACAGTGGACATCCAGCAGTGCTTTTTTCCTGGAAGGACCTCAGAGCACAGGCACATCTGATTTTATGAAGTCTACACAGACCAGTGCTGAGCTGGGGTCTGCAACTGGTATATCTTTTGGCAAACTCAGCATATGTTTGTATCACTGCTCTGTTCCATGTGTTCATTATAAAATATACCATAAAGGGCAAAAAAAATTAGAGTTCTATTTTTTTTTCCACTACCAGAGTGAGTGTCAAGGACCTGTGTTGTATAAATGAATGAGAGAGTCATATCCTCTACACTGTCCTAACTGAAAAGTGAAATAATAAATACAGTGGAAGTGCATCTCACAGGGATCATAACTGTAATAAACTAAGCATGCTTACAGCTTTACATGCCATGTTCTTAACCACCAGTAGCCACAAAAAAACATACACTGTATGCCTCTTTGGCAGTGGGAAGCTCAGAAGTAAATGTTTCCTTTCCAGGCTGTTACTCTGAAGCCAGCTAATGTTAACATTTATATAAGACAGCAACATGAGATGATGATTTGGCAGCAAATGGGACAGCAAAGAAATGTAAAACAAGTAAATTCAACACACAGGGTATGTGACTGAATGGAGAATGAAACAGAGAAATATAGAAAATGTAAAGGGTGTCCTCTAGATATTTCAGATTCTCAAACCAAATCCTGACCTATTTAGAAAGTGAATGCAGCTCTGACCTGCTGAATGGTGTTAGTGGGTGTTTCAATACTCTTGTTTTCAAACATATACCAGTATTTCAGCAACTCAGAACGTGACTACAGACATATCAGTCCTCTAAAAAGCCAACGTTAAGTTTAATAGGGGTAAAAAAAACACACCAGCAAGGTAACAAATTGTAATTTCATGGTTTCCAGAAATAATACATTCCAAGAAGCTTTCTCATGAAAAATACCCTTTTCCTATGTTAACATGATTCAAAAGCATGCCCAAGAACATGTGTATTAATGGTAAGGCCTGCAAGGTCCTGCAAAAAAACAATTACGGTTAATATAACAATTACTAAGAGACAACTGTTCACACTGAAGTCATTAGTCTTTGTTCAACCAACTATGAGTGTACGTAGCCAGACGGGAGTCTGAAAATTAACAACTCCTTTCTCCTCCATTTGCTGCTTCTTATGTTGTCACATGGCAAGTTTTATCTTGAAGTTGCAGTTGCCACCTGCAGGGTAACCTTATCCAAAGTGTCCTCAAAAATACACATATGGTGTATTTCAGGAGGCGTCTGCAAATGACAAACCCCTTAAGCACACCACTGGGTATACTTGTAAGAGGTGGAGGTGAGGTTGCCTTAGGTGTTTTGTTCAGGGTGAGTCCAGCATTACTGGATTACATGAGGAAGTTTTTTTCACTTGACATAGAAGAAAGTTGCCCAATGATGCAAGTGCAAAGAACAAGGAAGCAGGTTGGTCTAAGTACTCGATGGCAACATTCCCTTCACCCTTACTGCAACAAATTTAGGATTTTTGGAAAAGAAAGAAGTTGTAACCTTAAGCATGCAAAGCAAAGCTTCACCATTTAATATGAGCTTTCTCTACTGCTGGAAATGACATTAATTTTCAGTTGTAGTTTAGAATCATCGAATGCACTGCATTCTCCTCAGAACAAGGTGTATTTGTGAGTCAATCTGGTGAGAGCAGTCCTTAAGCAGGTGGGGAACAACATCTTCATCTGCTGCAAAAAACAGATGCATAAACCAGCTCTATCTTCCTCTTAATTTGATCCATCAGCTCTACAATTTCCAAGCTATTTCCAACTACACTAAATTACATGTGAATGTAACATAGTAAAAGTTTAGAAAAGGCAAAGATCACAGAGTAAGAATTATGAAACTACTAATTCTTCCCAGAAACTTAGAGAGCTTTTACTTGACAGCCATATTAAATGCAGTTTAGAAACAAAATTGTAATACAAATCTTGAATGTAAACATATAAATTAGGTCAGTTTAGAGCCTAATGCTCACAAAACTTCAAACGTAAGCTCATTATTCACAGCAACACGCTAACACTTGAAGACATCTGGAGCCATAGGCCTCTGCATCCTCAGCTCCCCACCAGCAAGGCACACCAATGTGAAGTATGGGGTGCCGAGCACCTTGTAAAAAGCGATGTAGGGCTTATGTGCTTGGCCTCTGAATGAGACATGACTGCCAAAAGCAGAGGAGGCAGCAGTGCCACAGGGCTGTGGAAGGCTGAAGAACCAGCTCTAGAAGAGTAAGAAGCCCTGGAATTCCAGAGGCAGGAAGACAAGGGGTAAGGGCAGTGACTAAGACCCAGTGGAAGAGTGATGAGAAGTAACCAAGGCAGGAGCAGCAAGACTATTTTTAAGAAAGGTGTGAGATCACTGGAACTCATCAGCTGTTCTCAGGCTTTTCTGACCCACTGCTCGTTTTCTGTGACACTGTGCTGCCCTGCTCTCTCACTGCAGCATAGACACTGTCATGCTCTCCCCTGTCCCATGCTTTTAGCTTGCATGTAGCCTACCATTATCTCAGCAGCTGGAACAAGTCAGATCATCCCTCAATATATGCCCCCTAAAAAATATTTCAGCCTTATTCTTCACCAAAACATTCCCAAGCAAGCCCCACTGACTGTCCCTAGCCCCATGGGCAGACACCAGCAAAGACCTTATAAGCACAGTAATGAGGGTTGGAGCTAGCGGAGGTGAACAGTTCTGGCAGTATGAAGTATGGGCCAGTAGCTAAAGAGCATCAGGACTGTGGACACTGAAGCAATCGGGACATCAGGGACTACAGATCACCACCTGGTACCCAGTTCTTCTCATTCTAGGACAGAATTACAAAGACAGTATAGCTAATCACATCAAGCAGCTTCCCATTTGGTCTAGAGTAATGGTGAATGCACTGGGCCTAAAGTTTGGAGTGAATTACTACCATTGATAGACAGTGGAAGCCTGAGAAAACATCACAACAAGGGAGTAAAGATTATGACTGAAGAACTAACATGATAGCAAGATGATACAGTCCTCTAAAGCTACAATACATCCTTGTGCATATGACTTAGAATTAGCTATCAGTCAGGGGTGGCTCACTGTTGTACAGGTGGGGTCTGGGTCATGGTGCTAAGTACAATTAGCCAAGGCCATTACTTCAGATTGAGTGCGGGAATTTTTTCTGTTGTTAAAATTACTGTTAGAGATTTTTAAAAATAAAATTTTTAAAAAACCAAACAAACAAAAAAACCCCAGGGTGTATTGAATTTATTTCACCCTGCATGCTCTACAGGATCACATCTCCCAGAAGACAACCTTTGCTGTACATCTTTCATCCACAAGCCTGGTACTGTCTAGCTGTTCTCAGATCTTCAGCAAGGTTTGTGGTGGTCCGAGGGCTGGTACCAACAGTAAAAAATGGTGCTGGGATATGATTAGAATTAAGGGTGTTAGAAAGCAAGGACATGACTACTAGGACTTAGTTGCAGGGAAGAGGGGTGAGAGAAGACAGCATTCATGGTTGTGCAGTAAAAGCACCTCTAGTCCATTCCTGGCTTCATGCATCACCTGAAGCACATGCCATGCGTGGCAGGTGCCATATAGGGAGAATAAGGAAGGGAGAGCAAGGCAGGAAGGTTGCCAGAAGGGAGAAAGGGAAATTTTCTGGGACTTCTGTGTCACTTCCAGGTACTGGCTAAACCACATAAATGAACCCACAAATAAGCTCTGTCTCTTGCAAGGAGGGGGTGAACTCACACCCATCAGAGAATGGTGACTCTCACCCTACAGGGCACTGTTGATTAAATAAATACCAGAGATGATACTCCACAGACAGTGGGCCAGCAGCAATCGAGACTGAGAATCAGAAACAAAAATCATATTAATGGACATTGCCAGAATAATGTGAAAATAATCAGATTGTTGGAAAAACACGGAGTAGAGTTTCCACATGCTAAGTGTATCTTTCTACATTTTGAAAAAGAACTTGCTTTTTAAACTATTTACTTATTTTTACACCAAGAGGCTTTAAAGCTGCCAAAAAGCAAAGCTCTGAACTAAAAAAGCATTCTAGTTCTCTACGTGAAACTGCCTGAAGTATACCCAGAATTGGCAATATGATCTTTGCTTCTGCAGAGAAAATACTGAGTCATGTTGTCAGCCCACACACATCTAACAGAAATAAAAGCAGCCCAATGATTCAAGATTCACCCACTCGTCATTTAAAGAAAACACAAGTCATTCAGTCGTGCCTCATGCTTCAGAGACCTTTAGAAAACACCCAGCGCAGGGAACATTCGCCCACGTCATGCCCACGCACCGTTTCCAGTCAGCAATGTCATTTGCAACTCGTTTACTCCCGGATCTGGACAGTGTTTGTTTCAGCATCCTTGCAGGAAGTTGCCGAGACTTAAAGGTTTCTGCAGAAAACGTGACCCGGTAGCTGCAGCCTCAGTCACCCCTTTTGTTAGCAACGCTGAAATGGTGCAACACGGCAAACCCAGCTGGAATCCCCGGAGGAGGCTGGAGAGCACCCTGTCCTGTGTTGCATAAAAAATCTGGCAAATTTAAGCCATACTTTATGTAAGATACTTCTGTACTCTTCCTTCAATGGTTAATCCTGTACCGAAGCGTTAGCGCTCCCTGCTCCGGGCTCCTCAGTCACTAAGCACACATCAGACTGGGAGGTGTTTGCACAAACATTGATATTTGGGGAATTATTCAGGATATCCTCTTCCTTTTACTCCTTTCCAAATCGTTGTCCTCTAGCAAGGGGGGGNAATCTTTTTTCCTCCTTCTGTGCTAAAAGTTGCTTGAAGTATTAACAGCTGAACCTGAATGTACAGCAGCCAGCCCAGCTCATGACGACGGAGAGGGAGACGTCACCGCACAGAGGACGCAGTTACACAATCTCTGTGGTGCTGAAAGTGGCGATGGAAACTTGTCAGGAGACCAAAGGAGGGAGCTAATTTGTGTTTTGTTTTACACAGCATGATTCTAATCAGAGTAAAAAGCACTCGGTTGTGTTTTTATGTACTACAGTGTTAAAGTAGAGACAAGTTAACAGAGCAGCTAGGAGCAGGATGCTCTTTGAGCAGCACAGTGAGAAACATTATTCAGGGAAAGGAACAGCAGACAAGTCTCCTACATCCAATTTATCAGCATTTCCTTGCTTCTTCAGGAAGACTACGTGCTATGAAGCGAGAAGCTGAGGCAACTTCATAAAAATGCTGTGATTTTCTAATTCTCTTTATAAGAAGGAGGATAACAACATTAATAAATAAATAAGAGACCTACAAAAAACTTGTGGACAAGCTTATTTGAAAACATTTTTTTCTCAGAGGTTTTGGCTGTGTTATAAAGCAAAACATCTCACTTGCAGCCAATATTTGACAGCAGTTGTGTCCAGGTTACCTCTGACACAAGATCCTCCAGCTCCAACTGCAAACAGGTGTGTTCAAATTCCTCTTTGCAACCAATTTTCTGCCTCTTAGAGAGCAGACAGCACGAAAGACTGGCAGAGCCCCTGAGCATCATGGTTCCCAACACAGGCTACCCTGCAGCAGCCCCTTTCCACACTGCAGCAGCCAACGAGTGTGAGTAGGGAGCCACGTCCTCATTCAGTCATCTCTCCCTAGCGAGACTCACAGCTCTGCCCTCTTCACAGGATAGTCAGAGTGCACCACTGCATGTGCCAACATGTGCCAGAGAGGGAGCGGGGCAGCAGGCTAACAGGAAAGTAAATATACCTTGTTTCCTTTGTAGTCCTGGTAGGCTTACTGGAAACTCAGAGGTGGGTTTTGAATTCTGGGGAGTGCTGTTGCTGGAGAAAATCCTTCATTTCAGCTGCCATCTCTTTATCCACTGTGGATAAATGCTCCTTTCCCCCCTCAGCTCAGCTCAGTTCTTCGACAGCTTAGAAAAAGGAAAAAACAAACAACTAACCAACCGACAAGCAAACAAGAAATCTACAAAACAAATCTGGGACCTTTACTTTGCTTCTTTATGCACTTTACTGAGCACGATCTAAATGCATTGTCCGGTACCCAGTTGAAGACAGAATGAATTGCATGTTAAGGTATGAAGGAAAAGCTGTCAGGCAAGCTCGTTTGTATCTTTCTACATTCAGTTCAATAAACCCTACCCACAGAGCTTTATCCCACCATTTAGCCCCTTTCCACTGTAGCCCCTGAAAGCATCACCCTCTCTGCTTTCATCTCTCCTCTGTGTTCTCATTTGACCCTCTTCTCCATGCACATTTGTCCCCCTGACTCAAACAGCTCCCCAAGGAACTCAGGCACCACGGGTGCTTGGGGACAGGGAAAAGGGAAGACAGATTTGACTGAATATGCAAACAATCCCATTTGCACCCTAGAACGTACAATCCAGGTCTTTGTCAGCATGATGGAGTATGCTCTGCTCGGTTTGTTTTCCTCCCCAGTGTTGTTATGATACATACCCTTTTCATATGAGCATTATCAAATGTTTTACCTGAATCAGCCTTTTCAAAAGAGGCTGACTGCTGCCTGGCTACTATCTGTCTACCAAGTGTTTATTTATTTTGTTTAAAAAATATATCCAATGATAAAATCCAGTGTAAAATCTGCGACTGCCATTTAAAAGGGGGGGAAAAAAAAAATCAAAGGAGAAAGACAAAAGCAACACAACAAAAGGCTTTCCCATATTTGATTTCTGATGCCACTAAGGCACTGGGTGGAAGCATTTCACTTGCATGAGCAACCCTGCTTGAACGCAACCCATTTCAGCTGGAGCCTGATGGCTCTTGCACCTGGAGGTGGTGTGTTTAGGAAGCTGCCTGCCTTACCGCCTGCCTTCCCTGCGCAGCTTCACGCTGCAGGGGCAGCACATGGTGTGCAAGAATCAGCTGGTCCCACCTCATACCACCCTGGACAGACAGACAGACACCTCGGGTGGGAAGGATGTCAGGACAAAGGCGCAAAGTGCTTTCGCAGCTCGGGTTGCGGGGGGTCGGTGTGTGGCAAACACCAGAGCGACACTGACGGGGCCCCAGGCCCGGCAGACAAAAGCCCTCTCCCTGCTCTCTCCTTTCCGTCCGCATCCGTCGTCCCCAAGACGGAAGACTCTCATGAATCAAGTCAAACACCCAGCGACAGGCTGGAGAAATCTATTAATATGCACCCGCCGCAGCACGTCGCAGCCCCTTGCCTCGCACGCCGCTCACCTGCCTGTCTCACCCCTGGCAGGCAGCGCAGAACAAAGGAGCAGGGGAGGACGGCAGCGACTGCCCCCGAAACGGAGGGAGGCAGAGGCTGGAGACAAAGGCAGTTCGTGGCCGCCATGGGTGTGAGGAATGCTGCCGCTCGCCCTATTGTCTGGCGTCCTTTGTGCTCCTCCACCCTCTCTCTCTCCAGCCGCACAGGCAGAAGTATTTGGAACAGGACAGAAACGGCTTTGTTGAGAGACGCTCTCCCATGCTAACAGCCTCCTGCTCTCACCCTGCCGTACGTGCCCGTCTGGCACACTGCTCCACACTCCTGCCCTAGAAGGCAGGTAGGGTGCCCGCTGTGCCTCCCCAAACAGCCCATCCTGGCCCAGGGCTAGACAGATGGACTCTAGGTTTGTTTCTCTGTGCCCATTGGGCACCGTGCAACCCACTCCTGAGCACCTTCTGCTCCCCCAGAAATTTGTCCCTGTGAAGATTTTGTGAGGCAGGGAGTAGTCACCTGGTCCTGTACAGGGCTGCCCTTACCCCCCCATATCACTGTTCCAGGGCTGGCAAACCTTGCTGGGCTGCATTAGGGAGTAGATCTGGCAGTATGAGCTTTGGTGTGCACTGAGTGCTCCTCACACCCCTCCTGAACCAAGGAGCAGCATAGAGGCCTTTGCCAAACCTCCACTGCTTTGCCAAGTGTTGGTCGTGCCCCCATCCCCGCCAATCAAGCCACATCTGCAGCTGCAGTATTACAGACCCCCAAGTGGGTCCTGGTGGCAGGACTCAGATTCCCTTGTCAAGGCAGAACTTTAATTGCCAAGCTCTCCCAAGGGGTTGGTCCCCAGCTGCAGCACACCACTCATCTCTCCTCCCATCACCACTCTACAGAGGCATTGGAAGGAGCAGGACAGAGAGAAGAAAAGGAAAGCCAATCCCCTCCAGCATAGGAAGCAGGGTGACCCTGCAACACCTGTGCCACCAGCCAAGAGACTACAGCTTTGCCTGGCCTCACAGCAGCCATAGCATGTGGGACAGCTGCAAGGAGTGACCCATGGAGAGGTAACACTTTAGGAAACAACACACTGGCTCAAGCAGTCTCTGCCCTGGCCACCCTTGGCTGTCTTGTACCTCTATGCTGGAACTGTTCACACAAGAGATCTTAGACACATGGGAACAACTGCCAGGTGGGTCTCATTTGGACAATATGGCAAATGGGATGTAAGCAAAGAAAGACAGATAAGGTCCAAACCCAAGGACAAAGGTTGCTCCTGAGGGATGGCACCTGGAACCATGAAAAAGCCCTAGCACATGCCTGCTCCAGTGCCAGGACAGCAGTGATGGTCACTCTGACATAGAACAAAAAGGTCTGGGAAAGAGTACCAGGAAGCTTACTGTACAGAGGCTGCTGCTGGAGCCTGGAGGGTATCTGGAAGAGTCTGGGTTGATAAGGAGGCAGCTGTATACATGCAACATTTTTGTGCTGGGAAAGCAGTTTCTGACATTTTCTGATGTTAAGGACTGTACATTAAAGAGGAAGGCTCTATCCACATCTCTTTTATTCTTCCTATTTTTTATTATATTTTCCATATTTTAAATAACTGTTAAGCAATTGTTACCCAAAAAAACTCCTATAACCATCAACAAGGAGGTCTCAAAACAAACATTAAAAGCAAGTTTTTATTAATGGAAAGTGTAAATTTCCTGCTTTTAAAAAGGCCTAGAAACTATGATATCTAAACATCATTGCTTCTCTCTGTAAGTTTTGTTATTCACAGTGAAGCTTCAGCTGCTTTTGTAAGGAATACTTGTGCTTTAGAAGCAGGAGTCAGACTGAGATCAGTGGACAGGAGATTCCCAGCAACATCTAAAGGGGAACAAGCAAAGCAATTATTCCCAAAGCCTCCAACTAAGAGGAGAGTTTTTGAGGGTAGATAAGGAAAAGAGCCAGATAAAGCAAAAGGTCTTCATCTTGGAATGTACAAGAAAAGGGGGAAAGGCACAGAACAGGGAGCAGTTTGGTGGCAGAGCTCCCAGCTTCTCTTGTCCATGCTGCTTCTATGACACCTCTTTGCTTCTCTGGGCAAATGGGGACACTTCATCTCTGCTCCCTGGGCCTGCACCAAGCTGATGTACTTGCACAGTTGCATTTCAGCAGTGCAGAGCTGAACTAGCATGACTGCAAGAGCCATTTTGGCATCCAAGCTGGAGAGGCTGCCTAAGTTGATGAAGATGATGGAAACAGAACAAGGTGTAATGAGGTGCCTCTTACTGAAAAGCAGGGAACTTCCCCCAGGCATCCCTCAGGTCCTGAAGAGTGCTCATGTCAGTTTGTAACTTATTAACACAAACACTTGCATGATCAAAGTTCAGCAGGTGTTCAGTTGCTCTTCTGGAACATCAGACTTGAAAAGCACATTGCACGGGTCCCAGAGGAATAAGAGACACATCCAGAGGAAGCATTCCCTGTTTCATCTACCCAGAGATCTCCACTGGATCGCTATACATTGGCATCGTGATATAGTGCTCATTCACTACCCAGTGCCTGAGGAGCCAGATCTGCTCACCTCCATCAGGTTGTGTCTCCCTCCTCCTCTCATGACAAAACAGCTTTGTACCCCAGTGAAGCCTGAAAATTCGCAGGAAATTCTGCACTGAGAAAGCAGATTTATTTGCTTCCTAGTGAGATGAGTGGCTCTATCGGCACACATGCTGCATGTTTTAAGTGTCTCCCCTGCAGCTGGAACTTAACTCTAAATTATGCCTCCAGTGCCCTAATTTAAAGAAGTACTCAATAGACTGTGTCACTTGGAAAATTAATCGTGTTGCTGCTGGACAAGCATGTATGGGAAATGGAGTCTGCATTACATCTCGGCATTAGATGAGAGCAGCAGGGCTGTTTCTCCCCGGGGCAGGAATCACAGGCAATGGGACTATTTCCCACAGCCAGTCTCCTGTCAGGCCACTGAGCCCAAATAAAATAGGTCACCTCCAAAGAAAACTCCAAGATGACAGGGGTGATTGTCTATCTGCTGCCCGCTGTGCTGAGTGCTGCTCCCAAGAAGCCATTCCTTTGGAAACAGAGGAGAAAGGAGAGTGGCACCGGCAGACATAGACCATGGGCAGAAAGCCTGCCCTACTGGGGGCAGCGAAGCTGCAAGAAGGGCATGGGGAAAGGAGGTGCTAATAGGAGCATCTCTTCTATGGAGAAAGGCTGAGAGAGTTAGAGTTGTTCAGCCTGTAGAAGAAAAGACTCAAGAGAGACCTTACTGAAGGAGAAATTGAAGGAGGCCTAGAAGAAAGACAGGGACAATCTTCATAGCGAGGCTTGTTGCGACAAGATAAGAGGTAATGGCTTAAAACTAAAAGAGGGGAGATTTAGACTACATAGAAGGAAGATATCTTTTACAATGAGGGGAGTGAAACACTGGAACATGTTTCCCAGAGAGGTGGTAGAAGCTTTATCTCTGGAAACCTTCAATGTCAGGCTGGATGAGGCTCTGAGCAACCTGCTGTAAGTGAAGATGCTCCTGCAGAAGGGTTATGCTAGATGACTTGTGAAGGTCACTTCCAACCCAAATAATTCAGTTATTCTGATGAACCAAAGCAGAGGAAGGAAAGGGTCGATGACTGATGAAACCTGGGAGAGAAGTGCTGATGGATGGAGCTGTAACTAAAGTCTTTCAAACGGCACTAGGCATGACAATACAAGAAAAATCAAATTCAGTCACTGAGCAGGTTAAGAACATCCAAGTAAAGTGACTGGAAGCTTTCCTCACTTTTGAGCATTTTACTGGAGTGATCAGGGATTCATCAACCACTTCTGACACCGATTGCAAACATGCAACTGTTGCTGAATCTGACTGACAAAGAACCGCTATTTTAGCCCCATTAGAATGTTCATTGTCGTTCAGATGGTACCGCGCCTATTGCCCAACAGGCAAGGACGCTTCACCTGCCTCAAGGGTCTGAGGGGAATGAAGTTCAGAAATTATTTATTTCTGTGTATTATTAAAAGGCAGCACTAAAAATTCACCACACTTTCAAGCATACTTCATGTCTGGTCAGAGAAAGGAATCCTCACACCTGCAATCCCTCACACTTACAGAAGCAAATACAATTAAGGAATTAAGTTTTACTTCTGCAAGCACTTACCAGAAGAAATGGCACATTTTGCCCCCCACAAAGCTGCACTGACAAGGTTCCCTGCTTCTTAGTGACTGAGGAGGAGGGAAAGTGAAACCGTGACCACAAAGAGGAACCTGGTCTCTGGGGAATAGACAAAGAGGATGCTGTTAAACAGTTCAGGAAACACTATGGGAAAAATAGGGGCAGCCAGAAGCTTTGAAAGTTTTGATTTCTACATGATAATGAATTGCCTGTTCTAAGTAGAGGAGAAAGCCTGCAAGCCCTCTCTCTTGGAGAGGTTTCTCCTAGTTCAGTACTGCAAAAGGCTATAAAGAAGGGGATGCTCTTGGCTGGGTTAACTTACAAGGTAAAAGTGATTTATTTATTTTTATTTTTCCAGAGGCATTAAACTAGACTCATAGCCTTGCCTCTCCGGGCTTGATAAAGACTGTTGTTTGAAACTCTCCTTCTCACTGCTGAGCCCAGGACCACCCTGGCAACTGGGGAATTGCCCAAGTAGCATCTTTGCGATAGAAGTTCGATACTTCGGAATCCCTTTTCATCCAGGCTGCTTAAGCTTTGGATCTGCTTTTGTTAAAGTCTTCTTACTTTAATTAAGACAGTCTTCACTGAAATGCAGTACCCTGCCCCTTTGGTTATCATTAGCATGTGCCTGCTGAGATTACCACCCAGCCTTCAACATACAGCAAAGCTGAACTCAGTAGTTCTCCAGAGGTGATAAAAACCCTTTAAATGGATCATACTCTTAGCAAATTTAGGATCCAAAATAACCCTGAGAAACTCAAGTTCTGGTCCCACAGGAAACTCATGAAGCACTGGAAAGGGAGTGCAAAGCTCTGCCATGGGGAGGAATAACACAAGGCATCACCACAGGCTGGGACCAGGCTGGCAAGTAGTCACCTGGCTGAAGAGGACCCATGAGTTTGTGGCATGCCAAGCTGTGTAGGAGTTAGCAGCATGCCTTCATCACAAACTCCACAAACTGCATGGTGGGTAGTGTCAGGGACAATGTGGCAAACAGGCTAAGAGGAGGTGGTAATTCAACACTGCTAAGTTCCACTGCACATGGAACTGAGCTGGAAGAGTAGGCTTTGTGAAGATATCTTTTCTTTTCCATTACTGAGGGAGAAAAAAAAAACAAAAACAAAAACACCAAACCTCAGGATTGACAATTTCCCTCCAGTTCCCATGCCTTTATAAATGACCCCTTATCAGTACACTTAGGATGTGTATCTGAGAAAGCAATGTCCTCTTTTGAAGAGAAGTTTATTGTAGGAAGAAGACTTGAAGAATGGAATAAAGCTCTGTGCTGTCCATGGAGCAAGGCAAGAACTTCCAGCAGCCTCCCTGCCAGCAGGACATAAGGAAAAGACAGATGGGCGGAGCGAGAAATCAAACAAATTGCTGACAACCTTCCTGCCCTCCTGCAACCCTAGAGCATCATGGCAAGATTTATTTGAGACAGCAATGGACTAATAGGTGGTTTGGACAAGATAAGGTAGAGATCAAATAGGAGAAAATACAGCTGTACGGAACTGGCTGTGAAATCCTTGATCCCCTTTGGAGAAGTGCATTGCTTTTAGCCACCGGGAGCCAGCCACCAGTGCAAACCCAGTAGGTAAACAGGCACAGGCAGTGTTTGCAGCAGGAAGCTTAACCAGAAAGGAATTTTATCTGCCCAGAGCAGGCCCCTGCCTGAGGCAGCCTGGAGACCGATCTAGCAATCAAACACTGACACCACTTAAGGTCTAACCTGCTCACATACCTACTGCTTCTCTGCTCTTACAGGTGCTTTGCTGGCTAGGGGCTGGTTTTCCTTGCTGTGAACAGAGACTCATGTGCGTTGACCAAAAAATCAGTGGTCAGCAACATCTGTTAAAGGCAACTGCTGCCCAAATAGCACCATCAAGCATTTGGCTTGACCAGGCTGACAATATTACGATTAAAGTAGGCAAGACCCCCTGCTTAATCCAAGGGGAACAGCCCTCAGCTCAATAGTTTTGGTGCTTCCACTCAGCCTATGACTCAGTTGTTTGACTGGTGGTCATGCAATTTTAGTCCCTTCTCTCTTCTCACCTCCTATCCCTCTGTGAGCCCATTGTCCCTCCAGCAGAGGAGGTTTATTTCTGGTGATCATCAACACTTCTCCACATGACCTGCAGGCACCAGAACCGATGAGCAGCAAGATAGCTAAGCCTAATCCCCACATGCTAGGTGGGTTTTTCTCATCCAATTCCTTTCCTTTTACAGCCTAAGACTCAGACCAGATCTCAGCCTCCATCTGCAATCTGGTATTATGATCTGAAGCATAATATTTCTTTATGAGCAAATTATCACTGAGACGTCAATGTGCTATTGACCTTTTAAAAAAACAAGTGTTTAGTATTTTTATTTCTTTCTCTTTCACAGTTTACAGCTCCTATAAATCCAGTGATGAGCTCTGACACTGAGTCCTGATCTGATCTGTCAGGATGAAGAAAGAGGCAGGAGGAAGGAGCAGTGACTGAGTCTTTAAGCAAAGGACTTCTGCTCCCTGATGTAAGTGTCTTTCAGGGGAAGCAGGATGCTGGATGCTGCCCATCTGAAGTGATGCTAACATTGTGCCAACACTTTCTTCTCTGACTTAAAAAAAAAAAAAAAAAAAAAAAAAAAAAAAAAAACCAAACAAACTTCTATGTCACACCATCCACTTGTAAAATGTGAAAGAAACACTTTTCTCTCTCACAGGAGCGAGAACAGTATTAAATCCATTAGCATTCACATGTGCCATCGGTACAGGAATTAGAGCTACAGAGGGGATGGGCACAAGCAAAGCACTGCCACTGCACACTGGCAAACCAGTCATGCCTTTGCAATAATCAGATTTGGCCCGAAGTATGAATGAACAAGAAGAATTGCCTTGTAGCAAATGGCAGATGCTCCTATGGTTAGAAGACTACTTCAGAGTCACAGGCTTGTGCTGAACTCCCAAGTCTCCCAACTCAAAGACGAAATTTTCAAGGACATCTAATCATTCAGAGATACTCCAAAGGCCAGGGTAAGAAGCATCCCAGCAAGGAACTTGTCAGGGAGACCTCCTCTCTTATATCTCAATGCTTCCAAATACTATTAAAATCATCTGCTCTCTAGGCAGACCTACTCTCCGTGAGGGAAATAGAATGCACAGCCCTTCATTTCCTCTGCCCCTTACCACCTGTTTTGTGCACTTGACCTCTAAATACTTCAGGGCAGAAACTATCCCACACACACCTATGCACATGCTTAACACCTTGCCAAGGGGGCCACCACCCTCACAAAGACCTTAAGGCTCAAACGACAAATAATACTGCATGGACTTTGTAGGATTGGGCTTGCAGGGCTCTTCACTGGTGGTGGTGGTTTTAGTGCTAGCTGAACTGCTTTATTCATCAGAAAGAGGTAGTCTTTCTCCCCTTGTATTCAATGCTGGTTTGCTAGGGGAGACAGTGGTGCAAATACTGTATCCTCCAATGCTAGGAAAATAGGAATACAGGCAGCTTACTGATGTTTCAAGGGAAGGTGTGTGCAGAACAGGGCAAGAGGACTTCTGCAAGGACAGACCCTGACATTTGTTCCACTGGTTCACAGAAACCCAGGAGGTGACATAACCTGTTGTGGCAACCCTTGAATACTCCTATGGTCTTAATCCTTCCTGTGGCATTTGCAAAGCAGCTGAAACCACCACCAGGCATTTGAGGTCCTGTGGCCGTTTTGCCCACTGAAACAAAAAGCAATGCCAATTGCTGCACTGCTTTTGAGTGGCTCAGCCTTCGCCACTGGTCCTGCACTCATCCATGAAGAATTTTTCCTGCTACCAAAGGCTGTATGAGGCAGCTGTTGCTACCACCCTCAGCAGGCACCCGCCTTCTTAGTGGGAGCTGGGACCTCCAGCTGCACACCCAGGCTTCTGTGAAAGCCGTAAGAGTGCTACTGACTGGGTAGCCAAGTGCCAGTCACAGAAGTGGGGGGGAAAGGAGTGGGATGTCTTTATGTCATATACACTTTTCCAACATTTAAATGCATACCAGAGCCTCAGCCCTTCCCATAACCTGCACACAGGACGATAAGACAAACAAAGGGAAGAAGTAAACTTAGCATGGGTAAATTCAGATTATAACAGAGCTGGCAAAAGACAGGTGGTGGCCCTGGTCAGAATCTGAGGCATATGTTGTGCACCTGGCCCTGCCATCCAATTTGGTCCCATTCCACAATGGGGCAAATGATCTGGCTTCCACCTGACACCAAGGAAGCAGAGGGGAACATGGTCCAAAGCACCCTTGCACATGGACTCAAAGCATCTGGGAACCTCTAATCCACACAGAGGGCACACTGAATTTGAGGAGGATGAGGGGAGTGGCAATTTCAGTCCCTTCTCAGAGTTTGCAGTGATCTTCAGAATGCACTACATTTGTGGCTGGGAAAGGGAAGGATGTGAGGCAGCTTCAGGGAGGGGGAATCTCAAAGAGTGTGGCCCTTTACTTGGGCTCTCAGGCAGCACCCTTGGAAAGACATGGTTGCCATTTCTCCTTTGTCAGTGGGCCAGGTCTGTGCCCTGAACTCCCACTCAGATGATAACCAGGGAGAAACCCCGGATAGTTTGCCCCAGGTAGAACAACTGAGACAAGCAGCTAACCACAAAGGACTGACTGTTGACATTACACCAGACAAGTTGTTCCACTAGAACGGAGATTAGGTGATCTGTAGCAAGAAGTAACAGCAGAAGGGCATCCATCCATCCACCCATTGTCTGAGTGCCCACAGTCATTGGTACAGGACTCAGCACAACTACTAGAGCTAGGCTGTGAATTAAGGATTCCCAGTTGGAGACCATAGGCAAGACAGAGCCCAGCCAGTGGCTCACCTCCATTGTTGGGGCTATCACTGCAATTAACAGGATTAGCAGAGAGAAAGTAAGGCTCCCAAGCTGGCAAGGAATAGACTAAGTGTATAAGAACTTCAGGTAATGCTTCTAAGTGAGTTCTGAGCATTAAAGAGTCTCTTCAACATCAACAAGAATCCAGTATTTTAAAACAAAAAAACAAAACCCAAGAAAACCACACACACAAACCCCACAAATAAAAACCCCCAAAAACAAACCAAAGCACCAAAGAAAGAAATAAAAAGTAGCAAGAATTCATTTTCTTCCCCAGGAAAACTTGTGCTGCCTAGAGCAATTCTCAAATACAGACACCAGTCTGTGCTCTTCCTGGAAGTAGGCTGTAAAGCTAACAACTGTTGCACTATTAAAGTGTCAAATAAGCCAAGCAGAAGCACCAGTGAGACTTCCGGAACTTCAATACACTCTGGGATCACTTGGGCACATCAAGTTTTACTCTGAAGTTATCAAGATCTAGGAGTGTTAAGGGCAGAGGTAAACATGACCAGGATTTGCTCTGCCCTGCTCCAGGTACTGCAATTGATCTTTGTGAACAGGGCAAGCAGGAAGTAGTGGTACCCCTTCAGAAAGTCACCTAGTCTCTTCTGCAAAAGACTTCAAGGAAATGCAAAATTCACTGCATGCCCACAAAAGTTGCACAGCTACTTGCAGTGCTGGAAATGTGCATCTCCTTTCCAATGCAATGTTTACCTCCTTTTGCCCTCCAGTCATTGAGTTGTTCTGTGGTTGCTCTTCACAGACATCTTGCCCCTAGGTGGGTGCCAGCAGCCTAGAGGCCCACATCACCCATAGTCCACCTCTCCCCACCCCTGAGTGAAGGAACACATGAGGAGAGAACAAAAAGGTGAACTAAAGCCAATATAAACCACAGGGAAAATGTGAGGAGGCAGGATGTCATTACCAGAGCTGGAATTTGGCCTGGGTGCCATGGAGATGAAACACAGCAGATGGTTAAGGTGTACACGGGAAGCAGGCGTGCAGCACCTGACTGGAGATTTAAGACCAATTAATACAACAAAAGGGAAACTTGACAAGGAAGCCAGAGACCTACAAAATGAATAAGTGAACCATGAAAAGGGGAGACTATTCCATTAAAAAACAAAAAAAAAAAAAAGCAAAAAAAAAAAAAAAAAAAAAAAAAAAGCAGCAGAGTATACAATACCTACAGGGCTGTGAATAAACTGAAGTTGGAACAGATGGAGACAGAAACAAACCACCGTGTGTATCAGTTGGCTACCAAGTAAAAGAGCCAGTGTGGGGAAGAGCTTCCCTGCAATTCATGGGGAGAACAATTGGCTCTAGGTCTGCAGCACCCCTTTCCTGAGGTGCTTAATGTCCTTAGTATGGCTTAATTTAAGGCTCAGAAGCTACAGGACTTTAAAATACAGTATCTTAACAAACAACCAGGGAAGCATATTCTTTTAAATAATAAACCACGTGTCTCTAATTAAAAGAGCCAATACACTACACAGCAGAGACAGGAGCCTTCCCTAGCAGCCTGTCATGTGGAAACAAACCCTGGCTCCGTGGCTGTGCTTCAAACCCAATCTAAAACATAGACCAGGGGATGACAAACAAGAGTTTTCCAATGGATGACAACTGTCCCGACCTGGCTGTGGTCACAGCCACCGGGCAAACATTGTGGTAAACGCTGGAGGCACATAGGTGCCCTTTATGTTTGCAGGCACGAGTAGCTTTGGACACGAAAGTTCCCACTGAATTTTACCCGATTGCCTGTGAACTAAAGCTCTCACCAGGTTAGGGATGAGAAAACAAGCAAGATGAGACACCCACCACGGGAATAGGAGCAGGCAGATATTAATGGGGTGCAATTAAGCGCAATGGGAGACACATCTTGCTATGAGGGCATTTTAAATCCCAAGCATGAAGAAGAGAAGGCAAGTGGCCCAAGGAGCATGAGGCACTGGCTTGCCCTCAATGCAAGGGTAGCACTGGCACTGCAGGAAAGCAGAGTCCAGGCAGCAGTATCCCCTTCCTCAGCCAGGCTGACAGGAACAGGCACTCAACTTTCCCTCCAGGTCTTCAAACACCAGGCTGTCCCGCCACTGTATCTGCAATGTAAATCCCAAAGATAAACAAGTCCAGCTCTACAGACAACTTTTATCACCTGCTTTAAAGGCAGACAGCTTGGGGCTAAGCTTCCTGAGAATCAGCCCCCACCCATGGCAAGCTCAGCCTGGAAGTGACAAGCTTTTCACAGCACTAAATTCTGCCTTGAAGCCAGCTGGCCAAAACTTTACTGGCTTCAAAGCAAGGGAGCTTTTGCTCCCTCGAAACCCTGTCGACAAAAGCCTTCCTTTTCATAGAATCATAGGATACCGGGTTGGAAAGGACCTAAAGGATCACCTGGCTCAACCTTTCTTAGCAAAAGCACTGTCTAGGCAAGATGGGCCAGCACCCTGTCCAGCTGAAGCTTGGAAGTGCCTGTCCTCTGGGTAGACCCTGGAGCTCAGCTGGTTTCTACAATAGTAGGCATGCTCACCCATCTGCTGCTCTGCTCCTTGTAGCACTAAGAAGACTCCAGCACGTTTCATCATCACCACAACTAACTATAAATCAATAATGCCTGAGAGGCAGCACCTGCGATGAGCCCAAGTACAGGCACAAGCTATAAAAAAACCTCCCCTTCATCTCTACCCCCACCTGATTCTTTTTGTGGCTTTAAGCAAATCACATAACTTTTCCTCTTTAGTTTCTGCACCTGGGAGAGAGTAATATTTACCTACTCTAGAAGGGTGTTGAGAAGATTAGTTAATGTTTGCCCAGAATTTTAAAGGATAAAATATTCTGTATTAATTAGCTGCTGAAAAGACTGATATGTGTGACTCCTATTTGCTCCAATGGAAGATTTTTGCTCGATTTGGGCTCTGCTGCTTCAGAAAAGTAGAAGCAAGATGATGTGATTTTAACATTTCCAAAAGTGCCTGCAGCATGTGCTGTAAACTCCCTTCTCTTTTGACTACCGACAGTCTCCTGCTCTGCTGCCTGTGTTGCCGAGGTGCACCTGCACCTGTTAAACAGTAAAGCAGCCCAAACTGGGGCCTTGCCAACAGTGCTGGGTAATCCCCTTGGAGGGGTCCCTCTGCAGGTCCCTACGGCAGGGAGCTGGCCTCACCCGCAGGATGTCCTGTCACCGATTAAAAGCAGGCATTCCCTTCTGCTTACTACTGTGGCCAGCAGGTCAAGAGAGGTGATTCTACCTGTCTATTCCATTCTGGTGGGACTGCTGGACTCCTCAGCACAAGGCAGACGTGAACCTGTTGGAGCAGTCTGGAGGACAGCCACAAAAAAAAGTGATCAGAGGGATGGAATGCTGCTTTAGTGAAGAAAATCTGACAGAGTTGGAGTTGTTCGGCTTGGAGAAGGCTCTGTAGAGACCTTATTGTGGCATTTCAGCACTTAAAGGTGGGCTAGAAGAAAGATGGGAATAGTCTTTTAGCAAGGCCTTTTGTAACAGGACAAGGAGTTTAAAACTAAGAGGGGAGAATTATGCTAGATATAAGGGAGACACTTTTTACAATGACAGTGGTGAAACACTGGCACAGATTGTCCAGAGAGGTGGCAGAAGCGCCACTGCTGAAACATTCAAGGTCGAACTGAATGGAACTCTAAGCCATCAGATACAGTTGAAGATGTCCCTGCTTACTGCAGGGGGATGGGGTGTCAGACTACATGACCTATATGGGTCCCTTTCAACCCACATCGTTCTATGATTCTATGAGTCTACCTATGATCAACCAACCTTGCCTAGCTCTTATTTGAAAGACAGGAATCCACACAAGTTTGTTTTTGCCCTGCTGGCTGTGAGCTGCAGGTGGCATCTGTGCAGCACTGTGGGTTACTGAAGGTCCCAGGGGGGTGTGCTTGGCATATGGGCATCCTTTGTGTTTGGCTGTGCCACTGTTCAGGTTGTGTCCTATGTGACTTGGCACTGGTCAGAAAAGTAAGTGACAAGAACAGGGCTCCAGCAGAGCACCTGGCAGCATGCTTTTCAACCCAGTACACTTGCAAGTGCCACTGTGTTCCATTGGTGTTCCCTCCCTGTGTGCTGGGCATCTTGTTTTGGAGGACAAAGACAGTGAGATGCCACCTCTATGTACCATTGCACCCCTAGGCTCATGTTCCTCTGCAGTTTCTCACCAGAGCGTGCCTCAGTGCTAGCATGCCACATGTGATGGGTGCCCACACCACTGCACGTGGGAACTCCACGCTCACAGACAGCAAGTGGAAATACCAACAGCCCTCGTGGGCTCCCAGGACAGCACAAGCCTAGCAAAGAGCCTGGCTTTGCCCTGTGGTGTCTGCAGGCTGTGGTCCTGGCAACCAGTGAGCTCCCACTTCTGGCAAACCCTGCAGCTGTGATAGACGCACCTCTGTACATCCTCAAGAGCAGCCCAGCAGCCCTGAGCCCCACAGCAGTGAGGAGGAGTGACAGGGTACTCACAGGGCCTGCCAGAAAGGGATTTAAATTTAACTGCTGGTTTACTGCCTGCCGGCAGAGGTATATGGCTGTACAATAAGAGAAAGGCTGGGGGAACGTGTTTGAAAATCAGGCTAACACACCCCCAGACTCATGAGAATAAAGCACCACCAAAGCAGCCCCCCACTGGCCCCAGTTTTGGGAAGGGGAAGCAGTTTCGAAGCCTGAGAACAATAGGACGACATTTCCCTCCTTTCTCTTGGCAAAGGTAAAAGACCTCCCTGCGGAGGTGTCCACACCAGGGAAGCTGTCGAGTGAGAAGCCCCGGGCCAATAAAGCTTCCCTTTGTGCCTTCAAACACCACGTCCGATGCACCTCCCGGCCTCCACAGCTCCTGCCTGCTGCCGGCACTGGTGAATCTCAGCCCTTTCAAATCCCAAGCCAGAGGCACCGAGGTGGCCGTGCTGGCGCGGAGGGCTGCCCGCCACCCCGAACCGTGCGCTCCCCTCTGCCCTCACTGCTCCCTGCTTCTCCCACGATAGCAAGCAGAGGCCGAGGCACTGGCGCCGGCTGCGGAGCAAAATCAGAAGCACAGACTGAAACATGACTAATTCCTAACACATCACAGCCTGCGAGTCATGTTGTTTGTGAGCCTAAATCGCTCACTGCTGCTTTCATACCAGCTTGTTTCAAGGGTGAGTAAGCAGACGGTGGCAGACATGACTTTTATTATTCCCAGAGCTTTGAAGTTGTACCATTGCACTGCGGTTAGCTGACTGCATCAGCCGTTTGTAGTGGCACATTTCGAAGAACTCAGCAACGAGGCAGAGGTAGCCAGATCGAGCTGAGCTGGAGCTCAGCATAGTCCACCGAGGGTATTTCATGGCGATTCATTAGTTGCCCGCCCTCTATTATTCACTGGGCTTATCCAGTCATTTTATTTCAATATTCTTGACGACTTCCAAAACGTCCCTTTCAAGAACAGAGACTGAGGGCAACAAAACCGGCTTCAACTTGTAACTGAAGCCCCTTCCTGTTAAATTAAGAGCGAGCGCGCAAGTTAAAGCGGATTTTGTGATGAATATCCTCAAAGACTAAACAACAGCGCTTGAAGAGGGAGAAACATGGAAGAGCTGTTTGAGTTGCAGCGGTGTGAACATTTCATGCATTTATACATGTGTATGACATACCCATACATATGCAAAAGGGTAAACAGAAACATGCATCTATTAGATGAGAGAGTGAAACTTCCTGCATTTTTGAGTGACTCATTTAAAACAGCTTATTACATAGATATTTTTCTAGATTTTAAAAAAACATAGAACTCGCACACATTTTAGAGAGAGAATTGTGTGCTTTATTTCCATCCCAGGTTAATATGCTTTTTTTTTTGCTGCTGCTCCAGAATTCCACATTTCTCATCTACATTTGGACATTTAACCACTTCTGACTTAAACAACTGATCATCAAGAAGACTCTTTGCATAGTATGAACCAGCACAATATTTTTAGCAGCAAAACCCATGTCAGCTTTGGCACAAATATGAAACTTTAATCAACTGAAGCCACTTCTCCAGGAGAAGGGGATAACACAAACACCAAAGTCTAAGCAAAAGCACTGGAAAGCAATTGTAGGGTTGTTCACACAGACCAGTCCAAATTCTACTTTAGTGCCAAAAGTTTGGTGCTTCAGATAAATCACTCTTTCCCCTTGAAAGAGGCTGATTGCATTTATGGCTCGTTTCAGAGTCCAAGGACCCAAGCTGAGATGAAAGGCCAGGGGCAGCGCATGGCAATGCCCCACGTCCAGCACAATGAAGGGCGAAGGTGCTGGCGGCAGGGAAAGGAACTGCCAGATTCGGTTCCCGGCAGCACTCAGCCCTCTTGGGTAACCTCATATGCGTCATTTAGCCTCCTGCTGACTCAGTTCCTCATTCGTACTGTGGAAATAACACCACTTCTTTATTTCGTAGGAGTTTTGGGCAGATAGGCATCTTTTCATTCGCTATCTGAACGCACTGAAGAAGTGCAACTAAAACAGAGATCAGTTGTCATCTAAAGAAAGGACAGGAACAAGAGCTGGGAGGGAAGAATGAGATGTATGGAACAAAGGTGGGGAGCTGATTTATCCCCTCAGGACGGTTCAGAATGAGAGCCCTGGCTCCCCATACAGCATGGAGAAGTCTAGAGACTGAACAATTTCCTCAGAGGTAAGCCTTCTTTTGACAATGCAATTCCTCTTCTGCAACTTGGCCAAGAGCTGAAGCACAGGAGAGATTCAGATCCTGGGTTCAGATCCTGACTGGGCTCCTGCTCCCTGGGAGATCCTTGGGTCTCTGCAGAGGCTCCACAGCACCTTCATCTCCTGGTTGTGAGCTGCGCAGCTCTCATATCCCTCCTGGGAATTGCTCCATCATATGGAAGGAAGACAAAACATGGCTCTTCTCCCCATAAATCTAGTGCACCTCTGCAGTACCCCCTTAAAGGCAGGAGATGCCACCTGAATCCTTTTTGGATGGACATTCAAACCCCCTGGCATTGCCAGACTTTTGAAATTACATAGTAGTTTGACTTGACAAGTGTCTGAATGACCTACATTCTTCTAACTGCAAAGTGGGTGCAAGGTCAAGTCCCAGCCCTGTCACTCCAGCAAGGTCAGATAGCTCTGCACCTGGCACTCAGGGCAAGTGTGCTCTGCATCACCACCCCATAATGCAAACGTGGTAACTACACAGAGGGGTGTGCCCGGCCTGATGAGATTTTAAGAGAAGTGACCTCACAGCTCCATCCCTGGGATGAACATTTTGCTCCAGGCGCAGTGTGGCTGACCACAGCTCCCCTCTATCCTCAGCACATTTTGGTGAGGGAGCCAAGGGAGGTAACAATAGTTCTGTCTTTCCACAGAAGACAAAGCTGCAGAAGACACTGATTCCCATGGCAACGAAGGCAGAGAAGTGGTGTCCCAAGATGTGATTTGCTGTCACCATACCCACCTCGTGGCAGATAAGGACAAGTGAGAGCTCTGAAAGGAACTGTTTCCATGGGACCCTTCCCAGCAAGCCCACGCGATGACAACCCAACCATCAGCCACAGCTTTCAGTGTCAAACAGGTCTGACTGGTAGAAGGCAGCACTGCTTCCCGTAGCAAGCGCTGCCTATGCCTCATCATCTTGTGAGGGAGGAACAGTGCCCTCCTCGTTCCCTTCAGAACCTGCCTAACCCCAAACAAGCCACACTGCTGCTTGCTAATCCACTTACCCAGGCAATTACACTAGGACAGCAGTCTGCAGAGAGCTGTGCTCAACTTCTCAGCTAAACATCATCCTGGGTTTTTTTAATCCATAGAGTGCTATCTTAAGCTAAGTTGAAAGCTGCTCACAGAGCACACATTTATGCTTTGGTAGTGCGTGCTATGTTAGAACATTTCCTTCTGACACTTTAATTTATCATACTTCTCCCCTCCCAACCCTGCCCCTTCAGTTCCTCAGGGAAAGTTCGTGAATTTATGCAGGAACAAAGTCACCTTGAGCTTTAATCCACACCCTAGCAGAAGGAATACGTCTGTCGGCAATCACATCCACCCACTCTGCAACTGTATTACAATGCTCACTTTGTTAACACAGAAAATACTGGTTCCTTTTCTAGTCTTGGAGACCAGCTACCACAAAGAAAGTGGACTGGGGACAGAAGAGGGAAGAGCCTGGCCCTGTGCATTTGAGGCTGAATGGATAAAATGAGGTGAAACAATGGAATTAGAAAGGAAAGAGCAAGTCAGGCAAACAGAGTCCTTGTCTTGTGATAAACCCTCCAAAACAACTCCCTGCTCCCCCTTGTGAGAAGTGAAGACAGCTGAGAAAACTGTGATCAACGAAGTTGCAGAAAACAGGCAAAGATCCTCCTCCAACTGATAGCAAAACCAGTGTCAAAGGCAAGTATCAAAGTACAGTAGAACCAGGCACATTAAGCATCTGATTTCACCATCTGAGAGCAAAGGCCAGAGTACCTCAGAACCAGGGTGGCACCCAGCTGCTGAGGTCATATTCCATGTTCCCCTAACACCTTTCTCCTTCCCTCAAGGAAACCAGCCCTGATGCTGCCTGAGCACACAGAACAAAGATGGGGTTTAAGAACAGGCCCAAGAGCTACAGTAGACCCAAACAGCATCGTAGATGTGCACAAAACCAAAGCTAAGCAGCAAAATGCCACCTCCAGGAAGGAGTCTGCCAGCCCTGCACACACTCACCTGACATTTCAGAGGTGTAGTAATAAAAAAATGGTGAATTAGTGCACCCCTCTGACAGACGTGCACTAATTCAGCTGATGCTGTTGCAGGCAGGGCTTCCACCTTTGCATCTGTCCTCACATTAACAGCTCCTTGCACTCAATAGCAGAAACCATAGTCACCTGTTTTCATCTGTCCTACTTGTTGCCATGCCTTGGTAAACAGTCCTGGGATAAACTGCCTTCTGAATGGAAGAAATTAAATGTTAATATCGCCCAGAAGACACAAGAGTTACAGTAGAAAGCAAGGATGCTGAAGAGGAGGTGAATGAGTAGTTGAGGCAGTCTGGATGAAGCTGCCTCTTGATTAGTCCTGTCCTTCTGGTGAGCAGCACAACCAGCTATTACCTAATTGCTTTGTCATCTTTGGCACTCACTGCAGGCAGACACCAACTTTTGTCAGCCCAACGCTGCTTTTCTCTGCCCTGCACCCCAGAGCAGATGAGAGATTGCTTGAAACTGGTCCTGCCTGACAAACAGGAGTGAGGGTGTGGGTCTGTGAGCGTAGGAGTTCTCTGACCTAGCGCTGGAATTGAGAAGCCCACAGAAACCAGGCCCATCCTCAATCCCCAATACTTTGCTTACCACATTATGAGAAAAGATTTAAACAGAGTAACCTCATCCTTATCTGCTGTCATTCTAGCACGCTCTGGATTATATTGTTACTTGTGACCCACAAGAACAATAGGTGGTGGCGTAGGGATTTCCTATGCCTCACAACAGAGCAGTATCTCCAACCAACGCAGACCTCACCAGTTCACCTAGAGGTCATCAACTGCCATCTGTTGCTTTTAAAACTAATATCAAACAGGATAGGTTGTCCCCAAATAGTTTACCCACATTTCTGTAATCTCAGCAGAAATCTTGCCTCTCCTGGCAGTGATCTTAAATCTAACACGAGAGCCACAGCACTTCCTGTCTGCTCCAGGAGCACCTTCTGCTTTAACCACTACATTTGTTTTCATAGGCACTTGCACACTGTTGCAGAGGTGATCAAAGAAGACATTCCACTCTGGGATCCAGATGTACACCAACGTGATAATTAGTGCAGAAGAACCAAAGGGCATGTTCACAGCAATGACTCTAATTCTTCTTTGCATTACTGTAAATAAGCAACTCTTTATTCAGGAGAGGTTTTACTAGCACCAAGATTATTTCATGGCCTTGTACGTAACACAGCCCCCCAGTCCAACTCCACAAAATGGCCTAAGAGCTTCAGAGAACAGTGGGCTGGTTACTGAGAGAACGAGATAAGGCTTGACAAAGATGTAGGCAGGTGCCCGTGCTAGGCCCTAGAAAGCTTTTGCAACACAACCCAGAACATAACCATAGGCACCTTCAGTTAGAAAAGAAGGGGGAGAAACTGTCAATGGGTTTGGCAGAGCACTTTAGCTGCTGCTGGGTAGAGGACTAAATTAGACAAGGGCAACCCTTCAGCAGTGCGTCAGACATCCCTGAACAGCTAGTGTAATGGTGAAATCTGTGGGACTGACTCTCAAAATAGGTACTTCCTCCTTTTATCTCAGGAAGAAAACAATAACCCTTAAAACATGCTGCTGTTTCTCACCCCACTTTCCTGCAGAAGGGAAACTTGCTCTTCTGAGTTTAGTGAGGACGAGAAGTTTGCGTGCTCTCCAAGGCTACTCGGCACTCAGAGTAGAAGCTAAATTCTTTCCTCTTTGGAGAGCACTGTGACACTGCTATGAGGCAACTGAGTTCCAGACCTCTTGAGAAAACCAGGGCACAGTAGCATTGGTTGTAGGGCCCCTATCTGTAAGGACCTTCCTCGATAGAGAAAAGCATGATGGGGCTGAAGCCTTTTCTTTCATAACCAATTTGTTCAGACACTGTTGTGACATCCCGGGCTCCAGCCGAACACTCAGAAATCAGTTCCCAGTGCACTTCCTTTGTGCTCTTACACAATTCCTGCACTTCTGATTGCCCAAACATTGGGCCCTGGAGATCACGGTCACAGGGGTGGTGATGGGGACTGCTACTATCAGCATTTTCAAACAGACACATAAGCAAAGCTCTGCTCCTTAGAGTACCTCCCACATAGGCTGGAAAGATCCTGATGAGAAAGGAGGGGGGAAAAAAAAAAGTCTGAATAAGCACTGAAAATATGAATCAGTCCTTCTCTTGTAGAACAGCATCATAAGCACCACAAAAATGCTTGGAGTTTAGTGACCAGAACACACTAGCATGGTGGTTTCTGCAGCAATCCAGTATTGTGCTCAACGCTGAATTTATGGCAACCTCTAAGGCACAAACATAATTACAAAGTTGCCCACTGTGTCCATTTAAAAACAGCTAAGTGTAGGAGTGGATTTGTGTTTAAAGAAACAAGCCACAGGAGAGAAGGCACAGCAGGACCAGCAGCCACATGGCATGTTTAATTTCAAGGCAAGAACACCTGCCTTGTAGAAACAAGTGTATCAATAAATAAACCCAGGTATACATGCTGGCTTCTTTATTTAAGACTATTAATTATACCTTTATGGGCTCCTCTTTTAGAGGACTCCCACAAAGCTTCTCATGAGACCAATCAGGCGGAGTGTCAAACTTCACTCAACACGCAGGACATGGCCCCGTTTTAGAGTGGGATAAGGGCTTGGTTTCAGCACTAGTCAAGGCTCAGGTCTTCACAGCAGCTGAGTGAAAAGCAGCTGTTTGAGCAACGGCAGTAAGAAGCACTCTTCAGCAGAACCACACCAAGAAGAACAGAATAAAGCAACAGAACCATTAGTCTAGGTCGAGTCAAAGGAAGTTTATTCATGTGAAACCAGTTTGGACATGATCGGACTGAAAACTCTTCTCTACGTGAGCACCGTGAGGAAATACACAGAACCAAAACCCCAGGACTAGGACAACAAAGCTGTCCTGAAATCATCAGCACGCCTTGCTAATTGAGGGTGGCCTCAAGCACCACCGCACGCTTACAGGCGAGCTGCTGAGCAGCACTCGCAACACATCTGACACTTCAAGAGGGGACAGAACTGTTTACAGGAAACCATTTGTTACAGGGGCCTTGCCTCTCCTCCCCCCCCCCACCCCCGGCCTCAGCGACATCCCTTTCCCCCCCCGCCTTTCATCAGAAGCTTATCTATTGCCCAGACAGCCAGCCGAAAAGCTCATCCAGGCTGGAATTTGAAACCCCAGATTCTCAGACACGGTGGCTGGGGCAAACAGTGCTGCCATCAATTTTAGAACTGAATTGCAGGGAGTTTTGATTCTATTGGTACAGGGGGCTAATGAGTAGCTTGGGATGTGAACACTAACCCCAGGGCATAATTCTGAGATCAGGATGATAGATTCTCAGTCTCCTGCTCTAATTATATAGGCAAAAATTGGAATGGGAATGAAAAGAGACAAGAACAGGATCCAGGTCCCTCATCAGCTTAATGGCATCATTTTCCCAAGCACTTTAATTTTTTTTTT